>QRFH01000019.1:0-44511 GCA_025389075.1 Sclerotinia minor | reverse complement strand
GGCAAAAATTAGGAGCAGCATCTTGGAGTTTGTAAAATGGCGGAGAGGATACGACAGACATGTCCCCTATTTCACACTAGAAATTGGACAAATACCATATTATCGGGCGAGGAAGGATGATGAATGCAAGGAGGAAGTATGTAGCATATTGGGATATCTTAATGGCGCGGGACTGAGTTATTGGAGGGATTGATTGATGGATGTTCCGAGGGCTGGGAAGGATGGATTGATGGATGTTCCGTGGGCTGGGAAGGATAGATTGGGTGGTCTGTAGTTGAACTTTACTTATGGATGAAAGATCTCATGCAGTGGGCATTTGAGCCTCACCTGATTCCATGGGAATAAAATGAATCAAAATACATGAACAGTGTCTTGAAGCTTGCTGTGATATCTAAATCTCTAAATCTCCGGACTCGTTGTTCTAACATCTTCTGAGCTCTCTATTGACATAAAGAAGTTCTATATGAAGACATCAATAAAATCAACAATACGATTAATTGGCTGTTTCAAGTTAATAGGGACCCGCCCAAGACGTGCAGATGTATTTGATGTCACAGACCTGTTCGCTAAGATAGCAAGCTGGCATCTTTTAAATCTCAACCCCACAGCTTGAAGCTATCTCGAGACCCTCGACCACATTATAATTTATATAAACTTCAATTGCTTTTGAAGCACCATTTGATTTTATTCGTAGGGTGTCTTGATTGTCTGAATTTTATGAAGATGGTGGCGGCAAAGGCATTGGTGCTTTTAAGCACTATCTACCTCCGTACTTGCGGCAGAAGCTTCAAGACCTCGTGGTGTTGGGCCTGAGTGTAAGTACTCTGCATTTGCAATTGATTATTTTAAGTACAAACGGACTATTCGAGGCGCCCAAGAGAGAGCAGGATTTTGGGCTTACTACCCCATCGACGTGTTCAAAAGAATGCTCGAAACTTCCTCTTCCAAGAACCTTTTGAGGACGACCGTCGTGGAAGGCAGACTATTAGGAAAAGGTTACATTCATGTCCATTAGAAAACGAGACTAATTATTTTCTGAAATATAGTCGCCAAATTCTACAAATCAACCGACAAATTCACTTGTCTTTCAAACCCTCCATTTCAATCGAGAGCTCTAAAGTAAACGACGACTGCGACTGCCCAGATGGGAGTGACGAGCCTGGCACAAGCGCTTGCACATACCTCTCCCATCTTTCCCTCCTCAGCCATTACAAAGCTCGACCGGTTCAGCCCTCATAATACGAGCCTCGCCCTGCCTGGATATTATTGCAAGAATAAGGGTCATATACCCTCTTATGTTCCCTTCACTTATGTGAATGATGGAGTGTGCGATTATGAGTTATGTTGTGATGGGAGTGATGAGTGGGAAGGTGTGGGAGGAATAAAATGTGCGATAAATGTGCAGAAATAGGAAAGGAGTGGAGAAGATTAGATGACATTAGGACAGAAAGCTCAAATTAAAGCGAATAAGAAGAGGGAGGATCTAGTCAAACAGGCGCAAGGTTTGAGAGCTGGTGTACAGATGAAGATCGGAAGGACGGAGTTGGAGATTAGCAGAGTTGGAGAAGAAGAAGAGGAGCTCAAACGCAAATATGAGGAGGTGGAGAGGATAGAGCGAGGTAAGGTCGTGAAGACTTCCGGAGAAGACCAGCAAGGCTGCTATTTTGGCAGCGATGGCTAAGGCGAGAGTTGAGGAGCTGAGGGATACATTGGCCGGCGTACAGGCTAAGAAAGTGGCCTTGCAGAATAAAGTCAAGGAGCTAGAGGGCATTTTGTCCAGATTTAAGGAGGAACGTAATCCCAATTTCAACGATGAGGGTGTCAAGAGGGCAGTGAAGGCATGGGAGGATTATGCTGCTTCGAAGGATGCAAGTGAAGATGAGGACGTGGAAGGTCAGGATAAGGTGGTTGAAGAGACGGCGAAACCAGAGAATGATGGGATTGAGTGGGAGGTTTGGGAGAAGGATGAGGAGGAGAGTGACGTTGATGCTAGTAAGTTTATTCTTCTTTCTCTTCATATATCCCATGCCCCAACAAGGGTTATGACGCTGCAGGAAGAAGGTGGAAGTTTCCCTATCGATGTTCCTGGTGTGGATAAGCCCGCAAACGCTATATCTCGCTTCTTGCAAAGGGGGTTCGAAATATTTTCATGACAAATAGTCGACCTTCACGACAGTGACTCTGGGTTCTCAGTGGAGCATCCATTTCCCCACATTGTGCACAACAGGCTATACAAGTCAAGAAATCACAGCTGATGCACACGTGCATTTCAAAGAATGCTGGTGCTTGAGATAGATGAAGGTTCTTATTGATCTGGAAAGAACTTCTTCATGCATCAATCCATCCACTTACCATTAAATTCACTCACCAATTATTTATTTTATCACTAACACACAACAGTTTACAAATTTGAAGAATATCTTCCACAATCCATTCGTGCCTGGGTCCATCAAAAGTCATTGATCTTCGGATCATCCTCGTTGAAAATGGAATTTTGGCCGATAATGCCAATTCTGGTTCCGAGTCTAAGGCTGTTCAAGATGCGAGAAGTGCTTACCAGACTGTCAGCGATGATCTCGGTGTCAAGCAAACAACACTTTCCGATCTCCAATCCGACCTTCAGAAAGATTATGGTGCAGATGACATCTTCGCGCCCTCAAAGGCATTTGCGTGTCTAAAGATTCAGGTGAATATGATTACGAACTTTGCTGGATGGATAAGACATCACAGAAATCCAAGAAAGGTGGTGGAAACACTAACATGGGCAATTTCGTCCGTTTTGATAAAATAGAAGTCGATGAAGAAGTCGATGCCGAGGGCAAGGGACTTGGTAAAGGCATCAGGACTACCTTGGTGTATGAGAATGGACAACATTGCTGGAATGGACCGAATAGAGCTACGACAGTTGTGTTGGGCTGTGCCGAGAAGGATGAAATTTGGAAGGTTGTAGAAATGGAAAAGTGTAATTACAGGATGGATGTCGGGACTCCGGCAGTTTGTAGAGAGTTAAGAGAGCAGCCAAGGAGGATGCGAAGGATGAATTGTAGATAGTTCTAGTGCACGAACTTGATGCGGCAGGGGATATATGGATTTTGAACTGTATTGTCTTGAGTCGAGAAAGTCAGAATGGGGCTGTATGGAAGATGTGCATCGGCTGCCAGTCATTCTAGGCCATAATTTTTTCAATCCTTGTATATGGTCTTCTCAGAAATATCATTCCATGGACTCCTTTGGAGGAACTTAGTATTCAAGTTTCACTGTCAGATCTCCTTTTAAAATCTCGCTTTTAAACCTCCTGGCGCAAGGCCTCTCTGCAGCAGCCTAAGTCTACCTAGCTGAACCTCAGCACGAGCTGGCGTGCACAATAAATTTTACACGTGATACGTAAACGGTCGAAAAGTCTAAAGGTCGAACATCAGTAAAATCAGATCTGTCGTGTTGTTGTTTTTGGGAATGAGAATGGGAAGGGAATGTACATGTGCAGGAACAGAATCCGTGAGAAAGTGTGTGAGGACATGTAGGGTACACTATTGACAGGAAGGAGCCTCTCATACCATTTATCATGCATGCAGTTATGGATTATAACCTCGTAACTACTGAGTCATCACGTTTTCGAAACATCCCGTCGAAGAGTTCACTGGTCTTAAGGAAATGATTTCACAGGATGTCAATTGATATATCATGTACAAAACTAGGGCCTGATATTCCTCGAAAACAGAGCCGTCAAGACCATCAACACCTAACGCCATGCTTTCCTATTCGTCCTGTAACATATTGTCCTATGATTTCTTTTCTGTCATCGAGAATCCTCTTCATGAAATCCCTCCCTTCTGTTTTGTGCATTGGTATTTGAAAACAAACTCTTGAGATTTTCATTCATTCCCAATTTTCTTCTTTTATTTCGTTCCTCTTGTTCTTCTAAAACTTTGGCTGTAAGGTTTGCTGCAGAGGCGTTTTGATGCCTGAAGAAACCGTAGATGCGCCGTTATTCAACTTTGGTGTTGATGCTCCATTTCCATTCTCTGGTATTCGACCCTGAGTCTTATCAGCAACTCCATTCCCTTGCGATCGAGACTGTTTCTTGTCGAGAGACTCTTCTTCCGCTTTTGTAGGGAAAGTAGACTCGTTTCCACAGCATGTTTCCTTTCTTCTTCCCCTTGAGCCTTCAGCGAATGTATCAATCCCTCTTCCTTCAACTTGGCAGCTCGAGATGCTAATCTTGCAATGTCTTCTTTCGGAATAGGAAGTATCGGTATAACATTCTCCGCAGTATAACCCTCATTACACTCAACACATGCATCGCCCTTTAACTCTCTAATCGCGACTTCCGAGAAGGCATGCCCACATGGCACTAAATAAACGGCTCTGGCACCGGCTCCTAATTCCTTACTGGTGATAGGACATATTCTTTTTTCTTCTTTATCTTCCATGACTGTGGAGAATTTAACCTCGACGACATCGCGCAATGACTTGACTCGTCCCTGTAGAACCTCTTCCTTCTCCTTTGTGACAGAAGCTGGGACATCGTCGTCTTTAGGAAGTAATTGTCTTTATTGTATTAAAAGCGTTCCGGCGCAGTCGGACACTATAGGTGCAGTGAGGGGCTGATTGGAGAGGGCAATACGTCCAGGCATGCGTTTGCGCCTCGTGGATGGTAGCCTTTAATTCGGATGTGTTTGGGTTGCGGGCTGCTTCTTTTACCAGTTCGCGACGAGTAGGAATACTTCCACCGTCATTACCCATGATAGCAAAATATCTGTAACCAGTGAAAAGCGAAGATATAAATGAACCTTTTGTATGGTTGATTATTAAAAGACTAAGATTGATTTTGAGTTTCCAAAAAATAAAATAAAAGAAGAAAGCGGTTTGAGGCGGTCTTGAAGTCTTGAAGTCTTGAAGGCGGTCGGTCTTACTGATAAGGTCGTTATCGCCACGCCAGTACAGGGGCTTAAGTAGTGAATGTGTGACTTAGCGTACTCGGCATCAAACCATGAGCTTTCCGTCATTGAGACAGCGAGCAATATAAACTCCTGCCCGCCCACCACGAAGCTGCAGGTTTAGTTGACAACAAATAATAACGAAAAACAATTACTTCGACCGGGTAGGCGCAGGATGACGAGGATGGGATGCGCATAATATTGTTGCTGGTCGGACTACAAATTCACACATTCAGAAGCTTTGAAAGGACGTCAAAATGTCACAACAATCAACTCAAGCATTCGATGCTTTGAATCGCATTGTGTTGGATTTACGATCACGGTTAGTGTCTCACGGGATTGGATATATCAGTGATAAAGCATCCAAGGCTAATAGTCCGACTGTAGGAGCGATGAGCAACGAAAAAGAGCAGCTTTAGAGTTGAGGGAGCTAGTGGAAGTCGCTTCTAGAGGTGAGGATTCGCTTTCGTGTTGCTCTGGAAATCAACGACTAATCCATGCTGTTGTAGATCTCCCCAAGAACGATTTCTAGAATTGTATAATGTAGTTAATAACAAGATCACCAGCCTAATCAGCCATGGAGATTTGGAGCGAACTGGTGGTATATATGCCGTCGATGCGCTGGTCGATTTCGAAGGTATAGATGTTGGACAACGAGTCACACGATTTGGACAATCCCTTCGAGCTGTATTGAGAGGAAAGGACCTCGTCCCTATGCAACCGGCTGCTGTGGCATTGGGAAGATGTGTGAGCCTGGTGGGTCCCTGGTATCTGATCTGGTGGAGAGCGAAATTAAAACTGCCCTTGAATGGTTGCAATCCGATCGAATCGAGGAAAGAAGATACAGCGCGGTACTGGTTTTTGCGAGAATTGGGTCGAAATTCACCAACATTGGTTTACTTTTGTTGGATTGATATTCGATCAGATATGGGTGGGATTGAGAGACCAGCGACTCCTCATTCGACAGACGGCCGCAGAAGCTATAAGTGCATGCTTCCAAATAATTAGAGAGATCAAAATTTACGACAGACATGGCAGGCCAAAATTTATGATGAAGCCGTTCAGGGCGTGAGACAGGGGACCGTTGAATCCATCCATGGATCCTTGCTCGTAATCAAGGAACTTCTCCAGCAAGGCGGTATGTTTATGCATGAGCATTATCCGGAAGTTTGCGAGATTGTTTTCGACATAAAGATCATCGGGACGCGCAGATTCGGAAAACCGTTGTTATGCTGATACCCGAGTTGGCGCACTACTCTCCAACGGAGTTTGCTCAATCCTACCTTCATTCATTCATGGTGTTCTTGTCAGGTATGCTTAAAAGGACAAGGATAGAAATGACGCATTTTGGCCATTGGAAATATTGCCAATGCTGTCAAAGTGCTATTGCCTAGATGGATGGAGTTTAAATATACGTCCGAGAAGGCTTGTCATTGAAATCGTAAGTTGTGTTCGAATTTTTGTGCTTGTATCAATACTAATGTGTATTCAGGAGACGACTCGGCACAGTGGACCCTGTGTTTGATTGCATCAGTAGATTAGCAGTGGCGGTTGGACAAACTCTCAGCAAATATATGGAGGCACTCCTAGACCCGATCTTCGCATGTGAGCTGAGTCCTAAGTTGACTCAAGCTTTGGTGGATATGGCTTTCTACATTCCACCGGTGAAACCTATTATTCAAGAAAGATTACTGGATATGTTGAGCAAGGTTCTTTGTGGTGAGCCATTCAAGCCATTAGGACCCTCCGAATAATATTGCAGCCGCATAAGTTGTACCAAAAGACTCAAAGGACCCACAAGCATATGAGCACCGGCAAAGTGAGATCAAGCTCGCTCTTAATACCCTTGGCAGTTTCGACTTTTCCGGCCACGTACTAAATGAATTTGTGCGTGATGTTGCCATCAAGTACGTCGAAGACGAAAATCCGGAAATCAGAGGGCGGCTGCATTGACTTGCTGTCAGCTTTACGTCCGAGATCCTATTGTCAATCAAACGAGTCATCATGCAATCCAGGTCGTCAGCGAAGTTATTGAGAAGCTGCTCACAGTCGGAGTTGGAGATCCGGATCCTAGCATTCGAAGGGTTGTCTTGGCTGCCCTCGATCAACGATTTGATCGACACCTTGCCAAGGCAGAGAATATTCGAACTCTGTTCTTCGCTTTGAATGATGAAGTCTTCCAAATTCGTGAAGTTGCTATCACAATTATCGGTCGTTTGACGCATGTTAATCCCGCATATGTCATTCCCTCTTTACGAAAGGTTCTCATCCAAATGCTAACAGAACTCGAGTTTTCCGATGTAGCGAGGAACAAGGAAGAAAGTGCAAAACTTCTTAGTCTCCTCGTTCAGAATTCACAGAAGCTGATCAAGCCATACGTTGACCCTATGATTGCTGTTCTATTACCCAAAGCTCGTGATCCTAGTCCGGCGGTTGCCGCTACCATCATAAAGCTATTGGGGAACTCGCGTGTGTGGGAGGAGAGGGAGATTCCATATATCAAGCAGCTCATGCCAATAATTATCGAAGCTTTGCAGGATCAGAGCTCTTCTGCTAAGCGAAGCTTCTTTGAACTTTAGGTCAATTGAAAGCAATTCAGGTTATGTCATTAAGCCTTATTTGGAATATCCCCGGCTTTTGGAGATTTTGCAAAACATCATTCGAGGAGAACCACAGAGGACCATTACGACAAGAGACTATCAAATTGATGGGTATTCTTGGCGCTTTGGACCGTATCGACATCAACAAGTGGAAGAGCGATCCCCAGATGCAACTCCGGTTAGAAGTCAAACCAAATGACGGACATATCTCTTATGATGACAGGTCTTACACCGTCGAACAAGGAATATTTCCCGACTGTCGTGATCAATGCTCTTCTCAACATTTTAAAGGACCCATCTCTCAACCAACACCACGCCATGGTCATCGAGGCAATTATGTCAATATTTAGGACTCTGGGCTTAGAATGCGTCTCCTTTCTCGATAAGATTATTCCGGCATTTTTGTCTGTCATTCGAACCTCTCCCGTCAATCGTCTGGAGTCATACTTCAGTCAATTGAGTCTCTTGGTGACCATCGTTCGACAACATCCGTCTTACTTACCTGAGATTGAGTACTTCAGGCTTGGAACCGTTCAAGCTAACATCCTTCAAGTCGAGGCCATTTCAAGATCGCTACGAATTCAAGATCTACTTAGCGGGGCTGTTGCCGCTTATGTTGGCGAAAAGATATACCAGACGTCTTCCAGCGTGTTTACATGCTTTTCGGTGTTCGTTTAGTGCTGAGGGTACATGCACCTGATCGTACCTGTTATCGTGAGCGTGTTCGAAAAGCCACAGCAACCTTCATTTATTCGAAAGGCCGCGATTGAAACTATCGGCAAGATTTCAAGACATGTTAATCTCAATGACTATGCCTCCAAAATCATTCATCCTCTTTCGAGGGTATTGGCTGGTAGCTAGCTCTTAGCATCGCTCGCTACACTTTGCGCACTTTTTTTCCAACTCGGAAGAGATTACTTACATTTCGCCGGCACAATCAACAAGGTTCTGAACAGCCATCAAATCCAGCATCAAAATTACGAACTCTTGGTTAGCAAACTTCAAAGGGGAAGCTCTACCACAAGATTTGAGCGCCGAGGAACGGTACTTGAATCAATCTGATGAAGTTGACTTCTCCGATGTCTCCAATAAGAAATTGGACAGCCCCGTTCATCTGAAGGCAGCTTGGGATGCAACAGGAAAATCCACCAAGGAGGATTGGCAGGAGTGGATGCGCAAATTCAGTGCTGCTGTCTTACTGGAATCACCGAATCATGCACTTCGATCATGTGCTCAACTAGCTTCAGTATACCCCCTCGCCAGAGAACTTTTCAATTCTGCTTTTGTTTCATGTTGGGGAGCTATTTGAAGGTTATCAAGATGACTTGATCCAAAACATTGAATTGGCAATCAAATCTCCTCACGTCACTCCTGATCTCCTGGGAATATTACTCAACCTTGCAGAGTTTATGGAGCATGACGATAAGGCTTTGCCGATTGACATACGAGTTCTAGGACGAGAGGCCGGTAGATGCCATGCCTGGGCCAAGGCTCTTCACTACAAGGAATTGGAGTTCTGTCAAGATCAAACTAGCGGCGCGTTGAGGCACTGATTCAAATCAATAACCAATTACAGCAGTATGATGCCGCAATTGGTATCCTACGAAAAGCGCAACTTTACAAGGACGGTATTACATTACGAGAGACTTGGTTTGAAAAGCTTGAGATGGGAAGAGGCTCTTGAATTCTATAAAAGGCGAGGAAGATTTCCCTGATCAAGCAGAAACCTTTGACGTCATCATGGGTAAGATGAGATGTCTACATGCTTTGGGAGAGTGGGAATCACTATCTGCTTTAGCTGAGGACAAATGGCATACCTCTTCACTGGAAATCAAGCGAGCTATTGCACCTTTAGCTACGGCGGCTGCTTGGGGTCTCAGAAAATGGGATCTCATGGACGATTACCTCAGTGTTATGAAGAGTCACACACCAGACCGATCATTCTTTGGAGCAATTCTTGCCTTGCACCGTAATCAATTCCGCGAGGCTGCACTCTTTTGTCCAAAAGGCGAGAAGGGCTGGATACCGAACTGAGTGCTTTGGTTAGCGAATCTTATAACCGAGCCTACACGGTCGTTGTTCGCGTACAGATGCTTGCGGAATTGGAAGAGCTTAGCATTTATAAGCAAAGCAATGAAAATCCTAAAAGCAGGAAGTTATGCGCAGAACTTGGGAGACTCGTTTGCTCGGATGTCAACGTAATGTTGAGGTATGGCAAAGAATGTTGAAGTTAAGAGCCTTGGTCATAACTCCGATGGAAAACATGCATATGTCCATCAAATTCGCGAACCTATGCAGAAAGTCTGGGCGTATGGGCTTAGCCGAAAAGCATCTCAAGACTTTGATGGGTGGAGATGAGAGCTTGGATGTGGTGCTACCTCAAATTGTGGAGTGCTAATGGAGAACGCCGACTGAAAGTTTCAAATAAACATATTGAAGCTCCTGTCCAGTATGCTATCTTGAAATTTCACTGGGCGGTCGGCAAGCAATCTCAGGCATTGGAGGCTCTGAAACTATTCACATCTGGACTGGCAGAGAAACTGCAGCAAGCACAGGTGGCAAACCAAGGAGGTGTTGCGAATGAGATGCATGCCATGAATGGTCATAATGGTACCAACGGGTCATGATGAATGGGAATGGTTATACTAATGGTCTGGGAGCAAATTCTCAGATTCTGTTAACAGCAAAGGGCTTGGCTGACCATACCACACTACTCGCCAGATGTTGCCTCAAACAAGGTGAATGGCAGGTTGCCCAAAAGAAAGGTAATTGGCAATATGAGAACGTCAACGATATTCTCGCCTCATATAAAGCTGCGACTCACTTCAATCCCCAGTGGTACAAGGCGTGGCATGCTTGGGCTTTGGCAAACTTTGAGATTGTGCAGTCCATTCAAACAGAACTAGGACATGACTGGCATAACATACCTACGAATGCCGTCATCGATCACGTCGTTCCTGCCGTTCGTGGTTTCTTCAAGTCAATCGCTCTCTCGCGGGAAGTTCTTTACAAGATACATTGCGCCTTCTTACACTCTGGTTCGCTCATGGTGGACATGTAGAAGTCAATCAAGCCGTTACCGAAGGATTCTCATCCGTGAGTGTTGATACCTGGTTGGAAGTTATTCCTCAACTTATTGCACGCATCAACCAGCCAAATGCTCGTGTCCGCGCTTCCATTCATAACCTTCTCGCCGATGTCGGAAGAGCTCATCCACAGGCACTCGTCTATCCATTGACCGTCGCCATGAAGTCTGCACCCAATACACGTCGCTCACGATCTGCGATGCAAATCATGGATAGCATGCGCCAACACAGTCCAAAATTGGTGGATCAAGCAGACTTAGTCAGCAAAGAGTTGATTCGCGTGGCTGTATTATGGCATGAGCAATGGCATGAAGGTCTTGAAGAGGCATCCAGACTTTACTTTGGTGACCATAATATTGAGGGCATGTTCAACACACTCGCACTTTTACGATATGCTCGATAACGGGCCGGAGACCTTGCGAGAATTTCTTTCCCAAACATTCGGCCGTGATCTTCAAGAGGCTCGGGAATGGTGTATCACTTACCAAAAACGAAGGATCTCGGAGACATCAATCAAGCTTGGGATTTGTACTATCAAGTTTTCAGAAGAATCGCACGCCAGCTGCCGCAACTTAACCAACCTTGAGCTGGCTTACGTATCTCCAAAACTTCTTAATGCCCATGATCTGGAGCTGGCTGTTCCTGGAACTTATCAAAGTGGCAAGCGTATCATATCGATCGTCAATTTTGAGAGCAACTTCAGCGTCATCTCCTCCAAGCAACGTCAAGAAAGCTTAGTCTCAAGGGAAGTGACGGTAACGCTTACGTCTTTTGTCTTAAGGGTCATGAAGATATTCGTCAAGATGAACGTGTTATGCAATTGTTCGGTCTTTGCAATACCTTACTTGCGATTCGGAATCTTACAAACGGCATCTTAACATTCAACGATATCCTGCTATCCCATTGTCTCAGAATTCCGGTCTCCTTGGTTGGGTTCCTAATAGTGACACTTTACATGTCCTTATTCGGGTACAGAAAGTAGGAAGATATTACTCAACATTGAGCACCGTATCATGCTACAGATGGCTCCTGATTACGACAATCTTACCCTCATGCAAAAGGTTGAAGTTTTCGGTTATGCTCTTGACAACACAACTGGACAAGATCTTTATCGTGTTCTCTGGTTAAAGAGCAAGAGTTCTGAATCCTGGCTGGAAAGACGTACAAACTATACTCGATCATTAGGAGTGATGTCAATGGTCGGATATATTCTAGGCCTTGGTGATCGTCATCCTTCGAATTTGATGCTTGATCGAATAACTGGTAACATCGTTCACATCGATTTTGGAGATTGTTTCGAGGTTGCCATGACCCGTGAAAAGTATCCAGAACGGGTTCCGTTCAGATTGACTAGGATGTTGACTTATGCTATGGAAGTTAGCAATATTGAAGGAAGCTTTAGGATTACCTGCGAGAATGTAATGAGAGTGTTGAGGGAGAACAAAGAGTCTTTGATGGCTGTTCTTGAGGCTGTAAGTTTTGTCCGACTCCACCGTCTAGATTCACTGCTAATAATTTAGTTCATCCATGATCCGCTTCTCAATTGGCGTTTGAATGGCGAAGCCTCACCTGTTGGACCCAATTTCCGTTCCGAGCGTCGTGAATCCATGATCTCGTCCCAAGTCCGTAGACCCTCAATAATGGATGGAAATGTTCCTCCTTCGGCCTTAACCACCGATGTTGGAGATCCAATAGCAGCTCCAGGCGGACCACCAGCTTCACGTCCTCGCGCAAGAACAAATTCCACGACACAAGGTCCACAGGATATGGAGGCGCATGAAAACCAAAACACCAGGGCTGTTCAGTATTGGTCCGTGTCAAGGAGAAGTTGACAGGTCATGATTTTAAGCCAGAGGAGGAATTACCATATATTCAACAAGTTGATAAGTTGTTGATTGAGGCGACAAAGCTAGAAAATCTTTGCCAACACTATATTGGTTGGTGTAGTTTCTGGTAGATACTTCCGGGCAAATGATAGATGGATTTTGGCGAACAAGCGTGAATATCTTGCATGCGAATTGCTATATGATGGATGGCCATGGCGTCTGGAAATGGGGATTTGTGAAATGTAGCACTTTATAGGGTGGTCATATCTGGAATATAAAGGAGAGTGAAGGAAGGAAAATATGCCTAATACATTTGTACATAAAGATGGCTGGTTTCAATTCATATTAGAAGATCTTGACAGCTTTCTATTGATATTTTCACAAGAGACCTGGGTCGGGATGCTAGGCGTTTGGTTTTTGAAACGGTTTATGGTTAGACTGGTTGTTAGTTGGTATGTAGATTTCTAGGAATATAGTTTTAGTTGATGCATGAACGAGTATCAACAAATGACCGGTGGTTTTTGCTTTCTTATTCATCATTCAATCCACTGTAAAAGAAAATTGGAAGCTACCAATCAGATCACGTCTCCTTCGTCGAGCATATGCATATATCCATATGACAAGCAAACAATGAATAGTCCCTGAGTTTTTCAAAATTGGGCCTGCTGAGGATTTTATCATTGGATCTTTCTGTACTTTACTTATGCTTATATTAGTATAAGTTGGGTACCCCACTGGACCACCCCTCTTTTGGACCACCTAAAATCTTACCCCATTTTAAGCACTACCTCCCAACTTCATCTTTAATAAATCGACAACCACATATTCAATTGATATAAGATTTTAATACATCATCAATTAAGCTATGAAAAGTCTTATACTGAAAATGATATTGCTACAGCACTTTTGCGATTGCAGGAGGCATGTCTATGCGTAAGGCTTGCTCAGAATATGGTATTCCACTACTTTACACAACCGTATAAATGGCCACCTTTCATAAAAAGGTGCACAAAACCTACAGAAGATAGCTCCTGTGCAGGAGAGAACTCTAGCAGATTGGATTTTAGTACAAGAAGCTAGGAACTAGCCCTACCCATCGTCAAATGCGAGAATTAGGAGAGTCCATTCTCAACCTCGAAGGAGGTTTATCTCTTGGCAAGCGATGGATATATGGTTTTGAAAAGAAACCCAGAGATTAAGACTAAAAGGCAATATAAAATCGATAATGCCCGTATCAATGGTGCAACTACCGAAATTATAAGCAAGTTCTTCGAAAAGTTGGATTTACCAGCAATTAAGCATATTAAGCCCGAAACAGATGGAATATGGATGAAGCTGGTATAATGGAAGGCCAGGGTCTCAATGGTATGGTTCTTGGGAGTTCAAAGCGACGTTTTATTCAAAAAGCAACCCGGTTCAAGAACATGGACCTCTTTTATTGAGTGTATCTCAGCTACAGGGAAAGCACACACACAACAAATTTCGAAGGAAACTTTTTCGAAATACGACCCTTCGATCGATCTAGATCATAGCTATTAAACCAAATTGATTGCAACTGCCCCAAGTGATTCTGACCAGTAGTTGTTGTGATACTGTCGTCGGCGCTCCAAACACGAAACTCGCACGAAAATTCGCGTAAAATTTTCACCTCAAACTATCAGAATAAGATCCTCAATATGAATAACTTCAACAATCCATCAATACTCAAGGATACAGCTATGATGGAGGCTTCTCCCAAGCCTCCATCATACCAACCGTATCCTACTGTTATTCTAGGTACCCCAATACCCTCAAGCCCTCCCCGCCTTCTGAAAACCCTCAATTCAAATCTCTAGCCCTAGTCTACCAACCAATCAGCCAACCAGTTCTGGAAGAAGAGTTGAAGACTTCAATCTACTTAGTGACCCTTTATTACTCAAGATACAACCAATACTACCTATATATTCAATCAGAATAAGAAACGTGGCCTACAATGCCCCTTAGCAATCAGAATAAACAACCCAGAATAAAAACAATCCAACTACACCTAAGGGCTATCTTAAAAGCAAGAGATCTTATAGTATTAGCGTCAACTCTTTCTCAATCATGTGATGAGCAATCGAAGCTATTAGATCTCCTAGAGATCTTTAGAGAATATACCGAAAAGGAAAGCTCACCACCGCCTCCAATATCATCACCTCCCAAATCACTCATCTAGAATCCGCTACAAAAATCGAAACTCAAGCTAAAGCCCTAACCAAAGCTCCCTTGCCAATCAATACACCAACCACTAAATCGACATATGCAGCAATAACAAAAGAAGGAGAATGGAACCTAGTAGGCAAGGGAAAACTATTAGATCTTCCCCAATAGATAAGAAGATCGAAATCACACAAAAGACGCAATCCTGATCAACCCAGAGATCACGAACATTACCTCCTTTTCACCTATATCAATTCGAAACCAAATAAACGAAGCATTCCAGAAAACTGGAATTAAAGGCCCAGTTATAGCAGGAGTAACTCTATCGCTGAATAGAAATATAATAATTACTACAAATGCACCTTTCACATCACAACTTCTATTAGAAAAAGGCAATCTGAGTAATCTCATCAAATCGAAAGAATTCAAAGGATCAAGAATGGCATAAGGTCATTATTCATAAAATCCCTATAAAAGAATTTTCTGGAACAAGAGGAATGGACCTCATTCTTGAGGAAATCAAAACCTTCAATCCAGAATTCAAGCCCATAGGAACCCTTTTGGCTTACACCATCATCAAAAGAGCTCATCAACGGGAAGGAGCAATAGTGATTGCTTTTGCAACAAAATCAGAAGCAGAGCTAGCCATTCGGAAACGACTATATATCGCTGGCACTAGTACAAGAGTAGAAAAGTTCTACGAATCCAAACCAACTACACAATGCCAAAATGCCAAGGATTCGGACATCAGGATACACATTGCAGAAGGGATCCCTCTTGTGACTATGTGTGAGGCAAACATATCACATCAGTACATCTATGTGTAGTCTGCAATATCAGAGGAAAGTTCTGCCAACATCTCGCTGCTAAATGCTCGAACTGCCAAGGAAAGCATACAGCAAATTCAAGAACCTGCGAAATCTATCAAGCAATCCAAAAAAAGCAAATAACACCAACTTATGAGTTACACTAATATTCGAATTCTTCAAATAAATCTTAATAAGAGCTCACAAGCTACAGAGAACGTTCTACAGCTTGCAATAGAACTCAATATCGATCTTATTATGATTCAAGAACCTTGGATTATCAAAATGGAATCGATTACTCAAATTCAAGATCTATTATACACTCTAATTTCATACAAACACTACCAAGATTCGATTCTAACTTTCGACCTCGTACATTACTATACACTTCAAAACTCTTCAAGCTACAATCAACCTAGCTCCCGATTCCCCAATAGATCCTGATATACAAATCTTTAATTGTCAAAATGGAGATAAAACCTTTCAAATTATCAATATATACAACGAGGCTGATCAAGCTAAAGAGAAAGGTTTCACAATTGAAAGATGTTTATATGATATATCTATCACACAAGAAACTATCCTCCTTGGCGACTTTGCCCACCACCCATGGTGGGATCCTTTCAAAGAAAAGCGGAAACGCTGATCAATTAGCAGAATGGTTTGAAGATCAGAATCTCATTCTTCTAAACGAGCCGGAATCAGCACTTTCTATCGAACTAATCTCCTTAATCCAAGTGTCCTTGATCTAACACTAGCGTCCGAAGGAATCTCTCAAATTCACAACTGGCAAACTCTTTCAGATACAGGATCCGACCATGCAGGAATACTATTCGAACTGAAAGGAAAAAGAGAGAAAAGATTAAAACGCCTCAATTCAGAATCAACAACTAGATTCAATACAAAGCTAGCCAACTGGGAAAATTTTGAATCAATACTAAAATTGGAATCCCTGTATTCCCTATTTTTCCTATTTTAGACTCAATAACTTCTACGGAAGAGGACTCACTAAACTTCTTGAAAGAAAGAGACAATTCCCATTCAATTCTAGATCAAGCAGCAAGCGAACTTACAAGGATTATCAAAAAGCAGAAAGGTGTATACCCAAAGTTGTTTCAATCAAAGAGCTAAACCATGGTGGTCACCCGAGTTGAAAGATCTTCGAAAAGAGCTAGGAAAAGCAAAGCAATCAATCGAATCAAATCGAGAGAACCCTAATCTTAAGGAAGAATATCGAATTGCTAGAAACAAATACTTTCAAGCTATTAAAACAGCAAAAAGGATCATTGGAATGATTTCCTAGAAAGGAGGATACACAGACAGTTTTCAAAGCAATGACCTATACCAAAGACTTCCAAGATCAAAGGATACCGGATATTTCATCAGAAAGCTCTTTTGAAGGAAAATGCTCTGCTTTCAGATCGACTTTATTCCCTCCCCTCCTACTACTCTAAAACCACAATGGGTAGGGTATAAACAATCCAAGAAATGGGAATGGCCCAATCTCTCTCAAATCGAATTAAGCAATGCCTGCTCAGCTAAGATACAAGGAAAGACCCTGGTCCAGATGGGATCACTCAAGAAATCATTACAAAGGCCTACAAAGCAATCCCACAGATCTTTTTACTCTTTTCAGCAAACTCCTCAATCTCGGATATCACCCTAAATGCTGGAAACAAGCTACTGGAGCTATTCTAAAGAAAGCCTCAAAACCTGATTACTCACTTCCAAAGCATATAGAGTGATTGCACTCTTAAACTGTCTGGGAAAAATTAGTGAAAGGATTCTAGCTCAACGATTAGGATATTTAGCGGAAACTACCCACCTTCTACACAAGAGTCAAATAGGAGGCCGCCAAAAGAAATCAGCAATCGATGCTGCACTTCTATTAACAACAGAAATCGAAAGAAACAAGCAAGATAACAAGAAGACCTCAATATTATTTATGGATATAAAGGGCATTCGATCACGTTTCAAAATCGACTACTGGATATCTGCAAGAAGTTAAGACTACCGACGAATCATCTCCTGGATAGCTTCATTTCTTCAACAAAGACAACTAAAACTATCCTTTAATAACCAAATCGAATCTTTCAAGCCAATTTCGACCGGAATACCACAAGGCAGTCCAATTTCTCCAATTCTCTTCCTTATATACATTAGGGACCTCTTTTTATCCAATTCGATCAAATTTCTTTCCTATATTGATGATATTGCCCTAATCACCAATTCATCTACATGGAAAAAATAATATCAAATCTCTAGAGAGAGCTACAAAACAAATCTACGAACTCAGCTCAAAGAATGCTATTCAATTCGACCTAGCAAAACAGAGCTAATGCACTTTTCATCATCCAAATTGACGAAAAACTACCCAATCAAACTACCCAATTCGGAAATAATTATACCTCAATCTCTAATTAGATGGTTGGGAATATGGTTCGACCCGAGCCTCAAATTCAATCAACATGTTAATATTCGAATCACACAAGCAAAGGAGCCTTCCATCGAATGGCCCGATTAGCTAATATCGAAAAGGGCCTCAGTCCGAAAGCTCTTAGACAGTTATATATAGCATGTGTGACCAGTATAGCCGATTACGCATCAGTGATCTGGTGGAGAGGCCAAGCCCATTTCAAGGATATGATGCAATCACTTCAAAATCTAGCTCTTCGAAAGATATTAGGAGTATTCAAAACTGCTCCAATTCTTCCAATGGAAGTAGAAGCAGGCTTAAAACCCTCAAAAATTCGATTAGACTCGAATATTAGGCAATACGCATTCCGTTTAGCTAAACTTTCACCAAATCATCCAATCAATATCGAAAAGCATCACTAATCCAATATCAAGCCAATTTGGATGCGATCTCTACCCTCGAAGAAAACGATATAAACCTACTCAACTGGATAAAATCAAAGAATCGATAAACCAGGACTTCAACCCTTCCTCACTCGAAAAGATCATTCATTTTAACTTCCCCATGGAAAGAAACCCCTTCCGAGTTAACATTAGCAATTCGTCAAAGAAGATGCTGCCATTCTTCATAATATTGTTTTCAAACATAGGGATAAAGATACCACCTATATTTACACTGATGCCTCCTCCACCGAAAAGGGAATAGGTATTGGAGTAGGCATAGTAGCTATACAATCAAATAATCGAATTCTATATCAAGAGCGAAGCAATATTGGTACTAATCAATTGGTATATAATGGAGGCTTTTGGAGTTACAAGAGCTATTGAATACGCTAGCTCAATCGCTTATACTGGTCAAAGTTCAAAATCTACTCGGATAATCAAGCTGGTTTATACCGCTTAAAACTCCTTCAGATCACCCAGGACAAGCCAATCAGATAAGAGCGATCAAAGCAGCAGAAGTTATCAGAGCAAAAGGAGCCGAAATCTCCTTAAATTGGGTTCCTGGTCATACCTCAGTTGAAGGAAATGAGCTAGCAGATAAGCTAGCCAAGGAAGCAACCACAATACAACCTACCTCCAGAACAGAAACAAACTACTAGGTATGACTGTCAAAGAATATGCCTCAGATCAATGGCTTGATACTCTCTCAAACAATACGAACTCAGATCAAACCAATCCCCATCAACTTACTCGAAGCTATTTCCATGGAAAATAGGTTCCAAAATCAAGCTACCAAGCGGAACTACTCGAAATACTGCTAGCGCATTCTTTCAACTCAAATTAGGTCACGGATATATCAAATCCTACTTACATCGTTTCAAACTCACCAATAACAAATGTATATGCAGTAATATTGAGGCACCACAACACCTCCTTATTAGCTGTCCTATATAAAAAAAAAAGAAAAGAGATCTTTAAGAAGATACCATTATCCAAAAACACTATACAATTCCTATTGCATACAAAATAGGTATCGAATTAGCTATCAAATTTATCAATATCACTAAAATCGCTACAAGGGCATGGCATCTAGCAAGGACTCTTGAACAAGAAGTAATAGAGGAAGGGTAGTAGTGGAGAGGAGAGAGGAGAGAGAGAAGAAGAAGAAGCAGTTGAGGAAATAAGAGAGGGGTTTGACCTCCTCACAATTTCTTGATTTTCAAAATCTTTTTATTATATGCAATGCGTATAATGAGCGGGCACTGTTCCCCAGCATTTGTTTTCACTTCCCCAATTAGATCATATCCAATATTGTAAATTAAAAGTTACCCGTTAGGCCCTTAGGGCCTAGCCGTCCTATATAGTCTTGGACTGAAGATGGACGTTAATAAAATCAATCAATCAACTACAGGGAAAGCACTTTTACCTTTAGTTATATTCAAAGGTAAAACACTTCAACAGCAGTGGTTTCCCATTAAACTTGATACCTATAAAGGGTGGGAGTTCACTGCTACAGATAATGGGTGGACTACAGATTCTACAGGTTTGGAATGGCTAAAGAAGTGTTCATACCACAATCAGCACCAACTCGACCGGAAGAAGCAAGACTTCTTGTTTTGGATGGGCATGGAAGCCATGAAACCACTCAATTTATGCTTGAATGCTTCAAAGAATATACACCTCTTATTTTACCACCCCATACATCGCATGTACTACAACCTCTTGATTTATCAATATTTTCACCTCTGAAAAAGAATATCGATACCACCTCAATACTCTAGATTCGTTGACGGATTCTACTCCCATTGGCAAAGAAACTTTCTTGCCTGTTATCAGAAAGCTAGATTAAAAGCTTTAACACTTCGAAATATCACTTCTGGGTGGAAGGCTTCAGGTTTATGGCCTCAAAACCGCGCTAAACCTCTTTTGTCCAGATCATTGCTCGAAAACAGTAATCAAGAGGTTTTATATCAAAATCCTGTTTCAGATGATGATCCTGAGCTTCAGTGGAATATACATTCATCTTTTATTGCATGGAAAACCCTCAAAAGGAAGTGATATTCGAAAATATGCCGATATAATGGAGAAAGTTGATGAGACCGATATTCCAACTCGCCGGCTGCTTTTCCGAAAGATCCAAAAGGATTTGATGCTAAGGACTATGAACTTGTACAGTCTAAGAAACGAATAAAGCAATTGGAGCAAAATTAGAAGAGATTATACCTAAAAAGAAGGATGGTAAAACTAGTCCAAATTCGAGGTTTGCAGGGATAGAAGCTATATATCAAGCTCAAATTGAAGCTGGTGATCGGAAAATTGATATAGAAGACTCTGATAGTATTTATGAAACTGATGCTACAGGGGTTGCATTGAAGTTGAATAGTGGTTGAGTTATTAAAGTTTAAAATTCATATATATATATTTTTCTAGGTGGTCCAAAGAGGGTGGTCCGAAAGTGGGGTACTCAACAACAAATTCTACAGCGGGATACGGAGAAGTGGCAGATGGGAAGTAGGGAGCACATTTATTGTGCTTGTAAATACCGAAGATGTTCATGCGCCTTTAATATCCTGAAAATCCGGATGTTCTCATGCTCAGTCCATGAAGTCGGTTTCTTGTCTTTACCAATGCGGCTAGCTGCCAACCAGGAAACAAGTTCAAGATATACTCAGATAATCAAGCGGGATTATTCCGGTTGAAACCCCCTCCGATTTACCTGGTCAATCATGCCAAATCAAAGCTATAAGCTGCGGAAGCTATTCAAAATAAAGGAGCCGAAATCTCTCTCAATTGGGTCCCCGGACATACATCTGTACAAGGAAATGAGCTAGCTGATTCTCTTGCAAAGAGGCAACCAAAATACCATCCTCATCTCACGAAACCAGTTATGCCTTTATTGGAATGGATATAAAAGAATGAAATCAGAGAACTGGATAGCCATCCTTAACACTAACAATTTTCATCAACCATCGTCAACACATTCAAGAAACTACCCTGGAAGATCAGCTCAAAATCAGAGTTCAGGCAACATCAAAGAAGCACAATCTGTGCTCTGTTCCAACTCAAAATTGGACACGGATACTTTAAATCTTATTTGAAACGATTCGGAATCTCCTCTAATGACAGTTGTAAATGTGGGGAAAGTCTCTACAGTCATCTTCTGCTCAATTGTCCTATATACAAAACGGCAAGGAAAACCTCAATAAGGATAACCCCAGCCCGACCTACCATGCAATATCTGCTTCATACCAAAGCAGGAATCATCAAGACCCTCAATTTCTCGAAGCGACAAAATAGCCACCAGATCATGGCATCAACAGAATGCAAGAAGAAGAGGAAGAAGGAGGAGAAGAAGGGGTGGACTGGAAGGTTTCGATTGAGTTGATCAATTTTGGTCAATTTAGTCATTTTGGGCAACCACCCAGGTCATATTTCATTACATTTCATTTGTTATTTTCCTTATTTGTATACGAGATTATTCGTAAGGCGGGCTCAGTCCTCTAGTATTAGTTTTCACTTCCCCATTCAAACATCAGAAGGTTGGGCTCTCATCTCCCCAACCTATATTAGCTACGGCCGAATTAGGCTAGCTTTCCTCATTTCTTGTTAGTTAGAAGCTCATAAAGCTCCTAGCCGTCTTAGATAGTCTTAGACTCAGTGTAGACGTTAATTCAATCAATCAATCAATCAATCAATGCGGCTAGCTAAACAGTATTTGAAAATACCGAGGACGGATCTTACCGCACATCCCAAACCATAGTAACACAGTAGGAAATACGTGATGATATATATCTATTTCTTCAGGACCTTGCATCAGGCTTCCCATGTTAAGTCTAGTACTCTCTTTTTAAAACAACCTTTAATATAGACCATTTTTTATATAAAAATATTTATTTCAGCTATTAATAATTTTACAATTAATCAATAGAATTTAATGAAATTTGAATCGTAGATTTATAATGTAATTATAATTCAATTTTGAAAATTTTAGATTTTTCTCAATTTTATTTTCAGTTGTTTTGTTGAAAAGTTATTTAAGATTTAAAATATTTTCAAATTTGTATATAAATTCTAAGAATCATAAACTTTAAGATAATAAATTAATTTCAATTATAATTATATAATGAACTCATAGTTCAAGTTTTATTGAATTCTATTAATTAATTGTAAAGTTATTAATAGCTGAAAATGTCGACTTTTGGTATAAAAGATAATCTATTAGAGGTGGTTTGAAAGGGGTACTAGACTTAATATAAACAGTGCACGGAATCTTGATCGATTTCCTTCGAGATCAAGTAATATATCATTGTTACGAGGTTTGCCGTCTAGATCACGTGGAAGTGCTCTAGGCTCTCGAGGTGGTTTATAACTAGGCGTCAAGCAGGGACTTAAAGTAATGACAATAATATGATGCAATTCGTAACTAATAGTATGGTATACTAAATGATTGATCTTGAGCACGAAGCTCTATACAAAGGAAATCCATCTTGATTATATTGTAACGATACTGTGCTGGAGGCAGCTGCCTGAGTTTCGTCTGGTTGGTAGTTGTGGGTTAAGGCTTTATCACTGGTATTCACTTGGAAGTGAAGTCGTTACTAGATCAAGTAGAATGTAGGTAAACTAATTGATAACTAAGTTGAGCACGAAGCTCTTAAACTATGAAACTATTCTAACTATATAGATTCCTTTCCTGGAGCCCTGGGAGCCTGCGCTCCTGGAGGCTCCTAGGAGCCTTGGGAGCCTACGCTCCCAGAGGCTCCATCACGTGATCCCATGGGCCTCAGGACACTAATCCTGGGACGATTCTTATCTTAGGATAATATTAGACGTGGTTCGTGACATATATAGACCTTCGTGTTCTGAAAGTCGATCGACTCTTGAAGGGCCGATCGATTCTCAGGGCCGATCGATTCTCACGAAGTCGGTCGGCTTTCGGATCAGGTGACACTTGTCACATGATCCTGCTAACTAATTGGTTACCTGATGCGGGTTATGTTACGCCGTCGTAACAATCATACGAGTATTGCGTGAAAACGTTCGGTTACCGAATTAGGTAATTAAAGGTATCCACTTCCGTTAAAAGTTGCCAAAAGATACTCGGGTCTTCCGTTAGGAAATATGGTTTTGTATTCGCCGTGAACTAGATGCAATTGGCGCGATAGCCCTATAATCATTTTTCTTGTTTTGTGTAGAATAATTCCATTCAAGATAAGTCATATCATCGAAGTGTCCTAAGTTTCAACCTGCTAGATTGATGTTGGAGGGTGAAGGTGGCGAGCCATCGACGTCACAAAGCCTGATATTGGGAACACAGTCATGGTAGATGAACACCTCGAGACGGATTACGAAACTCTAACAGTGCTTATTCCTTGATTGAAATTGGCAACATGTACGGCAAGGGATGTTCCTCCTTGTGGCCCCCTCACGTGTCATTACTTGCTATTATCGAGGCATACATTTGGTTGGGTCTTCTGACAGTAGCACAGCGGGAAGATATGTAAGATGACCGGACGATCTGTGGAGGAAGATGTGGTGCTGGTTGGCAGATTGATCCCACTGCGAGTTCGTGAGGCGTCGCAAGCTATGCTATTACCTATACTTCATGGACCATGATGAAGCAAAATTGTTCTGGGCCGATCTAAGTTGATCGAGATGATTGGAATAGAGTTCTAAATGTTCTTCCGAAGCTGTACCTTTTGGAGCAAAAGTTCTTTATTGCCCAAGATGCTTTACACTGAGAAAATGCTGCTCTAAGATTACTTTGGTTTTCATGTCTTGTTCTGGGTATTTAATTTCCATCCAAGTTCATGTCTCAAAGCTTGCCGCTCAACCCACAAGGCCTCTCACCGCTCGAAGTCAATGCTTTAATAAGTGCTCAGAATACAGAAACCGTCGCATCTTGAACTATTATATGAAGTGGGTTTGTCTAGATTGGAACTACGTAGAGAGAGAGTGCGCGGCTTGTTTAATTACAGGATCTGGAAAGGTTGAACTGTTGATACTTTTCTGTCTTTTAAATAGCTTCTCGTAGAGGGATGCTTGATAGCTAGCATGATGATAGGTCCTAGGCTGTAATGTCTGGGAGTGAATGATCAGTAAGACAAACATTTCTCTTATTGTCTTGATTTTGAGGTTTTATGGATATTGCGTGGAGTGATGCTAGGAATAGAGCAGCAACACACATTAAGTCTAATGCCTTACTTTCGGACCGGCCCCTTTTGACCACTTTTTACACCAAAATTGTTATTTTCAGCCATTCATAATTTTATAATTAACAAATAGAATTTAATAAAATTTGAATTATAGATTTATTATATAATTAGAATTCAATTCTGAAGATTTCAGATTTTTAATAATTTTATTGATTAAAATTTGAATAATTGAAATCACAATTTTCTAATTGTATAAGATTTATATATAAATCTGAAAATTATTAAAATTTGAGATAAATTTTCAACAAAAATAATTAAAAATATAATATAAATTATTTTTGATTATTTAAATCTGTTAAAGTGAATGGTTCCTGCGTAGCACGTGCACAGGGCACTAGTCCTATTAGGACTAGATTGAGAAGCTCTCTGTAAGAGAGCTTCGCACTCAACTTAACAGAGTGATTGACCTACTAGACCAATATTACCTCAGTTCTGCCCTATCAGCTTCCCACTATTCCCTGTGTAGGTCATTCCTTTTAACAAAATCTTAATTAATTATTTTTATAAATTTTATTGAAAATCATTAGTAAATATAGTTTTATTATCAATTGAATATTTTTTATATAAAATTTTATATAGAAATCTTCAATCAATAATAAAACAATAAATAATT
Source organism: Sclerotinia minor (assembly GCA_025389075.1). Lineage (NCBI taxonomy): Eukaryota > Fungi > Ascomycota > Leotiomycetes > Helotiales > Sclerotiniaceae > Sclerotinia > Sclerotinia minor. Next base: position 19,388 of record QRFH01000019.1, on the reverse strand, counting down.
ATTTTTAAAACAAACTAATCCAATCGATCAATTTAAATATCAAGATTCTAAAAATTTTATAGTTTATTTTTAATTATTTTGTTCGAAAATTATTGAAGATTTTCAAGATTTTAAATTTGTATATAAATTCTATACAAATGAAAATCGTAATTTCAATCATTCAAATTTCAATTAATAAAATCGCGAAAATCTGAAACTTTCAGAATTAATTATACTAAGAAATATATAATTCAAATTTGAATTGATTTAATTCATTGATTGTTGAAATATTAATAAATGAAAATCGTTATTTTTGGTGTAAAAGGTGGTCCAAAGGGGCCGGTCCGAAAGTAGGGCACTAGACTTACCCTATAGGAATCAGTGGGCCGCAATTGGGACGAAAAAGGCAGACATGACGCCTCGAGGAAAAGACATTCATTAATGTTTACCGCAGTGCCTGCAAGATAAGTGGAGTATTGGGGGTTTGATTCGTAGATATACGACAATCCACTGTGCCATTGCCAGTTTCAGGGGAACGTCCGCGCGAGACTTACTGGCCATTGTGACCCTCAGTATGTTCGACCCGGGCCTGTAGTTCCGCTCTGATTTCTATGTGGATACACTTGATTGGTTAATGGCTTTGGGAATTTTATTAGCATTGAGTGCACTATTGTAAATGCGAGCGCAGACTTCCGCAGTAATGCCAGAGATTAATGAACTTCTAATCAAGACACGAGCGAACTCATTCTTGACTATGAATAGACTTGGAGCAAGTTCGACCTCCCAGGATGAGAATATTGACCAGGTAAAACATGATGTGGGTAGTGGTGGTGTGATGTGACGGGCTTCATACAAACCCATGGCATCATTACCGGTACGACTCACCGCAATAGGCAGGCATTTGTAAGACCTAAGTGCTTGCGCAAATTAGATAAAAGGTATGCAACGTTGCTGTGTGGCGGTTTGATATATTCATCAGCCATTCAGTGCTAAGTGTTCCGGGAATCGATGATGTGGATGCCAATGGTATATTTGTTCAAGGTAACTGACAGATCAGACCACTCCAGATGACGACAGCCAGTTACCACTGCTGTTTAGTAGTATTTGACTTATGCACAGGTAGGGCTTGCATGGACGTTTGATAAATGGTCCCCACTCCTAAAACATTGGGATGGATAAAATTGGGTCACCGTTGGGTGATGCAATCGGTTATCAAATATCCAAGCTCTTGTATTGATACAACGGACCTAACTGAAAGTCCATTTGAGAAATGCCTTGCAAGACGAGCTTTAGAAACCTTGAGGGATTTAGAAATTGTCAGCATGTCGGAACTACTCTAGCACAACATCTGATGAATATTGGTGCGGAGTAAGGTTATGATCTTGGTATCCGATGCACACTGTTATGCACGAATGGACGGGGGCTGTAGAATGTGCGGGAGAGTATGCGGGCCCACGCTGAGCCAAGTTGCCAGTCAACTTATGGACCACCACTCCAAATTGAGAGGAAAGTCAAACTAGATTTGAAAGTTATTCATCACATTCACCCACCTAGGGATCGTGGAACGCTGATTTATTGCTTTGGATTAAAATTTTTCATGTCAAACTGGACTTGAAGATTTATTTCCGATCATGTCTCGGACCATGAAAGAGTCCCAGTAAGCCAAGTCTCAACAATTTCCGACAATATGGTTAAAGTTTAGATTTCCCGCAGGCCGGTGAACGGGGTACTGGTACTGGTAACCGGAACGCGTTGCACACTTGCTAATCTTACAATAATTTTGGGGAAATTTAGAGATGATTCCTCTATTGCTCCCAGAGATGTGTCTTTCTCTCTCCCACCGCCTCCTCGACTTGGTGGAGAAATTATGAGGCGGCAGGTGCGCATTGGAGCTATAAAGTTGACAAATATCTTGGTGCACTACTATGCAATCGAACGAATTAATTCGTTTTCAAGGAAATCTTTGCTTTTTCCGCAACTTTCTGTGGAGTGTGTCGTCAGAACCATGTATGAGGTGCAGAAAAGATACAGCGAGTTCGATGTATGTCGATGTATGTCGACGTATGTACTATGAATAGGTAGTATTCCTCTCAACTTGGGACACAATTCCGTTATTGATTATATCTAATCCATACTTCTTCTTCATTAGTTGTCATGAACCCACGCCTCTGGAGACGGCCGACCCAGTAAACCGGGAGAGTCGGCTTGTTGTACTTTAACGGGTCAATGCATGAAATGACTGGGATAACTATGAACCCTCCATTCATCCCAAAATGATCCCTGATTCCAAAACTAATCCCCATCTTTCGTTCATTTTAGACACCGCAGTGGAATTAACAAGTGACGGATTCATTCATTTTACCATTGGAATACCATGTATTTTGGGTAGTTATTCTAGTCTTGTACTTATGCCAACGCATTAATCAGAGTTCATTTTAGGCCCGCCTCATACATTTTAGTTTTCCCACAGAAAGTCTTACGAACCCAAAATATTTACCCCTGGTCAGTGAGATTTTAAGACATGGCGCAGGACCGGGAATTCGTCTCTTGGGATTTTGACATTTTCCCCATTCTCATCGGATTTACCTTACGCTGAATTGATCTTCCTCAACTGTATGTGTTGCAAAAGTTTTAAGTGCTACATATCATCGTCGTGAGCTGTCGCATCTTTTTGTACATATTATTTCGAATATTTTGAGCCGTCAACGAAAATTATGGCAACATTAGAAAACGATGTCACGAAAGAAGAGGTACAAATATTTTGACATGACCCTTTTGGATGACGATCCATACATGTTCGTGTAGAATGCTGATTAGTCTCATTTTAGGAAGCCGTCCTCACTGCCCGTAGCTATTCTTCCGAAGAAGAAGATCTGTAAGCTACCACATTTCTGAGAAATTATTGAAGCCAATAATAGTAAGGGGGATTACAGGCGAATGGAAGCTAACACTGGGAAATGACAGAGCAGGTGATACTTATTCGATAGACTCGAGTGCCATGGCGTTTAGGGTTGAAAACGGTAGAAGGTATCAGGCATATAGAGAAGGGGCTTATTGGTAAGTGACTGCTTGTCATGTCTTCACTTGTTTGATTGTTCCGTTTCAATGGAATATGAGATCTGATCCTCAACAGGCAACCCAACGATGAATTGCAAAATGAGCAAATAGACATCAGGTAACTCGATGTTATTCCTTTAGTGTACAGACGGGAAGGTTGTTAACAATATTCAAGTCACCGACGATATCTAACGATGTTGGATGGCGCTTTGTATCTGGCACCAATACCAGATAACGTCGAGGTAGAATAGCGCCAAGCTAAGTCCAATGGCTGTTCAAGAAAATGACTAACACGATAAAAGCGAGTTCTAGATCTTGGAACGGGCACGGGAATATGGGCAATTGACTTTGCTGACCTTTTCCCAAATGCATCGGTTCTTGGGACAGACTTATCACCAATCCAACCAGACAGTAAGTAGCCAATTTTAATTCTTACTTTTCAGTATTTCCCTCAACCAAATTCAAGACCAAGTTCCAAACATCTTCTGCCATGAAGATGGTCGTCTTATTTACGTTGACTTCACATCGCAGTTTTCACTCCTCCTTGCCCATATGCTGACTTTGACCACGTTAGTGGTACCACCAAATTGCAGGTAATATCTCGACTGATGCAACAATAGCACTTCTGCGATGACTGACCAGTCCTTATAAGATTCGAGATAGATGATGTTACCGAAGAATGGACCTACCAACAGGTTACTTTGATTTCATTCACATTCGTGGACTTTTTGGTAGTATTCCCGATTGGGACAGACTCTACGCGCAAGCCTTCAAGTAAGTCCCTCTGAAGATATGGAAAGGTAAATAGTACCAGTCTAACGAACAAAATATAGACATCTAAAGCCAGGAGGATTCCTACAACATATAGAGCCATCATTACATGTCAAATCCGATGACAACACTGTGCCACCGGACAGCCCGTTATATAGGTTTGCTGATGTATGTACTAAGATTCATCCAGAATATTTCCTTCCTAGAAACCTTCGAACATCCATTGACTTCAGATGTTCCTGATGTAGCTTTTCAACAATGCTGGAAGCGTAGAGGACAACCGATTGATATATGCCCGACAATGAGTTCGAAAATCAGCCAAGCTGGATTCATTAATTTACATGAGAAAATATATAAAATGCCTTTGGGAGAATGGTCGGACGATCCGAAGTTACGAGAATTAGGAAAGTGGAACCTTTTACAATTCGATGTGGGATTAGAAGGCTTTGCCGTTCAACTTCTCACAAATGAAATGGAGGTAAGTCGGTCGTACTACATGAAGATTGCTGAACCGGAAATGTATGAAACTGACAGATTGAATAGATGAGTTTACCTGAGGTCCAACTGTTCTGGTAAGTTGTTATTTTCTCCCACAGGCTGCGACTTGAATCTGGGAAAATTGACATATGCCTAGTGCTCAAGTCCGTGCTGCAGCCCGAGATCGCAGAATTCACTCGTACTACCCACATCATCTAGTTTACGCTCAGAAACCTTTATAGTTCCCGCAGCAATAATTAGTCAGACGGTATAGAAAAGGGTACAATGTTGTCAATGCAATCCAGTCTCTGGCCTGTTACGTCAGTGATCCGGGTATCAGAAGCCTTTACACCTTCAACATGTCAGAAGCGAACCCCTCGGGCGACGATGCTCCACGATAAATCAACAATCTTTTGGGGAATCAACATGAAGTTTGGAAGAACTTATCATTTCTATATTGGAATTGTACGTCCCAAGGTTTTACTTCAAAGAGTGATGGTTGAAAGGACAAAAATCAATGGATTACGTACAGCACTAATTACGGTCGGATACTTTAACTTACTTTGTTACTTGTACACATCTTTCTTTAAGGATATATATGCTTGGACTGACATACTACTTTACCTACTATAAGGTCAGCTGAGTTTTATGTCAAATGATCAATCCCAATCCTAATAACGATGTTAAGAAACGTTTCATTCAGGTGACAAGATATTTTCACTGTGAAAGTATTAAGTATAAATTGCTTCTCTATATCGATTTAGTCATATTGAATCAAGTCTTCAATTACCATATATTTTGATTAATGATATAATATAACCTGTATTATTAAAGAAATATTTTTATGATTATTTTGTTTATTAAAGTTGATTTAATATCTTTATATTTATAACTCTGATTCTTTATTTTAAGACTATTTCTGTTAGGAATTTTTTTTTTAATTTTTCAAAAATTCTTTGAATCAAAACAAAGTGTTTTATAAAAATCTATAATTCAAATTTCCATTGGTTTCAGTTTTTATTATTTAATAACTAATAAATGAAAATCGTCATTTTGATATAAAAGATAACCAAAAGAGAGACTAGCCGAAGAGTACACAAGACCTAATTAAATGAAAATTAAAGTTTATAGTAACGTAACGTATGGGGAACTCGGACATATGGGGAACTCGGACATATGGGGAACTCGGACATATGGGGAACTCGGACATATGGGAACTCGGACATATGGGGAACTCGGACATATGGGAACTCGGACATATGGGGAACTCGGACATATGGGAACTCGGACATATGGGAACTCGGACACTTTTAGCCCATCACCAACTTGACCGTAATAACTTTTATTATGCATACCCAATCACCTTTTACACCTGCTCAAATTGAAGAGAAGCTTCAAAGGCCATAATTGCACTTCAATTGAAAGAATTTAAAATCAATTAGAAAGGCTGCAGAGCATTTTGAGTCCCTAAGTCTACCCTAGCTGATAGGCTGGCTGGGAAGAAAACACGTTCCCAAACCCACGAAATGGCTCAAATTCTATCAAACGCAGAAGAAAATACTCTTGTACGATGGATTCAACGACTTACAATCACTGGATTCCCTGCTACACCTATGTTGGTGAAGGAAATGGCCGACGAAATTCGTCTTCGACGCGTTCAAGTCGCGTCATCTCGAAACCCTACCTTGACAGATATCCCACCTATAGGCCACGAATGGATTTATAGATTCCAAAACGAACATCTAGAACTCAAAACATGCTATTCACGTCAATTAGAGTCTAATCGAGGCTAAAGAAGCAACTCCGGAAAATATTCAGGCTTGGTTTGACGCGTTTCATACATCTCATTGAGAAAGTATGAATTAGATGATATGTATAACATGGACGAAACCGGATTTGGAGTTGGGAGTACTCAAAGTACACATATTATAATTGATTCTACTCAAGAAATCAGATTGGAAGTTACAGCTGGCAAGCAAGAATGGATAACTGCATTTGAATGTGTCAATGCAGCTGGAAAGGCTCTATCACCTATGGTCATTTTCAAGGCTCAGAATACGAATACTGCATGGATTCCAAAGGATACACCTCAAAGCTGGTAGTTCTCTACTAGTACAAATGGATGGACCTCAAATAGTCATGATTAGAATGGCTAAAAAGGGTTTCGAACCAGAATCCAAGAAAGTTTCAGGTGACCGGCCTCGACTTTTGATCATGGATGGCCATTCAAGTCATATTACAGGCAGTTTATTGCTTTTTATAGAGGAGGATATCGATTTACTTACACCTCCTCATTTGCTCCCATTTGCTTCAGCCACTTGATATTGCGGTGTATGGGCCGATGAAACGATACCATGCTTTAGAGGTCGATCGATATTCTCGAGCTGGTGTAAAGCGAATTCAAAGAGCTGAATGGGTAGAACTCTTTCAAAATATTAGAAAAAGCACTCAATTCTTCTAATATTAAGGCTGGCTGGAGAGGAGCTGGTTTAGTACCTTTTCCCCACGAAAAGTACTGGATACATTACCATTTAACTCCTCCCAGCAACCTTCTACTCCACAAATGAGAACCACTAATCAAGACCTAGACTTATCTATACTTAGAAGCTCTCCTCTAGATGGGACAGAGCTAAGGCAAAACAAATCAGATCTTTAATACAGCTCTAGCAAACAGTGGTTCTCCTGCATCACCAACTCGTCGATATGCCAAGAGAATGACTAGGCAGAATCTCAAAATGCTGAGACAGGCCTACTTCGGAAACAGCTCTCTGATGCTCAGGAAGTAGTGAGGGGACTCGAGAAGAGAACTAAAGGCAAGAGAGTCAAATTACAAGGTCAATTTGTCTTTAGTACTAAGGAAGTACTGAAAATGGTACGTGAGGCGGAGGAAAAACCTAAGGAGAAAAAGCCACGAGGACGGCCACGCAAACGCCCAATTGAAGAATCAGAAGAAGAGATTGAAGAAGAAGAGCTAGAGAATAGTTCAAGTGATTCAGAATTGGAATTGGAGGATTGTGCTCGTAGAACAAGATCGCGTGTAGAATAATTGAAAAGTGTCCGAGTTCCCCATACGTTACGTTATAAGTAAATGATTTGAATTAAAGATCATCTGGAAAGGGGTACTAGACTTAGATATGACAACTTCGTGAAACGCTATCCCGACTACCTATTTACTGAATCAAAGTATTCATGTTTTAAAACAGAAGTTGTTATCTATACACACGTCTATGCCAATTGGCCTCTGACAACACCAACGGGGAACAAGTTTGTGTGAACATCAGTGAAGAATCCAGCTGGGTTAGCTTCAATTCGAGAAACGTTAAAACCTGTACCAGTATCCTTTCCATCTGCACCATTAAGACCAGTCGTGAATGGACCAGTCATACACCCAACACTTATGCGGCGAGAATCATCTCAATTGGATTTGGGAAAGAAAGACGAGGAGGACCGGATGTACCCCGGGCTGCTTCATGAACGTGAGTGGCCGTTTTGGCTGGGGATTGATAAGTTCCAGGAACATTGATGAGGGTGATATTCTAGTAGTGTTGTTAGGAAATGATTAACGGTGTGGTACCCTAACAAGTACTTACGTAGCAGATGGTGTCTTCATGAGAATTGATACCATAATTGAAATATCCGATAGCATTGAGGGACCCGGTACTGGTACGGTGCCATTTCTGACTTCAGATCCTAGGGCAATTACATTGTATGTGCTGGTAAAGACAAAGGAGAACCACCTTTTGAGTAGGCGGTGGGACGGGAATATCCGCTGGCTTATCCGTGGTTTTGGATTGTTATAGCTTCCGTAGGATGCATATGTTCCATATCCATCTGCGGGAGAGGCGGTAACGGTGGATGTAAAGAGGATGGATGTTGCAGTTGCAGCGGCATTTATAAACTTCATGTTGGTTAGGTTGAAATTGGGTTTCAAGCGGTATTGGAGTGATAAGATTGCAATGGTTTGTACTGTGTGATGTGAACTTAAAAGCAATGATTGAAGTGTTTTGTGATGATGATGATGATGATGATGAAGTTCAATTTGGACAAGAATTTCACCTCTTCTTATACATCTTCCCTTGGATTGATATTTTTTCAAGAAATAGTGGCCATCCGCTAAACTTTTACCAAGTAGTAGAGGGCTGAGACTGGGAATATCAAGAACAGTTCTGTCGCCAAGCACAAAACGGAGGAGACATTTAAGCGAATGTGTACGAACCTCTCCATGCCTCCAAATCAAAAGTTAATAAACAACGCTTCCACATGGAAATCCAAGAAATCTCAACATTTCGATGGTATGGAAGTTTATTTAATACGTATCTCTTGGCTTTCTTATTTGGTTCAATCTGGGCTTTAGGTGCGAAGTTCCCCGCACATTCCAGAAGTGGGAGGAGATATGAGGATCTTAGGAGACTAGATGAGGAAATGTGGGTGGCAGTGTCCAAAAGGTTAAAGTTGCATGTTATTTAAACGACTACAGGTGAGCCATATCGTCATCACGCCAAGCTTTGATGATCCGCCACTATTTTAGTTCCCAGATAGCTTGCCAGTACTAGAGACGAAGCCTGGTCAATCATCTAAGCGCCAATATGACCTGATTTGCAGCATCTTTGCCCTTCTTTATGTACCGTGCGTTGTTAAAAGCAGAATTCATCGTATTGATTCATTGTCTTGAGGCTAGAAAAGTTGTTTCAAAGCAGAAATATATTCAATGAAGAGTGCTATTTATTTTATATATGGGCAAAGGTAGAGAAATTTCTATCAGAACCTTATTACAAACATATAAATGTCTTGACCAAGTCCAAGACGATGATACGAGCAATAGCTTGAGGGCACTACATCTTTGGAAGAAGTTTCAATCTTAGTCACTCCTAAGACACCGTACACAATTGTTGCTTCCCGGAAATTTATCATTTCCGGTACGTGATAAGACCTTGGCATGTCATTTCTTGTCTTTTAATTGAACCCATGAAGGAATGCGATGCACTATTATTATACACCGACCGCTATATATCTCTCTTGCTTAGCTTGAACTCTTCCCTCAATATATCTATCCTGGGAGGGAGTCATTATTCACCCTGATATATGCTGCCTCGCGATCAATGTTCCAATCATTTCAATGTAATTTATTTTCCAATCTCTTCGCTTCCTACGATAGGTAGAAACAAAAATCTTGCATTGGCGCATGGGGTCTCAAGTGAATGACATTCTTCTCTACCTTGTCTCACATCTTTAAATAGCTGATGTAAAAATGATTGATATTTGTAGATTAGCTTTTGATGGATAACAACTCACATGATGCAGCAAAAGAGTTTACAGAACACAGTGTTTTATAAATAAATTTTATTTTGATAAAAATAAAATATTTATACTATCAAAATCAAATATTTCTTATTATCAAAATAAAATATTTTACCTAGTAAAATATTTTCACCATCAAAATAAAATATTTTTCATCTAAATATTTTACCTAATAGAATATTTTTCACTATCAAAATATTTTACCTAACAAAATATTTCCCCATTAAAATATTTCCTCATCAAAATATTTTAATAAAATATTTTCACCATCAAAATATTTTACCTAATAAAATATTTCCCCATCAAAATATTTTACCTAACAAAATATTTTCATCATCAAAATATTTTACCTAGTACCAGGGGCCTGCGCTCGCCGGACCCTGGCTTTGAAAAGTTTAATAAAAATTCAGATTTTAAAAAGTTTATTAAATATATATTAGAGTGCAGACAGGAGGAGGTTTACCTTATTAAAAATCTTTTGAAAATAATTTACATATAATAAATCAAAGCTAAATAAAATTTATATTTATAAAGAATAATTAATGAATTTCTTTTTATTTTAATAGATTTAATAGATTTAATAGATTTAATAGATTTAATAGATTTAATAGATTTAATAGATTTAATAGATTTAATAGATTTAATAGATTTAATAGATTTAATAGATTTAATAGATTTAATAGATTTAATAGATTTAATAGATTTAATAGATCGAATCGATCGAATAAGCCTAGATGGAATACATCGAATACATCGAATAAGCCTAGGTCAAATGGATCGAATAAACCTAGATGGAATACATCGAATACATCGAATAAGCCTAGGTCGAATAGATTGAATAGGTCGAATAGATCGAAGGTCGAAAAAAGCTCTAAATCAAATATACCTAAGGTATATATAGTGTATATGGCTAGTAGTGCCATGAGACACCTTATTTGAATTATTACCAATTAGAACGCTCAGATCGTGATTCATTGTATAAATTAATCAGATCACAACCGATAATCAATCGTAAGTGAACCTGAATTTCACTGTCTACACAGTACAAACCACCGCTACGCTGGGATGTACAGCAAGGATTTTAAGAAGGTAAACTCCACAAAATATTTTTCATCACCAAAATATTTTATTTAATAAAATATTTTCACTATCAAAATATTTTACCTAATAGAATATTTTTCACTACCAAAATAAAATATTTTTCATCATCAAAATATTTTACTGTTACAAGGGTTGCTGTTACGTCCGCTACGACTATTATGTCACATGACCTCGGAGCACGTTGATGGAACGGTGAGGAACGACCGTTCCTAGGAACAACCAGGAACGCTCGCTCCCAGGAACGACGATTCCTAACTAGCCATAGGCATGAAGGTCTATATAATCAAGATGGATTTCCTTTGTATAGAGCTTCGTGTTCAAGATCAATCATTTAGTATATTTTACTATTAGTTACGAATTGCATCATATTATTGTCATTACTTTAAGTCCCTGCTTGACGCCTAGTTATAAACCACCTCGAGAGCCTAGAGCACTTCCACGTGATCTAGACGGCAAACCTCGTAACATTCTATAAAGATCTTTTATTAAAAATGAGTTGTTTGAAAGTAGTAGTATTATTAGATGTAGGTGAACTAAGGATCTAAGTTACAGTAATGGTAGAATTGAAGATATTCCCAATTATGGACCGTGCACCATAATGGTCATATGACCTCAATTCTAGGCCCATAATGACCTTAATTTCAACAAGGTTTAATATTTAGAGGGTTTAATAATCAAATGGTTTAATATTCAAAGATTTTAATAATCAAAGGGTATCACAGGGCAGGCAGGCAGAATAGGGCTTCTAGTAACCTTGCCCTAATTTGGCAAAGTTATATTGATTCAGATAATAGGTTCAGATTAAGGATTAAGACGTAGCTCGAAGAGCTACGATACAGAATCTTCCTGGTTGAAGATATACAGACTTTTTCGCAAGTAAAGCTAACCCGATCGGGCACTAGCTCACTTGCGCACCAGCACAACGCCTATCTTAGTCCTATCGGATAGGATCAACTGCTCACGTGACTGGCACCGTGACAAAGGGTTTTAATTAAAAAATTTATTATTCAAAAATTAAATATTTAAAAACTAAATATTTTATATTCAAAGGTTTAAATATTCTATATTTAAAAATTTAATATTCAAAGGGTATAATATTCAAAGATTTAAATATTTTATATTTAAAAATTTATTATTTAGAGAATTTATATTTAAAAGTTTAATATTCAAAGGATTTAATATTTAGAAGATTTAATATTTTTATTTAAAGGGTTTACTATTTAAAAGGTTTGATATTCAAAGGGTTTAATATATTTAATAAAATTAATTTAAAGAGATTAATATTTCAAATTTAAAGAGATTAATATTTCAAATTTAAAGAGATTAATATTTCAAATTTAAAGAGATTAATATTTCAAATTATGAAGACTGAATATAGGGTGAAGGTTAGCCCAGGGTGCAAAAATTGTTTTGATTTTTTGACATCATTCGATTTGCCTTGACTTGAGGATTACAATGATGATAATTATTCTATCATCAAGACGTTGGTACAGAAGTTATGGTCGATCAAAGGTAGGATTCGTGGTGTTGTGGACCTGATTTGGTAAGAAGTCAGATACTGCCGGTTGTCATACCGCCTTTCCCGATTAGATTTATTTCGGACACAATTACCCATCTCTCAGAACACTCCTTTCACCTGCTAAAAATACAGAAACCTGATAGCTAGTGTCTAGCTATGTAGAACTATCATTATCCTTAATTTTACAATCAAAACCAATAGTAGGTGAAGTTGTGGTTGATTCAGTTAACCCCAAGAATTGGCAAAGGTCAGTTGCTTCCCGATTAGATTTATTTCGGACACAATTACCCATCTCTCAGAACACTCCTTTCACACCTGCTAAAAATACAGAAACCTGATAGCTAGTGTCTAGCTATGTAGAACTATCATTATCCTTAATTTTACAATCAAAAACCAATAGTAGGTGAAGTTGTGGTTGATTCAGGTTAACCCCAAGTTGTTGGATTCTGCCATCGAGTTCTTCCCGATTAGGATTATTTTCGCCCTCAACATCACATCACTCAAAATCGACAAATCACATATGGTAAAAATACAAAAACCCATTGGCTTATCTATAGGTACTTTCATCTAATAGTATACTTCGTATTACAATCTAAAAAAATCCTGGATGGAGTTATAGTTGATTCAAGTTAATCCCAAGTTTTCTTCATACTGCTAACAGGTCACCGCCTTTTCCAACTATAATTATCTTCATACCTCATCACTTACCAGGCACAATCGACGATAGATAAAATCATGAGAATCTGATAGTTGATATTTAGATATACACAATTACTATTGTACTCAATTATACAAGTAGGAATACACTCTAAGTGAAGTTGTAATTTACTCAAGTTAACCCCAAGAACTGGTGTAGGTCAGCTGACTCATTTTCCCGATTAGGATTATGTTCGCCCTCAACATCGCACCACTCAACACACATATTCCAAGACTATTAGAAATATAGAAACCTAGTAATTCTCTTGCAGATGCTTGGATCTCGTATCATAGTTCATAGCAGCATATAAGAAAAATCCTGGATGGAGTTGTGATGAATATAAATTAACCCCAAGGTGTTGGATTCTGTCAATAATTCGTTCCTGAGTAGGATTAGTTCGAACACAAACATTCTGCCATCAAACAACACTTTTCCTCCCAATTAACCAGTGAAATGCAAATCATACCTATACAAATACTTATATATATCATCAATTTTAATTTTAGAACCAGAAAAAATTGTGGATGGAGCTGTGGTTGATTCAAATTAACCCTAAGAAGATTTGAAATTGTCAACCGCTCATGGCTTTTCTCAATTATGATTGTTTCATTCCTTGACACCCTACTACAAACCATAATATTTAAAGATTATCAAAATAATAACAATATAATAACATATATTTATTATGCGCATTGTCAATATTATGTTCAGCTACTTTACTGAAAACAATACTACCATAGACAACTTTATTACAACCTTACTAAAGGCAAGTAATGTTATCAACAAATAATTGTATGTGAAGTTATCATCAATACAAGCTTGGTGCTGTGGTTATATATTTATTTTATTATCAAGTACGAGTTTTGTCTTCGGTCCCTTGGTGTCGAGGCTTAGTAAACATTCACTTTAATGATATTGAAGCTATATATACAATTCAAATGGTACCACTTTGTTCAAGGACTGTAGTGATAACAAATATTGGAGGTTCTTCTTTCTGTGGAAAGTGATGGTCTTTGCCTTCACTTTATATCTCTTTTCCTCGAGAGGCATATGGTCTCTATCGTGATGCCAATTCTCATTATCTTATATAAAGGAGAGGTTGCTTTAGCTTTACTCGCCTTTATCTATCTTCGAATATAACAAAGTGTTACGGGAGCTGCCTCTAGGGTCACGTGGAAGTGTCTAGAGATCTCTCGAGGTGGTTTAGACTGGACTTCAAGTAGGAATTCAATAAGGTTGTAACTGGTTGCAATTCTCGTAACTATAGTAATGAAACTAATGATTGTTCTTGAGTACGAAGCTCTATATTATAATGAAATCCCATTCCCTTATATAGATCTTCGTTCTTTACGAATCGACAAGTCGATAGCCGCAAAGCCGATTTCGACAACTCGGTTTTGTCACATGACACTTGTCCCGTGATTCCCAATGTTCTAGCTTATCGTTCTATCCCTGAGGCTAGTCCCTAGGACGCTTCTAATCCTAAATATAACTTTGCGAAGTTTGCGAAGTTACACTTCTCTTATTTCCAAGCTTGATTTCGTCCTGTTACTAATCCGTTGTAACACAAAGAGATCAAAGTATGAAGTTACACTGAATGCAGCTTAGATTAAGTCGACCAAAGGCAGGTAAAATACAAAGCTGGGTTATTAATCATTAATACCTATTAACACTACCGAATAACCAATGTTTTCAGTCTTTTTCTTTATTCATGAGTATTATATGATTAAAGGATCTTCAATCAACACCAATGTGTACGAACCCTTGTGATTTATTAATCGTCGTAGCCCAAGAAGGAACGGAGATCACCCGGATTAGACTTAAGCGGAATTCGTGAATGATACATGCCGCGCCATGGATATTCGCCCTATAAGCATCACCTCAATACAAAGAAGTGTATTATTATTTAAAGTTTCAAAGGACCTACACGTGATTTTCCAAATAATTTTCCTTTGCTGTACAGAGACCAATGTGAAATAAGGACTCTTTATCATATGAAATGTTAGATTATATTACAACTTTATATTGAAGAAAATATCGTGAATGGAGTTGTAATAAATTGTAATTATTAAGTGAATACAAGATTCGGTGAAGATCAGCTGACCTCCCTCTTGATCAAGCTTATTTTTGGCCTCATTACTTATTACTTAGATTATGAATGAAGGGAGAAGGTAAAAGTGATAGGCGATAGTTTACCCAGGAAATCTATATTGATTATTGTTGATATGAGTTGAATTGTAGCTAAAAGGAAGGAAGGGCTCGAGCTCCTAATTTGATAAAAATCTCATATTGCTTGATTGTCGGCTTTACTAATCAAATTTTTCGAACCTTAACGTAAGTCATGGCGTAATGCGTCTAATTGTGGGGACCACCCCATCAAAAAGCAACAATTCAATAATGGTCCGTCGAAAAAGTTTAAAAGCGCAAATGGAATCTCGACTTGCTGAAGCAGTATTAGGAGTTCAAAATGGAAAGTATAAGTCTTCATATGAAGCTGCAAAGAACTGGGGCTTTCTAAAGATACTGTGACGCGACGCGTCAAGGGGATTCATCGCGTTCTGAAGCACGTCAATCGCAACAGAAACTTTCTGCTGTACAAGAGAATGTACTTCTTAAGTGGATAAAGCAATTGACAATTAGCGGCTATTCACCAGGCCATCAGTTGTTAAAAGAATTGGCTGAGGAGTTACGTTCAAAACGGACTTATAATTTGGATTGCCCCTCATTTGACTCCTTGAACTCCCACCACAACACCTTCTTGGTCATGAATGGGTTCCACGATTTATCAAACGACACCCTCATCTTACAGTTGTTATTGGCCGTCGGGTGAATCTGTAAGAATGGATGGTGCAACCAGGGAAACATGTAGTAGTACTTGGTTTGACGCGTATCAAAAAGCGATTCAGGATTATGGAATTGAGAAGAAAGACGAATATAATATGGATGAGTCTGGACATTCAATTGGGACAATGGAATCAACTCGAATTATTATCGATTCTACACTTCGTACAAAACATCAAGCACATCCAGGCCGTCAAGAGTGGATTTCAATGGTAGAGTGTATTTGTGCGGATGGATCCATTCTTCCACCACTCAGGATTTTTAAAGGTAAAATGTCCTTCAAAATTGGATTCGAAGGAAGTTCTTGGTAGCTGGTTCTTTTCAGCAAATAAAAGGGCTGGACAAGCAATCTTCATGGATTAGAATGGCTAAAACGCGTTTCGAACCTGCAACTCGATGCACGAAGCAGGTGGCAAACATCGGCTTCTCATCTGCGATGGCCACGATTCTCATATTAGTGGAAGCTTTATAGCTCACTGCCTTCAAAATCAGATTGTACTTCTTGTACTTCCTCCTCATACCTCGCATTTGCTTCAGCCACTTGATGTTGCGGTTTTCGGTCCATTGAAAAAACGGCTCACCGCAGCACTTTCTGATTTGAATCAAGCTCAACTTGTACGAATACAAAGATTGAATGGATGGAGGCATATACTAAAGCTCGAGCCGATGTATGCCATCATCAAAATATCGAATCGGCATGGCGGGAGCTGGGTTACATCCATTTAATCCACAGAGAGTATTCCGTACTGGGTCGAGTTTCCCAAGTCGAAATATCCAGAACCAACCCAATTTGATATTTTTAATCAAGTCTTCGTCAACAGCTCACCCCGGATGTAGCAATCTTACAAACAGCAAATAACCACTTAAATTCAACAATTGAAAATGATACGACTCTTTCAACCCGGTTCGTCAATACATTCGAGAAATTGACGAGTTGGGAGTGAGCAACTTCGAGCTCAAAGTATTGTTCACCAACACGATGCGAATAATTTACGAGCTATTATGAAAAACGTACGATACGTAAGAAAGGAAGAGACTAGTTTTGAAGGGTCATTTTCATATTTCTACGCAAAATTATGTGATGCAGTAGTGGAAGCCGAAAAATACCAAAGTACAGACAATGAAAAAGGAAAAGGAAAGGAGAAATGGTGAATATGAGACTGAGACTGAAGAGGATATTGGAGAGAAGTTGAAGATGAATCTGAAAGTGATATTGGAGATTGTATTATAGTTGATTGTTGAGTAATTGAGATTTTAATAGAGTGGTTCCCCGCCATTAGACGCATTACGCCATGACTTACGTTAAGTCTATATAAGACTTACTACTTTCAATATGTAGCTAGCTCTTTAGACAGAATACAATTAGACATACAGGACCTACGCAATCCGTGGGTGGTACGTCTTCAATATCCTTCTCGTACCAACAAATACACTCGACTGCAGAGATTCGTACACTTCAGGAAGGCAAATGAAGCATTAAGCAAGCGTCGACGCGCGAAAAAAACCACATTACGTCAAGGAGGAGTACTCACCGGACAAGAGGCTCTTGATATATTATCTCAGCAAGAGGTTGATATTCAGATTCAACGCGACGAGCGTCAAAAGGGGAATTCTAATGGGAAGCATCTTCTAATAGATGTTGTAGTAAGTGTGGAAAACCGGGTCATAATTCAAGAACTTGTCAAAACAATGTAATAGATCCTAGATTATTAGATTCTTAATAGTTTTAATCAATTGATTTAATGATTGTTGAATAATAGGTTTGAAGGTGTGAATTGAGGAAAAGTGGGAAAAGTGGCCCCTCGATGATATGGTGTTACGAGGGTTTGCCGTCTAGATCACGTGGAAGTGCTCTAGGCTCTCCGAGAGTAGGTTTATAACTAGGCGTCAAGCAGGGACTTAAAGTAATGACAATAATGATGCAATTCGTAACTAATAGTATGGTATACTAAATGATTGTGTGTGAACAGAGTGAATGACTTCAATTCAATTACCACTGTAATATAGCTGTAATAAAGCCCTAAGCAGATGCAGAGACTAGCTCTTTCAGTAAGTCTATATAAGACTTACTACTTTCAATATAGCTAGCTCTTGGACAGAATACAATTAGACATACAGGGCCTACGCAATCCGTGGGTGGTACGTCTTCCGTATCCTTCTCGTACCAACAATATCGTAACTCTATATAGAACTTAATAATAATGGGCTTTCCACCAACTCATTATGATCTTTTAGCCCTTTTACTATAAGAGGAGGATCATACACGCAAGGAGCAGCCCCTGGCATTGAAGTTAAACTGTTAAATTTGGCTGCGATCACGCCGCTTAAAAGCTCCTTATCTTAGCACGTCTCAATACCCCAAGGGAGGTTCAAGTAGACGTTAATCAATATAAATAAATAAATAAATATACTAAACGTTTCTCTGAATGCTAGCTCTGCTAGCTGGCTATGAGCTATCACATGACGTGATCTACTATTGGCCTCAGGACACTAATCCTGGGACGATTCTTATCCTAGGATAATATTAGACGTGGTTCGTCACAAGGATTTATAATTTACATAATACTCTTGATGATTTTTTGTTATATATATATAAATAAAATTGTCGGAAATTAATTTTTTGATAAAATCAATTGTATAAATAAAATCTAAAAGAAGAAATTGGTAAATATATAAATAAAAGACTTTTAATTATTTACATTAGATAGTTTTAACATTTAAGATTTTTAGATTCTTTATAGATTTTAAAAATTTATTATTCATTATTCAATTCCAAATATTTATTTATAAATGATTCTTTATTAAATATTTGAAATATTTAAAGCTAAAAACATTTTAATTATTTAAAATGAATTTATAAACTTATTTTTAACATATAAAGATTTAATATTTGAATTTCAAAAGTTTAATAAATAAAATCAATTTAAAAGGTTGATAAAATAAAATTAGAAAGCTTTATATTTGAATTTCAAAATTTTAATAAATAAAATCAATTTAAAAATTTGATAAAATAAAATTAGAAAGGTTTATATTTAAAAATTAAAAATTTAATATTTGAAATTTAAAAATTTAATAGAATTAATTTAAAGGGTTTAATATTTGAATTTCAAAGGGTTTAATAAAATTAGGTTAAAAATTTAATATTTGAATTTCAAAGGGTTAATAAAATTAAAGAGTTATTAATTAAAATGAATTTAGAAAAATTTATATTTAAAATTTAAAGGTTTAATAAAATTAATTTAGAGGGTTTTATATTTAAATTTTAAAGGTTTAATATTTGAAATTTAAAAAGGTTGTATATTTGGAAATTTAAAAGAGTTTAATAAGATTAATTTAGAAGATTTGATAAAAACAATTTAGGAGGGTTGATAAGAACAATTTAAAGGGTTGATAAGAACAATTTAAAGGGTTGATAAGAACAATTTAAAGGGTTGATAAGAACAATTTAGAAGGTTTAATATTTGAATTTGAAAGGGTTTAATTAAATTAATTTAAAGGATTTGATAGAATTAATTTAAAGAGTTTAATATTAGAAAATTTCAGATTTAAAATTTCAAATTAAAAAGATGTATATGTATTAAAGGGTTAGGGTTAGGGGTTAGGAGTTAGGAGTTAGGGTTAGGGTTAGGGTTAGGAGTTAGGGTTAGG
>QRFH01000018.1:0-63538 GCA_025389075.1 Sclerotinia minor | reverse complement strand
ACTTTGGCGTTTTGAGAATCTGCTGCTAGCTGACCTAGGCTGACCCTGAACACGATATATGAAGGAAGGCGCTCCATAATAAATAACGAAGCTAGACGCATATGGGCTAGCACCACAGATAATGAGTGGATCAAATCAGACGAGGCTGAGATATTGCAACGCTTGTCGTTATCGTTATCGTTATCGTTATCGTTATCGTCATCGTTATCTTTATCGTTATCGACATCTTAATCGTTATCTGTTATCAACCTCGGAATCCCATATCTAGATCTTTCTTATCCGTTCCCTTTATCTTGTTCTCAATCCACGAAGATTCATTCATCACATCAAAGTTTAATTGCCTCTATCCGAAACCAAAC
Source organism: Sclerotinia minor (assembly GCA_025389075.1). Lineage (NCBI taxonomy): Eukaryota > Fungi > Ascomycota > Leotiomycetes > Helotiales > Sclerotiniaceae > Sclerotinia > Sclerotinia minor. The sequence goes on along the minus strand of QRFH01000018.1, from coordinate 63,179 downwards.
GAGGATATACGGATGACTGTCTCCATGCAATTAGATCAGGTATACCAAATAGCTGCGTCATGTGGTGAATCAGATAAAATTGATAAGGTTAAGACAATAACTGCCTCTATGCTAACTGACATCAGAATACGAGCACATACTCGAGTACATTGCCTTCCTTTTTCCGTCTCTTGCCATACCGAAGTATGTTTTCAACTTCTTATACACCCATTGGACTATTTTTGCTATTTTTATTACAGAGTACTCATGCGCCAGTAAGCATATGGCTATCCACTTCTAGGCACATACCGCACAATGGGTGAATTACAAGGGAATACATCTTGAAGTGGGCGGCCATATACCGTACCTTCTGGCAGCACGAGTACTAGGTAGCCAGCCCGGAGTTCACCTAGTATAAACTTGCTTCGCACTAGCCCTTTCAGAATAAGGTTTGCGGGCAGATTATTATATCTATTGATGAAGTGTAAAAGTGGATTGATAGACTGAAAATTTTCAATCCTTCTATCCGGAAATAGGAAATAATAAATTAACCTTATTTTGAAGGGGGTTTAGTGGAGCAGATTTCTTGAGTTTATACACCGTACGGAGCTACAGTAGTAACCTTCATCGGCAGCCAAAATAGCCGTAGAGGTACAGTACCCCCATTTTCATTTGGGAGAGCTCGGATAGACAGGGCTGCTTATTATTTTTAGGGTTAATTAGAATGCTTTTAACTGGGGCAATTCCAGTGAGAGGAGCCTCACATGCACTGAAGATAGATATTTTGACTGCTCGTAGTTTGAGGCAATTTAGACATTTATATCATGTCGTTCAACAAGCTTACGGGTACTACGCATGAGAGAGAATATTACGTACACAAACCCTAGCTCCACACGGCTCTTATCCCCGCTAGGCCTTTCAGGAATAGGTAGAGTATGTACTATGAAGATAGAGGGTTGTCTTCTTATTGGAGTTACGGTTACTGCCATATTGAGTCTAACAGCGAAGATATATACTTCTTTAACTAGAAAACAGATATCTAGGTAACGAGCATCTACATGACATAATTATATATTAGATATACTTAGCTATGTGATATACTAGACATAATATATTATATACAATCAAGGATTTTCAAAGTAGCAAGAACCCTTAGTGAGTTCTCTAAGCTGTTGTGGATCCCGTACCTGGCCATAAAAATACACTCAAAAGAGACATCCGTTGACAAAAGTTAAAACTGTCGGTACATTCTAAAATCTATATATATCTCGCGAGCCGGCATTACTAGCCGCATCTGCCGTTACACTACACCGCAAATCCGAACATTCTTCTGGGAAATATCCGACAATCACACTTATGGGTCCGAGCTTACCACACTTTTTCTCAGACCCACCCACAATTTTTTTTGACTCCACTCTTACACAACAGCCAGACAACGAGACGACAATATTTACATAACCGTGGATATAAGAAGTCATCTCAGTATCAGACAAGATCTATAAGATCCATTACGTTTCGTCTTTCCTCTTCCAAGGTTTTTTTATATATCACATTCAAACAAGATGCCTCAACTCGACTTTGAACCTCTCGTCACTGACGATACACGAAGTATGACCCCGCCAAAATTTCAAATATCTTCTCTTCTTCAGATATAAATACTAATCTCCTTGTCAATCTTGCAGTCTTGGGTCAAGATCCCTTGATCCCTCCTCAATTACTCGTTTCTCGAGATCCCAATTACGAACAATTCTTTCAAGACGGTCGTTCAAGGACGAAAAGATGCCGTCGACATTATCATGGGTAAATCCGATCGTCTTTTGGTCGTCGTCGGACCCTGTTCGCTTCATGATCCTACTACCGCCATTGAGTACGCAAGAAAGTTAAAGGATCTTTCCGATAAATTGTCAGACGATCTGTGCATCATTATGCGTGCCTACCTCGAAAAGCCTCGCACAACTGTTGGATGGAAAGGTCTGATCAATGACCCTGATATTGATGAGTCATTCAAGATCAACAAAGGTCTACGAATCAGTCGTCAACTCTTCTGCGATCTCACTAGCATTGGCATGCCAATTGCCACTGAAATGCTCGACACCATCTCTCCACAATTCCTCGCAGATTTGATCTCGCTCGGTGCCATTGGTGCAAGAACCACTGAGTCACAATTACATCGTGAGCTTGCATCAGGTCTGTCTTTCCCGGTTGGATTCAAGAACGGTACCGATGGAAGCTTGACCGTCGCAATTGATGCTATTGGATCCGCGGCTGCCAAACATCATTTCATGGGTGTCACAAAGCAAGGTCTTGCTGCCATCACCAGAACTAGTGGAAATGAGCACGGATTTGTTATTCTACGTGGTGGTACCAAGGGTACAAACTACGATGCCGAGAATGTTCAACTCACCAAGGACACTTTGAGTAAGAAAGGCCAAAAGCAAGCTATCATGATTGATTGCTCTCACGGTAAATATCCTTTACACAACCTCTATTGGAAATTCGGCTAACACCCACAGGTAACTCAAACAAGGACCACCGAAACCAACCCAAGGTAGCCCACGTAGTCGGCGATCAACTCCGTGCCGGGGAAAAATCCATCATCGGTGTCATGATCGAATCCAATATCAATGAAGGCAACCAAAGGTCCCTGCCGAGGGACCAGCCGGTCTCAAGAAGGGCGTCAGCATCACCGATGCCTGCATCAACTGGGAATCCACCGTCGAAGTCCTCGAGCAGCTCGCCGATGCTATCCGGGAACGTCGCAAGCATTCTTCTGCTTAGTTTCATGAAGTTTATGTTGGGACGAATGGAAAGTGCTCGGTGACATTTTTGGGAAAATAAGAGTATGGCGTATAATGGAGTTTTGACTACACCCGTCACCATTTGTGAAGTGGTTCTCTTCTGGAAATGTTGTGTGGACCTTGAAAGCTTCGATGTCGTGAAAAAATCTACCGCGTTTGACAAAAGTTTCCTTTTTCATCATGTATTGCTGATTTCTGGTCACTGGTGGTTTATCAAATTCGGTTATTTCTCGAATGTTATCTGGATATTTAAGTATTCATACACCACAGAAGGAAAAGAAGAGTGGGTTTGATTTTAGATAGGGTATGATGGTTGCATCAGACGGCTGCAAATAAATTAAAATGACCTTGAAAGCATTAAATATAACCTCCTTGTTCATCGAACCCATCCGTGCAATGCCTGTTTTATCAATGATTTCATGCACGCATGAGTTCTTGCCAAATCAGAGGCGGAAAGGGGACGTAGTAAACGACCAAAGTCTACCAAGGTTTCACGAAAATCTCAGATCGCTAGGGATTTCATCCGCATTCCACTCCGCAACAGCACTCAGTCCGCCTTCGGCAATGGAGCAACCTCGTCTATAACCCCTTTAACAACCCTCTTGTTCACATATCCCTCATCGGGACTCGCCCATGCATAATCACAATACTCTCAGGATTTTCCTAACCCTCCGATAACTCTTGAGCCTCTGCCCTCCTGTCCAAACTCCACTGTTTTTGGCTTCCGTCACTTGCCGTCCGGGTATATCAATTCCATCTAATACACTATTCCACACCCGAAGCGTTTCCTCAAACTCTCCCATATTACTCACGCCCATTAGAGATACACCGATGGGTTCAGAACCGACTTTGCCGTCGAGAGCCCAGCGTTCAAGAGCCCATCGTATAGCCAGTACCTCCAATCTCTCCCCGCGTTCCTCTACCCATCGCGCAGCCTTCTGAACACAAGAACGTAGTTCCTTGGGCGCCGGATGCCAATCTTCCTTTCCATTATCCGGAACGCCTGAGCTGCGCAGGAGCCCCATTCCCAACACCGAAGCATTGGGCACACAATCCACGCCTGCTTTGCGTAAACGCGCGAGCCCGGTGGTATAGAGACTGATTTTGAATCGTGAAGTTTGCATAGCTCATCACGCAATCTAAAGGTGTACCCGTCTCGCGCAGAATCAATTCGGCGAGGGAACAAAGGACTGGGACAGGATACCCCGAGATACCGATGTAGTGGATTGTTCCCTGGGCTTGGAGCTCGCGCAGACAGTTTATGGCTTCTAGCACTTCGGGGTTAGAAACAAATTCGACGTCGTGGAGGTAGACAACATCGAGGTAGGAGGTGTGAAGACGGGTCAGGAGCGCGAAATAGAATATTTGATCCAAGATGGGGAGTAGTCGAACTCGGACATGCCGATACGTCCGCATTTCGTTATGAGGTAGTAGCTGGAGCGGGGATGATTGGCAAGAATTTGCGGTTGTTGGAGGGCGCGGCCTGGTAATGGGTTAGATCATGGAATTTAACATAGGAGAGCTTAGGAAAGGGAATGCATACCGAGGATTTCCTCAGAGGGCCATAGTACGGAGAAGTATCAAAGGCATTTACGCCCGATTCTAAAGCCCTTTGCACAATCGCATTTGTAGGAAGAGAGAAAGGATCAGCATTATATTGGATATTGAAAGTGCCGGTGCCGCAGATTAGAGGTGGAAGGACTGTTGAAAGTGGTGGTCTAGTTGACATTTTTCTTGATTTAGGAAGGGTGAAAGTAGCCGTGTAAGGTTGTCGACGGGTATGAATGAGACTGATAAGGATACTCGAATGATTTGAGAGTGTACAACACAGAAAGAATGTAGGTGGATGAAGGTGTGAAGGTGTGCAAGGAAGAGAAGGATCTCGGGAGAAGAACTATAACATAATGAAAAGAAGACTTAGTTAGTTGACTTTGTGAGAACTGTCAGTGTAATGCCATCCATCCATGGTCGAGGCTTGAGGGGAAGGGGTTTATAGTGGGGTTGGATGGCTTTTATCCCTCCTTGACAATTTGCAATTTTGCTCTCTCAATCGATGCACCTTGGCTGATTTGGTTGGAAGAATTCAAAGAAAGAAATGACACGAATTGACCAATCAAAAGCATTCATTTATTTAGCCTATTTGTGTTTATGATTTGAAATATCAGAAGTTCAGAACCAATTCGACCTTTTCAAATTTCCCAATAAAAAAGTCTTAATTATTAGCAGAAAGTGTCAATGCAAAATCAAAATTGTACCTGTGACCCCTCATTATTATGCGAGGTCGATTTTTTCCTGGAGATTTTCCCAAATGATAAGGTTACTAGCGATACCTAAGAATCGATAAAATCAGTCAGAGTCGGCACCTCTGTTCAGGACCACACAGCAAGTATATCATCTCATCACACATCGTCTATTCTTATTTGAGAGTTGTATACGTACGGGAATCCGAAGACGGCGACGATGCTACACCCACAACCACGTGTTAATTGAGTCGAAGACCCTGTTGATCTTTCATCTAGAAGTGTGTACGGAGTAATGATGTACCGCACGGAGTGCTTACCGGTTATTGGCCGACTAGATAGCAGGTAGCGCGATAATTATTAGACAATAATGGCCGATTAGATCTTTGACAGGTGGGATGAGCCTAGTTGGTCCTCGGACGGTTTAGTAGTTGTCTAGAAACATGGGGAAATTTCAACCTCGTGTGTCCATCCGGGGTCAACGTCAGCTCTGATTTCTGTTCTTCGACTACTTCGATCACCGGGATCCCTGGCGGTAATGGTGATGGTCATGATGATGGTGATGGTGATGGTGATGGTGAAGGAGGGTCAATAAGTCATTGAATTCTAAAATCGTGTTGTATTGTATTTCACATCCGGATCGATCTTGCCGTGTGACCAAGTCTAGTGAATTGTATAGCTAAACTTCCATCTCACTTATTTATCCGTTGGTATACGGAGTACGGTATATGGTATCATCGCCATTCCGTGGAAAGCCCTATCTATTAATAGTAAGAAGATGACTTGATATTGGATGCACTTTTACATCACCGATAAAGTAATCTTCCCTCTTGTTATCGTCTACTGAACGTTGATTTCAAGCAAGGGAAGATTTCAAGTCAAATGAGATAGATAAGAGCAATGAGGAAAATGGCTAGTAGGTGTATATAAGTAGGTACCTATCTATGTATATACATACCTAGTATGAAGTACTAGGTTGGTGGTGTGGTAAATGATGGTCACGCGTTGATGTTCAGGTACGAATGCAGAAATGCCACTAACGGCCTGACGCTTTCATTTAAGGCTAACCAAGGTACGATGTGGATAGCTAGATTCTAGATCAACATCAATGGTACAGTGTAGATTCTAATACTTGTATACCGGTACCGAGGTAGGTAGGAATGGTAAAAGGAGAAGTAAAGTGAGAAAAATTAATAGGAAAGAATAATTAAATGGCTCAATCCATTATTAAATACATAGCAAAATAAGATGCTACGTTTGTATTCGAATACTTTCATCACAGACTAGTAAATACTTATGGCTTGCGTGCAGTTCTTCACATGGCTGAAAACAGCATGAAGTGAGCACCGAAATGTATCTTGAGTCTCCTCTAGTAGGTAGGGAGCTGTATGGAAAGGAAAGAAGTATTTTGGTACATCATATCTATATATATATAAAGGGGTGTGGGAGGCTGAAGAAAGATGCATTCATTCGTACTCAGCTTTTTTTGGCTCCGTACATGCCTAAAATGCCTTTACGGAGCAATACCTGGAGATGGCTGCCAAAAAGCTTAATAACTCGGGAAACGCGGCCATCAAATCGTTGACGGCGTTAGGGATTGACGGCGTTGTGGCCTGATGGCCTTATGACCTTGTAGCATGAAATCGGAGCTGTAATTACCTACGGAGTATGAGTTATCTAGTACGCTAGGAGTCGCCGGGACCGGTATCTAGATACCTACATACCTACATACCTACATATACCTAGGTAAACTACTCCTTAGTACTTGGTAGATGCATTGTTTTGAATACAAATTCTCCAATACGTTAATCTCAGTTTCAATCTCGATTCTCCAGTCTCTGCAGTATCTCCAGTCTGTCCCAGCTTTCCACATTTCCAGCTTTCCAGCTTTCCAACTAACTACTAATAAGCCTTTGTCTGTCCTGCCGTCATAACACATACGGGGATACTCATGGATATTTAACTTTGCTTCTCTTTACCCACTATTCCATCATACAATTAAGGAGATCTACGCATTCTTCTTAGGGATACCAAACAAATACCAATAAAACAACTACCTACCTACTCTTCCTTTTCCCTTTCCCTTTCTCCTTCATTTATATCTCATCTGTTCTCTCCATCAATAAATCCATCGTCCGAACGACAATAGGAATACCGTACAATACCGTTCAACGCAGATGACTTTTCCTTATCGTAAAGGTCGCAGCTGATTGTATCGCCTCCCCTCTGTCGACAACAAAAGGTACTCAACCCGTCTTTATCTGAACCAGCTCGTGTGATCTAAACTGGAGAGTGGAAACTTCACTGTGGCTCAGGCGTGATAAACCTTACAATCACAGTTCCCCACGCTTGCCGAGAACCTGCATAAATTCACAACATCCACTCACTCTCGAGAATTTGGCACAGTCTCATTCAACTTTATCTTGGATATAGTTCTTACCGCCCAAGTCTCGATGAATAGTTGATTCCTGATTCTGCAGACATTGCGACTGCAAAATGGGTCATCAGCAAAGTTCTATGAACCCATCGCGGGAGACTCGCATGGAGATAGACATCGACATTATGACGCTAGTGGGAGTGGTCCAACGTCTGCATCTGACCAAGATCCATATGCTTCTCGTAACGGCAGAGGCGGCAGGCGTAATCTAGTAGCAGCTATCGTGGGTGGCGGATCTAATAATGAGGTACCAGAGAGGAAGGAAACAGCGGCTGAACGACAACTGAGAAGACTGGAAAGGAGAGGATCGCGAGAATAGAAGAGCGAGAGAGGAGCATCAAGGAGGAGCATGTCGATGGCGGGTATTTGGTTACAATGGGCGTCTACACGGGACCGGAAGATTTCAACAAGGCAATAGTGAGACAGTTGATGGTATGTTGGAGATGATAATATTTGGTAACTGGTCCTTATACTAACGTGCATAAGATTGAGCGACGAATTGCACCATTTTGGAGAGGCTTAGATGATTACCAGGATGATTGGACTGAACATCAATTGGTTGCTGCTGGTAGAGGCCTTCCCATTCCCGCCGCAGATGAAGTACCTGCCGAAGATGTCGCCGGGCCTCATTCCCCGGACTCAGCGAATGTATCAAGTTCGAATCTACAAAATTTGATGGTGCCATTAGCTTCACGAACCCAATCCGCTTCCTACGACACTTCGCTTAGCCTCTCTCCGTCACACCCGGCATTCAGTACGCCATCTTCAGTACCCCACTCAACGGTCCTACCACTTCCACCCTCTGCTTCGACCTAGATCTAAAACGTTGGGCTTAAGATCCTCAGCCAAAGAACCGCCAACACCAGATCCCTCGCCGCGCGAGATTCAATTACCCAGAGATACCCAAGTAAATGGTCAGGCTATTGAGGCTTTCCTGTATAAGGATGCTGTAGAATGTTCGATATGCTTGATTTGGTATCCCCGTATCTCAACAGGACTCGATGTTGCGATCAAAGTATTTGCTCTGAATGTTTTGTGCAGATTAAAGACCGGAACCACACGCCAGAACACCACGGTCCACCACCAATCGCATCCGAGAATGCTGAGGACACAGAGATGCTAGTTTCAGAACCAGCGGCCCGTCCCTTACTGTCAACGATCTGAGTTTGGCGTCACCTACGAGCCTCCGCCTTTTCGTCGTGGACTTGTCTATGCTAAACCCTCCGGAAGTAGCCAATTTTTCCTCAGCCATGTCATCATCATCATCGATTAGCTCACCGCCTATATCGAGTTCGGGACTCGCACCAAGAGGAGACAGACGCCGGGCTACGTCATTGTCAGCTAATGATTCTCATGTCATTACGACAGACCGCATTAGACCGGATTGGTCAGCAAAGCTTGAAGCTGCCAACCTGCGCAAAGCCAAAAGAACGCTGCCGCTTCGGCATTACATGCAGCCGTTTTTGTGCTTCCGGGTGCCCCGGAGAACCGCACTTATACCTTTGGCCGAAGCCGCTTTGGTAGAAATAATCGGAGCGACAACAGCGCTGAAGCGAGCGGAACTGCCACATCTCCAAATCGTGATGCTAGCTCTAGGGCTGTTGTAGAGTCATCTAGTCATGCGCGCAGGGAAGGTCAAGATCTCAATGCTACTCGAAGGATGAGAAGAGACGACCTAGAAGAGTTGATGATGGCTGAAGCCATTAGACTTAGTATTGCGGCCGAAGAGGAGCGAAAGAAGAAAGCCGACAAAGAAGCCGCCAAGGAGGCGGCAAAGCAGGCGAAGAAGCAGGCCAAGGAAGATAAAAAGAAAGAGAAAAAAGAGAGGAAATCAATATATGGTGCTAATGGGCATTCGGCCAGCTCGAGTATGCTGAACCTAGGCAGCAGCATAGCTGCCACTTTTACTGGGAGAAGAAGAGGTGATAGCACCGCAAGCCACTTGGCTATAGAGGTGACACCTGAAGAAGTTGAGGTGCCTTTGCAAGGAAAAGGAAAAGGGTAGATCGGCCTTCTTTGGCAAATCAGGAGAGTTCCAGGGATAATGGGCTTCCTAGTGGCCAGCATTCGGATCCTTCTACAAGCTCAAGTTTGTTGGAAACTCATCAGCCAATTCCTTCTCCTGCAAGTCCTGACAAGGTCTCTCATCTAAGAGAGATGAGCACCACTTCTAGTGCCGCATCTTCATTAGTTGAGCCTGGAAATGGTACCAATGCTCAAGGCTCCTCTACAAGTATCGAAAATCCTGGCGCTAGTGGGGCAGGCTCTGAGGGCAACGAAGATGGTGATTCAGGAACGGAGTCTATGTTTAACTTCCAAAGCCTCAGAGCCCTGATTGAAAAGGGAGGACGACAAATGAGAAAACGTATAGTGTAGATCATGTCGAAAATGCAGATGAAGCCTCGAATTCTAGGCACGGAAGCCGAGATGAAGATGCCTCCCAAGACATGGATGTAAGCATGGAAACTATACGACCTGTAGATTCTCCCGCCTCGTGTCGACGAATATAGAGCGCAACCACTCGAGTACAACTGGGCTCCGGTTGCTAGATACAGACATCGACACCAGTACAATTACACCGCAGCTCACGATTACACCAGAGACCCCAGCTGTCATGAATCCAACGGAGGAGAATGGAAAACAGCTAGGATCAAGTTTTGCGAGCGAAATGAATGCTGAGATAACTCAGTAGAAAGAGAAAAGGACAAACTGGTAGGGGGCCAGATGAGTCAATGAAGAGATGATGCGAATGCGATGCATGGATAATTAGCGAAGCCCGATTGACGCAGCGATGGGTTTCTTTTCTGCGTGCCAGCCAGTACATTTCGCTTACATGCATGTACGTGGTGGCTTTTCTTTCAACCGGCGAGATTGGGGATGCGTGGGATGGAGATGAATGCGATGGGTGATATATTACAACTGTTTATAGGCGTAATTGGCGGCGGAATCTTCTCTTGAGGGATCAACATAGTATGCTTTTCAGTGGTGCGGGCGGTCCGAAATTTAGCGGCTTGTAGGTATGGGTATGGGACTCGTGGTGTAGGGAGGCTCGTTTGGCCTCGGGGAGGGAATAGGGGTTTCTACGTTATGGATAGCGATAGACTCTTATCATAAAGTTAAATACTTGAATTTACTTGTCATTCCGACAGTGGTTTTTTCACGGTGCTTGGGTGCAAGATGTGAGGTACAGATTAATATGAAGTGCGCATGCGCTGGCTATTCTTTATGGCCGGGATAGATTTACTAAGTTCAGATCTTGACGGTTTTATACTCCCAAATACTACTACTTCTATTCCATTATTATATTTTTCCACATCATATTCGCTCTGTTAAATCTGGAAAGGAGGCTTTCCTCCACCTTGGCTCAAAATCCCTAGAAGTAGCTAGCTAGCTAGTTACGTAGCTTCCCGGCACAGTCGGTCCCTGACCCGCTAGCGCAAACGTGCGTGCTGCAAGTCTCTCTCGGAGGCCTAGGCGGGGTGATTATCACATTGGAGTCCAGTGTGGAAGTGCTAATTCCTAGCGCGAGATCGATTTGGAGACCACACCATACCTATGTATGTTTGAGGTAGTCAGGCCCCGCAACATAGGCCCTCCTTACCCTGTCCACTAGAATTACAATCTCGCAGAAACCTTGTAGGTCCAACATGCTGGGTTTTGAAGAGTGGTTTTCGACGGCCGGGATGCGGTGCTTGAATTTATGTTGGATGAATTCTTTCAGATGGTGGTTTTCATTTTGGCGAATATTCTTGGCTTTTCTTTTCTTGAAGATAACCCTGACGATGCGGGCTCGCTATTTTGCTCTGTGGCTTCCGGTACCTGTTTTATGTCGATTTTGGCGTCTTCTTTCGTCTCAGCCTTCACAGCTGGCTCTCCTTCTTTACTACTTGATGGAGGCTCTGCATCCTCGTCATTCTCCTTTTTATCTCGATCTTGATACCATTGTCCGTTTCCTCTGCTTTCAAACCCGGACCCTTGCCTTTTCCAGTATTGTTCAATAAAGCGTCCAGGTCATCGTTATTCTCCGTGGGGTATGTGCGAATTGCTGTGCCCCATCTTTTCCTTTTCTCTTCTTTCGCCTCTTCATCTTCATCCTCGGCTTCCCTCTTCCGAACGCCCAGCGCAAGCGCATCTGGTTTCTTTTCCCCATTTCCGTCGTCAATTATACGCTCAGAAGTAACCTGCCATTCTCCCGGCATAGCTAAATCGGATCTAAATTCATCTGGAACGCTAACGCCCAGTTTTGCTAATTGTGCCAATTGTTGCTTTCGCTGCGCGGCGGTTGCTGGCGGTTTCGGCGTTGATGCACTAGGCCTAGAGGCTTGTGAAGAACTTCCTGCTTCACCACTTCCACTTACTATTCCATTTAGTCGGGCGATTTCGTCTTTCGCTCGATCCTTCTCCCTTTGATCCTTCTCATGGCCACGATGTAGGTCGCGCAGGAAACGTTTGAGATTGCCCTGATGCCGCGGACTCGCTTCATGGTTTGACTTCTCAAGCTTGGTATCTTTGACATATTGCTTACAGTGCTTGCACCAATAACTGGGCTTAATGATGGTTAGAGTGGTACAGACGGGGACAGATTTGAAACTTACTGTTGATTTCCAGTACTCGGACATCTTATCGGGAGGGGCTGAATTGGTTACTGACGCGGAAAAGACACGAGTGTTAGAATCGCAGACCAAAATTTATCTATTTGTCAATGGTATGGGCTTATATTACGTCAAATGTACTGAAGCATCCGTTGATAGTTTAGAGGAAGCTTCGAATCGTCACGGACCGACGCGGCCGCTAGTCTCCAGTTTCTCCGGACCAAGCTCCACCACAAGGCAACTTTATGATGTTGAAAGGCGAAAGGCTATTACGACAGCTATCGTCCCCATACAGATATCAAAATCGAAACGATGTCCTTAGAGGCAACATACCGCATGGCTAGGGGTGCGCCAGTACTATCCCATAGTATTTCGGCATCCCTACCAAAGATCACCTCTCGAGTTCTATTGCCCAGAGCACAAACCCTTCTCTCACAGTCATACACACAACAGCGAAGACAGCTCCATGTCTCTTCCAGACTAAGAGCGCCGAATAGTGGGTTGATGGGGATTAATAACTCGAATGTGCCGACTTCATATTTCCAACGACCTTCATTACCCGCAAACACCATTATTCGATTCGTTCCGCAACAAACAGCATGGATTGTGGAGCGCATGGGAAAGTTCAACCGAATATTGGAACCTGGTCTCGCTATTTTATTGCCAATAATAGATAAGATAGCGTATGTCAAGAGCTTGAAGGAGTCTGCTATCGAGATTCCTAGCCAAAGTGCAATCACAACTGACAACGTTACTCTGGAGCTTGATGGTGTACTTTATACTCGAGTCTTCGATGCATATAAGGCTAGGTAAATCTCCTTGTTCCCGTTGCTAGTGAATGTACTAATGCCCTTCAAGTTACGGAGTGGAGGACGCCGAATATGCTATTTCTCAACTGGCACAAACAACCATGCGTTCGGAAATTGGACAACTTACTCTCGATCAAGTACTCAAGGAGCGCGCCGCACTAAACACCAATATTACAGCAGCCATTAATGAAGCCGCGCAAGAATGGGGTGTTATTTGCCTGCGTTACGAAATTAGAGATATCCACACACCCGAAGGAGTTATGGAAGCCATGCACCGACAGGTCACTGCTGAGCGCAGCAAACGAGCTGAAATTCTCGATTCCGAGGGTCAGAGACAGAGTGCTATCAATATTGCCGAGGGACGAAAGCAAAGTGTAATTTTGGCATCTGAGGCCTTGAGAAGTGAACAAATAAACATGGCGAGTGGTGAGGCTGAAGCTATTCTATTAAAGGCAAAGGCCACAGCTGCGGGTATTGAGGCAGTAGCACAAGCAATCGCTTCAGGAGAGGAATCAGCCCAAGGGGCTGTTAGTCTCAGTGTAGCTGAAAAGTACGTTGAGGCATTCGGCAAACTTGCTAAAGAAGGTACCGCTGTCGTGGTTCCTGGAAATGTGGGAGATATTGGAAGTATGATTGCAAGCGCCATGGCTGTATATGGGAAAGTCGGCGATGCCCAAGCAAAAACCATGGCCGCTAAGATATTGAAAGGACAGAAGAGCACGGAGCAGACAAGTGCAGAAAACGAGTCGCCTAATGAGGAGATGAAGAGAAGCATGCTGGCGTCTTTCGAAAACGCTACCAAGAAGTAAACTTACTGTACGATGTGATATGATATGAAAAAGCGATGGATGCGCTGGAAGGCGAATCGAAAACGGGAATGGGAATGGAGGAAGGGAATTGGATGTATGATTACCGGTGATATGCGTTCATGAGCGAATAACTGTATATTGTTTTTATGGCGGAGTCAGATGCTGACACAAAATACCTTTTACCTACCTAAGCGTTGAAGAGGTAGTTTTGCCAACTCAAACAAACCCAAATACTTAAATCTCCAATAAAATTATCTTGAAACCCATAACTTTGACCAGGAAAGGGAAGTAACAAAAATAATTCACTAACGTCATCTCTCTAAATCTGTCCTGATGTGCATTCCCACTTTTAGCTCATCCTATTTCAGATGTCACAAAACCCCAACCTCAGAGGCCAAACTCCATTCCTACTTCCTCCAAAGCCTTCCCAATCCACCCAAGACCTCTCTGGTTCTCTCGCCGCCGCGTTCATGGTCTTCACAAACAGCGGATACAATCTGTGTAAATGTTTTTCCCTCACTCTCGACACCAGGCGTGTCAGGAATTGCCTCGCTTTCGCATTTTAACTCTACAAGCTTCTTGAGAATATATAAAAGTTCTTTGCGTTGAGATAATGGCTGCGGCATGCGGCCACGAAGCGGTTGATCAGCAATGTATGCACGAAGCACGAGGCCACATCTGAGAATCAAGTATGGCGCAGCTGCTTGAGCGAGCTTGATGCGTGGTAGAGAGCCATCGTTAAGAGTGACGAGGGAGATGAGTTCATCGAAGCAAACGAAACTCATTTTTGCACGAGGGGAGGGGATGGGATCAACGGTGCAGCCTTTTCGAGTTTGATACAATGTGGCTAGTAGTTCCTGGCTGGGCTGGGGAAGCTCGCTGCATCGTACGGGGTGGATGATGGACATGTGGAAAAGTGATTCCGTGTACGTGCGACGCGTTCGGTCCGGTATAACTTGGGCGCCAAGAGCGGGAGTGATGAGCTCGCGCATAGTTAGGAATGATGCAATATCGAACTCCTGATCATCTTTGATATCGACTGTTTTGTTTGCAAGATCACAATCTGCAGAGGTGATTCCAATAGCTATGCTTACTATCGACGCCCATATAGATCGAACGGCTTCTTCATTCAAAGTGATAGTTGGCATTATCGGCAAAATGGCGCGAAGAATAGCGAGTGCTGATATTATTGCTTGGCGCCATGGGTGATATACTCCTCTCGGATATTATAGGAAATGAGTACTTCAAAACAATGGGATTGGCAAGCGCAGCTAAGGATGAAGATACTGCACCGCTGGTGTAAATGTCTGGCTCTGAGGAATGTGATATAATGAGCTTCTCCGACAGAACCATGGAAGCTTTAGACAAAGCTATGTATGTGGGCCTCTGGACGTTGGACGTATTATCCTTTGGCACGAAAGCCAATGCCACGAATTCAGCAACCTGACTAATCAAGGTAGCAGGAACTCCCTCAATATCAGTGCGAATCATCTTAAGCGACTCTAATACCTGGGATTGTAATGGTGTGAGGTACTCAATATCTGCGGAATAGGTGGAAGCATTCGCTTGTTGCATAGCTTCCCGAAGTAGGGTAAGCATTCGTTTGACTCGATCGGCATCAAGATCGTCTTCCACAAGACGGTAAATCTCAGGAAGAGCAGACACGTAAGCGACCAGATAACCTTGGTTGTCGACGCGATTATCAAACGCATCGATTCTTACTGAAGGCAGAGAATCAGACCAAAGGCCCCATGCCGAGTCAATCGTAATGCGCGTGAAATTGGTTTTCGTGGCCTCCTTGACATTGCCCCGAGAAAGAATCTGTTGTAAAGCCTTGAAGACAGCGGTGTTGATGTCAAGAATTTCGAAAGCTAGCATTGATTTGAAATGTTCTAACAAGGTTTTCCAGGAGCTTTCGAACGTGGGATGGCTAGTCAGAACATCTAGATAGTCCGCCAACAAATTGTAATGCTACTCAAAAACCACGACAGGTAGTCTCAATCCATCCTGTTTTGTCTTTATCAGATACAGTAAGCTCAGGGTCAGTGATAAATTGCAGATGTGCCTCTATCAAAGACAACAATCTGAAGATGACTGATTTCAGGCACATAGACCATGCTACTGGGCTGAGTTGGTCTCCATATGCGTCGAAGATTCTTAGCAATGTCTGAATTGCGCCTATATCAATGTTAGATAAAGTACTTGGCCAATGAAGTTTAGACCCACTATTTCTGAGCTCCAGTCTTTCATCTGCCGTAACCGACGTGAGGCGTAGTAAGAGAAGCATCCATAAAGCTGCATCTGAAACGGCACGATCATCACCAGATGCCTTTCCTATTAGAGCTTCCTCGGTTGAATCTTCGATAAGATCAGGACTAAGCGAAAAGGAGCTCGTTCTGCTAGAAATGAAATCTGACAGTACCCAAAAGAAGGTGACAGTCTGAAAATTATTAGAAATAGTCAAATGAATATGTCAGGAGGGATTTATACCGTCAGTGAAATGTTAAGATCATCATCTTGTGTACAGAAATGGTAAAGAGTGTCGACGAGTATTAAAAAGCAAGAATTGGGTAACGATGAAAGGAAGTCCGAACAAACGAGCTGGAGGGAGTTAAAAGCAGAGCGGACTAATTTAGCAGATCGAGTAGCGGTTATTTTTGCGTCGGAGTCAAACTTCGAAAAGACACTGCCAATGATCTCGAATGCGATGTCCCAACCACTGATCAGCTTGTTCCACATTTGCTCGAGAATTGCTTTTGAGGTCTTCATGGATGGCTCTTTATGGACTTGGACGTCCGTTGAATGTATAGCCACAGTTACTTGTCTCTCTTCCGTTTGAAGTGGGTCTAGGGCACGACTCAGTGCTTGAAGTAGCATGGTTTGTATGACATTGCGTCGGACTTCGGAGTCTGCTAGGGTAGAAGTCGCGGCTTCAATCACAATCCTAACGAGAATATCCGCAGCTCTCAGTCTAACAGAAGGTGTTGCAGTAAGGGAAGAAGAGGCAGAAATCAACTCTGATGTCAGCATCTGCCACTTCCACTGGCGTCGGGCTCATGTGTCGTTAATCTATCAATATTGATGCTCGCAATATCGCCCAGCTTCGCCAGCGCAAATAGGTCCTCTTGATTCTGAGTAGATGGTGCTGTCACAATACTATGGACTTTTTTATGAGCGTAAGATGGTCTCCTTGTTTCAGGAGATGATGGCCTAGAAGGTACTGGCTTTTCTGGTATTTTGAGAATTTCTTCTTTGCTGAACAAATCACAGAGAGCTGAGACAACAGCAACAAATGGCTCATTAGGGAAATCAACAGTACTTTCTAGTAACCTGGTAGCAGCTGTTTCAACCGCTTTGATCTCGGTGCCAAAGTTGGCCCATAGTGCAGAGGTGCTATTGATATCCTGACTCTCTGGTCTTTGTGTGGTGGGAGTCCTAACGGACTTGGCACTGGAAAATATTACTAGATCAGCTTGCTGCAACGGGGACAAGAACAATCACCCATGCTGAGTCTAGTGTGGGTCCTAATGCAATCCCTAAATTCAATAGTGCGCGAAGACAAAGTAAATTGCGTGTATTGAGCGTCGGACTGGATGTATCTATGGGCGCATGCTTATTTCGTTCCGAATTGCTCACCAAACTGTCAACACTTAAGAGACCTCTTGCGTTGTTGAAAATGCTCGAGCTAGAAGGCGAGTCCACCGTCGGCGTCGTCGGGCTCTGAATTTGAGTCGTCGTGGCCGTCAAAACATTGGTGGTACTGCCGCCTTTCCTAAGGTTGTGAGAAAGGCATCTCGAGGTGTCGCAAGTCGTAGAAGTCCGGCCACATGGGTAAACTTCTGGAATGATCTAACCAGGCCATGGTAGTATTCTTGATCTAACGCTGCATAGAGTAAAGGTTGAATAAGTTGCTAAGATTGGCAGGCCAGTATTCGTCCACGATGCCGGCACAAATCTTGACCTCTTGAAATAGATGATGATGTTCGAGAGTTAATGGATTGATGGGGATGGGATTCTTTTGTACGACGAACTCCTCTCGATTGATTTTATATCAGGGTACTAGGACGAGAATCTGAACCCTTTGACTCGATTTCAGAATGCCTAGGGCCTTTTTCCGAGGCCGCTCAGGTACCGTCAAGGGCAGTATGAACTTCGCAAGTCCTTCGAAAAATCCTTTACCAATACATGCAAGAGTGAGGCTGTAGATGTAAGATTCGGGAATCGATGGTGCATCCGTCTTGTCTAGCTGATCAATGCATGGTACCCTCATTGTACTCCATTGCGCACTGACACCAGCGCTTAGCTCAGTCGTACTTACCGTGCTACTGATGATACCAGGAACTCCGCTAGCTTCAAGCATTGCTTGATCGGAAGTGCTGCCCTGGCTAGCAATCGGGATAGTCGATTGATGGCCAAGACCAATAACGGCAGGCTTTTCCGTGCTGACTCTGACAAAAGCTGCAACGAGATCCCGTAGGATATTTTTTTCTTCTCTCGGGCATCGTACATGGAAAATATTCTTCTGATCAACGCTGCTTCGGCGAAGATGCCTCTCAATACTTCCATGCAGAGTGATCTCTTCCACAAAGCAGTATCATGGTCAAGCATGTGGGTGAGTAAACCGAGTGCCACTTCGCCTTCAGAGGAGAGAATACTCAAGTGTCTTCTGAGAAGTGTATAAAGAATTCTTGTGGTTCTAACAGTCACTGCAAAGTTCAACTTCTCTGAGAGTGCGCTAATGATGAAAGGCATAACTCGGACTCTTAGTATATTCGCTTGCTCGGGATGTGACAGGAAAATGTCGGCATGATTGGTCAAGACAGATTCAATCAGCTCGAGCCCAAAAGTCTGCGGAAGTCCAGTGGAATTCAAAAATTGAGGTTTTGGGCTTCCGTCAACAAGCATATGTCGTTGAAAACCCTATAAGATCTAGGGCAGTAGCACGTAGCTGGATGACTCCGTCGCCAGTTGGTGCTTCGCCAATGGTGGGCACTTCTAAAGCAATTTCTATCCATCATTAGCAGCGATTTTTTATTCGGTAACCGGTTTGGAAACTCACTATCCTCTGCCACCACCTTGTCAAATACAGAAACAACCAACTGCTGAAGAGTAGCAGCAGCTGTATTAAGCACAATGCCATTCTTGCTTGCCTGAAGAATGGAACATATGTTGAGTGCTGCAGCTAAGAGTTCCGCCTTCAATTCATCTGCATAATTCTGCAAAAGCGACGGCAACGCCTGGAGGATTTTCAGCTGCACATCCAGACCCGCTGATGTAGCTTCTCTCAATGCCTCCAAAACTTCTCTTAGCCTCGATTTGGGCAGTGCACGTGACACGACTAATCTTTGAAGGCAAACGACTGCAATTCCAGTAAACTTGACATTTTGGTCCCGCAGGCAATGAGGAAAGGTGTGACGAAGTTAGGTCGCTGAGTGAGGTCTAATTGTACATCAGTGAATACTTCTAGCGTACTAAGTGATGGCAACACCATGTTTCTAAAACTGACCTGCAGCTATTTGGGCTTCAGATGTTGATCGTAGACCTCTAATCTCATCCAAACTCTTTTCCGCGGCCTGATATTGCGAATCAGCAAAGGGGCCAACTTACAGGGCGCGACCGCGTGGAACTGAACTTACATTTCGAAGATCTGCATGCTTTCTTTTGCTCTCTTGTATAAGATTTCCAAGCTCTGAGGCGAGTATCTGCGCCGTCATATTAATTAGGTTTCAATATGAGCATAGCCAAGCCCATTTCCATTATTTCCCAAGAGGCATGATGTTTATCATGAGCTTCAGTTGTCATTTACGATATATTAGACAATTCATAGACAAAGATTGCCGAGGTTTAACCGCTTTTGACCGCCCGACGACCCCGCGATCAATCAGCCCTTCCGTTTACAAAACTTTGTTCACCATTCATACTTCTTACCAACTTTACCGTGTTGCGCAAATTTAAAATATTTAGAATCCACAATATCTACACTTCTTTTTCTGTCCAGCACAAGATATCCAACAATACAAGATGGCTGCTCAGGGTGCAAAAGTGCCAAGAAACTTTAGATTGCTAGAGGAACTAGAGAAGGGCGAAAAGGGCCTTGGAGCTGGTGAGTTGGATATTAGCAAGCAGCGAAGTTTGACAAGCTCTAATGACCTTCGTTACTCAAAGACGCTTGCTCCTATGGTCTTACCGACGGCGACGACTTATACATGTCCAACTGGAATGGCACAATCCTCGGCCCGCCACACGTATGTTTCTTCTCGCATCCATTGTATATTTTGTTTTCAAACTAATAAAGGATACTGATAGAGCGTCCACGAGAATCGCATCTATTCTCTCACCATGCACTGCGGGGCGGACTACCCTGATGTCCCACCCACTATAAGATTTACCAATAAAATTAACCTTCCGGGTGTGCAGGAGGATGGCAAGGTTGTTACATTATGTGGAAGGTTATAGGGAAAATACGGAGCTGACTGATGCTCTAGGTCGACCCTTCAAAGATTGCGTGCCTCGCGAATTGGCAACGCCACAATACAATGGAAACTGTCTTGATTGAGTTGAGAAGGTAAGCTGCACTCTCGTCGCGGAGACAGAAGCTTACCTTATTCAGATATATGGCATCTCCAGCCAACAAAAAGCTTCCTCAACCTCAAGAGGGTTCTACGTACGATTAGTTACCACTTTCATCTCTGGACGAGAGATTAGTGATGCACATGACTTTCTTTATTTTGACACGGGGCATCAGCGCGGCGAACTGGTTTTCTATCCCGGCAATGGTGTTTCTGAATGAGAAACGAACGAACGAAGCGAGCGATGATGATTCTTCCAAGAAATACTATGACTTATCAAGTTTTGCGGGCCATCTCTATGAGCCAATACTCGTGATAAATTGACACACAAATGAGTGCAACAAGAGCAATTTAGTATGTTTTTTATTTAGTAGCCATCATATTTCTAAAAGCGAAGCTGGCTCATACTCGGTCCTGGAATTTCTTCTCCAATTTGGCCAAATTCTTATTATGCCTTCTCTGGGCCCTCTCCTGCCTCCATAATTCTCTCTCCTTGTCTACTAGCTCCAGTTGTAATTTAGACAATTCGACTACCCTGAGTGATTCCTGCACCATGAGATGCTTCACAGAAGCATCGGCTAATTCCAGGTCTTTCTCCCAAAAACCCACACCCCAGCCTAGCCCTGGTTGTTTCTTGTTCCACTCGTCAACACTTAGACCCTCGTTTTCCAATTGATCCTCAATTATGTCTTCCCAGGTATTCTCTGCAATTGCTATCTCCTCCAAATACTCAATTTTATCCCGAGAATCCGTGCGCTTTTGTCTCGTCTCGATTTTGTCCCTTAGGACACGACTCAGATATGGACTTTGCGGTTTCTGTATTCGTAGGAAATTTGATACCATTGCTTTAGCAAATTTAGGGACATGGCGGAGTCCGGAAAGCTTTTCAAATGGCAAAGGACGCGCCTCAAGAAGCTTGGGAGCACCAGGAATGGCTTCTGGATAGCGAATCTTGGGTTTGGGAGGTTGAGGAACAAGCGTGGAGGCAGTAGCTACAGTTTTACGGTAGCGTAGCAGTTCGTATATCTGGTTTCTCGAGTCCGAGTCTCCATCGCCAGCGGTACGAATAAGCTTCTCTGCCTGATGAAAGAATCAATGCACCGTCAAATAAAAATGGAAAATAGATGATAGTGGTGCGGACAGACCTCATATCCTGTTTTCAGTGCTGCGACGACAATCTTTGGGCTATGCTCCCTATATTTCGTCGAAATTGTTTGCGGACAAGATGTTTAAGTGGATGAATAGGCCCTTTAGGCTGTAGCCCAGCAGGAATAGGAACTCGTAAACATTGTTCAAGCAGGGCCCTGTATAGCGCAATGCCTTTGCATCATAATTTAGCCTCGAATTTACAGATTGAAGAAAAACGCTTACAGGCTATACGGTGTCGACCTGATTTGCGAGGAATAAATTGGGTTGGCATTCATTTGTTGTTGGCTCATTGCGGTGCAGCGGAGCATATCTACTATTTGCAACAGCAAAATGCAAAACTGGATTTGATCTTGGCACTGTCACAAAATCACGTGCTGGCAGTTCACAAACTCCCGCTTAGGATCTTTTAACTTCGTCCAAGTCAACCCCTTCCCTCCCCTGTATTTTTGCTAAACATACCTCAAAACTCTATTATGGCTCTTATGAGAGCTGCGACTAAGTAATCAATGCTTTCTTTTCCTGGGAGGAAGGGAAAATCCTTTAGGAAGCTCGGTGATGATGATCTAGCTTCCTAATCCCACACCAACCCATCCAGCATCATCACCACAAGTTTGGCTCACGAAACGCCCATCGAGCAACTGGGAATTAAATGGTTCACCAGTAAAAGAACATACCGAATTAAAACTAGTTGAATCAAGAGCGTGTAGAAGGTTAATGGGTGCCCTAATGCTGATGAATATCCCAGAACACAGTACCCTTTATCAGATATAAGGTCTTTTGGCTTGGGATGCATATGCTTAAAGAGAAAATGATGAAGTAACCTTATTGTGGAGTGTAAATCATGGAAGTGACGAAGCGTCATATTTCGATTCTCTGTTGGATTTTATGGAGTTTGTCGTATTGATCTCCCATCATATTCCATCGTTCCACATCTTCTCATTTCGATCACTGAGTGATATCTGTGACTTCACGAAGGTTCTTGAGGAACCGACGTCAGGGTAAAGCTATATATTAGTCGAATCATACTCAAGTTCAATTCCATCAGTAGGTAGGAAAGGGCAACGGTGATGGGCCTTAACACAGCTGACAATAACCGCGGCTGTTCAGTACTTCTTTCTCCAGCTGAAGGTATGTTATCATTTCCTATCGGTATCTCAGCTTTTACGCTTTCACTGTTTTTCAGTATAAGTATGGAAATTGATTACTAGATCCAACGGGTTTTGCTTGTATTATTCTTATTTCTACACCTTCGGACTAGCCTATTGCCGCTCTCTTCTCCAAAAATGTCTTCACCACACCCTACAGCCTTTGAGGATTCTAAACCTATCCCTGATACAACATCTATCATTACTTCAAATACGGAAACTGGTAACCAACCGCTTCCTGATACGCAAACTTCTCCAAAACGCCCCCTACGGCCAAATGCACCATCTTCATTTCCATCCCCTATACCAAGCATCCCTACGGCCATAGCACTGAAGGCATCATATGGAGATCGTTCCCTTCCAATCGCAGGTTCACGACAGTTGTGTGTATTTGACAATCCTGGACTTCGCACGCCACCCCAAGGTTCTTCTTCATCTATCTATTTAACAACGTCGCCATTGAGTACAGCGCCCTTGCCTCGGAGTGAATTGCACAGCGATTATTTTCAAGAACACCGTTCCCATGGTTCAAGCCGATCGCGCAACGGCCATGAAATGCTCAATGTAGCATCAGGGGAGCGTCACCTGTACCGCCCATCGGAAGGCTATTCCAACGACACGCCCATCACCAAAGACTCATATATTACTTCGAATGGTTATACATGTACCACGGATAGTTTGCCCTCCATCTTAGGTGGGCCGAAAACTCCATACAAGGCACGCAGGCCAAGCTCTGACAGTCTCACCATGGTCAAACATAAGAAGAGGAGAAAGACTGAAGGCGCGAAGCACCGACGATGCAGAGGTACTTGCAGTCGAGGGAGAAAAAAGATGATTAGGAAAATGGCTATAGGCGAGCGCAGCTACAGTCCAAACCCATGGCCTCCAAGTCAGATCGTTCCAACAGCGCTGAAAGACACAAAAGTCCCAAACACTCGAAAGTGTAAGTACCTGTCAATGAGACGGGATAGAAGAAGGCTTATGTTCGAGCCAGCCGCTCCAATCGTTTCAAGAAGATGGAGCTCGGTTGAGATTGGCACGCGGCAAGTGAAGCTTCCTCCATTATTGAAAGAGGACTCTGCAAAACATATGCAGGTACAAGGGCCAATTTTTCAAAATGAGATTTTCAACACCACTCCCTCGATGAACGAAATAGAAGTTCATCGTTCACTGCCGGCGCTGAGTACAACGATGTAGTGCGCTCTCTTCGAGAGAGATTGACTACTCGCAAATTGCCAAATAGCCAAAACTGATGCCGTCCGCTATAACGTTGAGAAGACCAAGTGCATCAAATAGATCCGATATGAGCAGCACAATGGCGACCTCGGGATTTCTAACAACGCCAGGAACCGGCTCTGTCATACCTTCCATTTCAAGTCGGCAGGCGACATTCACGGAAAACCAGCCACATGATTCGAAGCATACATCATCACTCGTGAGGATGTTGAAGCCGTAATGGAATTGCTCCAGACAAATCTGCTTAATACCCGGGAAGCTCACACCCCAGTCTCAGTACCACACGGACCGAGCGTGGAAGAACAGTCTCCGCGGGGTACCAGAATACCATCATTGTCATTTACGCACAAAGGCATGGTGCCTGTAGTTCGCCACACTCCTTGTGAAATACAAATATATGCAGCTCAGTCGGAGAATTCGCGAGAGGCATCTCAAAACGGAAATACTACTACAGCAAATGTATCCCCCTGGTATATCTCGTTCTCAAACAAATATTGTGGATCCTGCCTATCCAGGACAGTTCTTGGAGATCTCTCAAACGGAGTTTGGCCGGCTTGATAGACTTTCAGAAGAGGGATCTGAACGAAGTATACACGAAGTAATCTGGGAGGAGCATGGCTCGATGGAATCTCATTTGACAGAGAGAGGTCATGTCCATTCCGAGGCTGATTCCTCAGAGTGCTCTAGCAAAGCCAACACTCCATTGCTAGGTGCGACTACAAGTGCTATACATCACGATGCAACGCCATGCTTTCAGCTTCTCATGTCTTCTAAGCAAGATCACCTGCCTAGGGAAGAAAGGGGTGCTTTTGATCCCAAAAATGCACGGATGTCCATAAGTAAATGGTCCTGGCAGTGTGAATCACAAGCAAGTGAGGACGATGGCAATATCGTCACAACCACGAAACAAAAACCACACAAAGATCATGTAGTCTCATTTCCTCCATTGTCGAGGAAATCAACCAATGAGTGGCGCTCTCCACTTCCGGATATGTCTACTTCTGTCCATGATTCTAAGCTTCTGGGTGGTATACTTCCTCAAATGCATGAAAGCTCCCACTCCCATTCCCTCTATAGTATTGGAATTGAT
The DNA here is from genome assembly GCA_025389075.1 of Sclerotinia minor. NCBI lineage: Eukaryota > Fungi > Ascomycota > Leotiomycetes > Helotiales > Sclerotiniaceae > Sclerotinia > Sclerotinia minor. Next base: position 38,326 of record QRFH01000018.1, on the reverse strand, counting down.
GCTCGGACTGCACCAGGTCCAAGTCCGCTTATGATGAGCGGCATGGAAACAACCCCAACAACGCGAAGTTCCTGGTTAAATGAAACAGTCATCAGTCCTTCAGATATAGTATCCCCATGGTTGATCAACGATGAATCCGGAACCTTACAGCGCCAGAAATCCGACACCCACCTCCGCCAAAAAAGTGTCGTCAAAGCACACCCTAAAGCGCCAGCTCGCTCTGGCAATGCTGCTGCAATTGGGTCCTCAATTGGGTCATTTACAAGAGTCCGAAGACGAACGACCTCACAGGACTTGCCTAAATCGAAAAAAAGTCGCCATATTCGACAATCCGCGGGTAAAACCCGATCACAATCAAGAAAGAAAAATATGGTTCAAATCTATACAAGAAATAGCGCGCCCTAGATTGACTCTACACGGCGAGACAGAATCAGCAGGCTTTTGGTCAACGCTTGCCACGCGTCACGCTAGCAAAGATCATGCTGCACGCTCAACTCCGTCTCCCCCTGCAAGTCCTCACTGTAATCTGAAGAACGAAGCGAATCATCATAACATCCAACCTACGGTATCTTCGAGCATATCGGACATGTTCTCGCCACCAAGATCATCGGCTCGGCAAAGTTTATCCGTGATCCAGGATAAATATACTTCCTTTCAGAAATCAGATTCAAAGTCGCATACTCCCAGAACGAGAAAAATTTCATCGCCAGGAATTTCGCTGCGCGCGAAAGTCTATTGAAAATTCAAGAGAGGTATCCTTCGCCGCCGAAACCGGACCATAGTGGTATATATGACTCGGTTACGGGGACTAAGAGGAGAGACAAATTGAGTGCTCGAGGGACTACCAGCACTTGTTGCATAACTGCGATATATGTACCAGGCGTGGCAGTGATATGAGTTCACCTAGTGTGGACTGGATTGGTTAATGGAACGTTCGGAGGAGAAAACCGAATCAGTGCTTGGAAATTCACGGCAGCTTTATTCGAAGTTGCATGCAATATTAGTGGCGACATTGGAAATTGGATTGTCGTAATTACGGTTTCAGTGATTGCCGCAACGTAGAGTAGTGTGTCATTTATAATCCTAAGTCTTACAATAACAACTCCATTTTTCCCACTTCGTACACTCATGACTATCTGATTTTGCAATTATCATTATGACCAGACACGTTTTCTCAAAATTTGCATGATTAATTTGACCGGCAAAGCTGGAAATGCTTCGATAACTTGTGACTGGCATCATTAATACACAGCAAGTGCTTCTCTCAAGCACTGCGGCGTTGAATTGTGTTGGTAGAAGGACACCCTGGATTTATTTCACACACACAATGAGATTATCAAGATTTGGCTCCAGCTACAAATACAAATACATGTTCAGACCAACAATAACGATTACATTCCGAATTAATATTAAGATGCAGTCAGATACACATTTACCTTTTATATTATGCTGGATTTTAATATACTCCCAAAAACTACAGTGTGTGATTCTCAATATCTGGAGCAATGGAATTGTTGTGGTAAGATTGGCTCATTAATCCGATTCATGACTTCATGGAAGATATTAGCTGTAAGCTAGACTAATTGCAAAATTCTTAGCTCCTCAAACATTAGAGGTGTAGGAAATTTTATAGCCCGGTCCTAGCTTGATTCGCAAAATAGTACAATGCCTGGGACCCTTCAACCCTCAAACTAGATGCCACTAAAAGTCATCGGCGCATCGCCGCCCCAAGATGCAAGCATCCAATACATGTGCTTGTCAGGATTGACCTTGTATCATGAAGTATAGATATACAACATTAGCTTTAAAACCCTTCTAATTTGTGGATTCTTGAATAGACACAGAATACTTACTCCTTAGTACCCGGACTAAAGGAAACGGGCAGTTACGTGGATCGCCTCATGGCAAGGAAGAGGTCTGTGAGATGAAATGTAGATGTGCAACATGAACTGAAAAGTGCACTAGGTGAAATTTTCTGTGGACCAAAGTTCTCACCGGTGTAGGCTAGTGGAATATGGTTGTTATCGAGGGTCTTACCCTTTCGTCTACAAATCAAATTTATCCTTGTAGGTAGTTCCAAAAACTATTTCCTTGGAGACGCCTCCAAGTAATAAACTCAGACTCCAATGCCTTGCATTTTAGAATATTTTTAGTTTTGTCATTGTAAGATCTTACTACAGGAAGAGAAGCATGAATCTGAGAATGACACAACTTTAAAACATCCACACCTCATAATTCGATAATCATGCTAGCTCGGAATCTGAGGATCATACACTGGGATATCTCTTATAAATCCTCTACGAAACCGGAATGTGCAATGATATGCAATGATTTGCAAAAAGACTAATTGTATACGGATCTAAGTCATAGTCTTCGAACTAGGAGAACCAGTGATTTCCCTCATCCACATATTCATAGCTCATTCATTACCTGATTATTTGAATTTTAGAGAAGAGGCCATTAAACTGGAAAAGTAGATATGGGACACACGGCTTTTGAGAATTCTGAATGGAGGATTAATGGTGACGATTTAGAACACTAATTCTAGGCGTCTACTAAGAAATCATGAGACTTCCATTAATATAGTGGCTACATAAACTACACGCACCATTCTTACACACTTACCAGGATGAGGCTTGCAAAGCGAAGCTGTAGATATGCAACAGATATTGTTTGAGAGTCCTGACTGAAAGCTATCCGGAGACGGCTGAGAAACTAGTTACAACGGCCGAGACTAGGAAAAACTAGAGTATCAAACTTTCTGCCGTCGACTTGTGGACTTTTAAGTAATGTAACAAATATGCCTGGGTAGGTACTGTTAATATAGATTAGCAAGTATGCTAACCATGCAAAACGGAGATATGGGCATGCATCATTAACTTTTCCAAGGACTTTGAGTAAAAGAAAGCTTTAGTATCTAATCGAAACGGCAATCGTAGCTGCCGCACTACCCAAATGCGCCGTCCTCCTTCCAGTTGCGAGCCATTGATGACCTTAGAGTACCAAAGTAAGCATGAATTACCACACCACACCAACCTCCAGGATGGAGCGTCGGAGGAATATACAGTTCCAACAGCTACACTCAAGCCTCCCCAGTAAGAATTTTCTGAGACAGCTCCAAGTGATAGCAATGTCTACCGCAATTAGGAAAACAAAAAATACCTTTGACCCGGCGGACAAGGCGCTGGTATAAACAGTGCATCTAATAGTCCGGATCGCAGTCTTAAAGTAAATAACTCTTGACCCATCGAAATCATTAAACCCGTTTCAAGCGTTCAATTAATCGGATTTATAACGATTTAATGTCCTTAACAAAATGACTGAAATATTTTTAAATGTTCGATGTTTGACAAGTCTAAATCGTGCTGCGTCCGGACTATTGAACACACTGAGATAAACTACGTGTCCTACTTGTACACTTGTCATGTTGAAGCCTGATTTTAAAAACTCAGATCTACGAACAAACCTTCTTGGAGCTAGAGACCGAAATGTACTTGAACGTCCATTCTACCATAGCCCAAAAAATCAATAAGAGACGAACTGTAAGAATACAATCTTGATTCGCAGTCCAGTGTACTTTAGTGCGCCCTCTATACCTTTCTTCGCCCCTATACCCCCAAACGCATACCTTCTGGTCGGCCTTGATATAAAGGCTCAAATTTCATGTGGTTTACATGCTGGTTTCATTCTCCCACCTCATCATCTGACGTCTCCCGTAACTCCTGGCTGTTCATTTCATCGCCACAGCTTTGAACCCTAGAATAGGCCTTTGCCAAGGCCTATCAGAATCAGGCTCTTTCTCACAAATAATTTTGGAAAAGATTTGGATAGCCGATACCGTATCGTACTCAGAGAACGAGATTAGGAAGGGCCAGCAGCATAGCACAGCCACCTCAGATCTGCAGCAACTCCTGCATCATACCCAATCTCAGCATCGCATATCTGTATTTCATTTTCAATCCCAAAGAAATCGATCGCATACATTTCGGCCAAATCTCCCTGTGCTTCAATTCCCCCTAGCATTTCCTGGTCATCCGTGACCATAGGCTGCGGTTGCGACTGAAACTCAGTATTAGAGCTTCCCCTATTGGAATCCTTGTTGAATGACCTGATACTCATAAGCTTCTCGACGTATACGTTACTGCGCTCCTTTTGTGCCCTTAGCATTTGTTGCCGATACAATTCGATCGCGGTACGGAATCGAGAAAGAATATCGAAATATTGATCTGCTTGCGGACTTAATCGTGCGAGTCTCTTGAGCACAGTGCAGGCATGATCAAAAGATTCGCGAATATGAGCAGGGAATTCGCCTCCTACGAGGAGGGAGAAGCCAAGGACGAGTCCTGCTGAGAAAAGCCATGCTTGAAGTATACACATGTTGTCAAAAAGAACATTGATAAGATGCGCTTCGTAAGATAGTTGTACCAATAAATGAGCAGCCTGTACGCAAGCATCCGATAATTGAAATATTTTCTCTCTTTTCACCAGGGGTCTTCTCCTGTACTTCGACAGCTCTCTTAGACTTGCTAGAGCTATTCTTCCGTAGTTGAGACATGACATGTGAAATTAAGAATTGTCGCGTTACCATCATAATGCCTACATAGTACGTGCAAGAAACATGGATATTGCCGATTGTAGTCTCACAAAATTCCTCCCCAGACATGGCGTCCGGGACGCGGCGAAGTGCGGAAGGTAGAGCTTGACTCCAGTCTCGTAGCATTTCCAGAAAATTATCAGCCGATTCGGTATTCACGCTGCTAGACCTAGTGAACTTTTGTACTATAGCTTCGATGATAGAAGAAGATTCGTAGGTTGCATGAAGAGCGAGTGTCCGATGGTCCATATCTTCACGGTTTGAACTATCTATTTCATACTCGTCTCTTTCTATTGAAGGTATACTACTGGGACGCGCAAGAATGGAGCTGCATAAAAGATCAAGAACGCGTGCGCTCATCCATATACGGCGCCTGCCACCGCAATTAGTACAATATAATCACGTGATTAAGCGCTGGGTGATTGTGGCTATAAACACCTACCTGGCAGCACGCTCTTCAGAGGATACTCGAGAATGATGATATGGAACGTGTAGCCCAAGAATGGTTGCGGATTTTGAGGCAATGCCAATATACATGAAAGCGGTATTCCTGCGGCAAGCTCCAAGCATATACATGGCCATCAATAAAAACATCTTAACCATGGATAGAGAAGGATTCTCCAGCATATCGAGAAATGCCATTTGCTGAGCTTGCGCGAAATACTTTTCGCAAGTTGTATCTCGAACAAATCCTTGCCTCGAGATTGAGCACCTATTGCTATCATCAGAAAAGGCACGCGAGATCTTCCCGCTCGGAACGGAGCTTGAAGATAAAGTGGTAGCATTAAGTTTGATATTCAACAATCTCGATGTGTCATCTCGTGAGAAAAGATGAAGAATACCATCTGACTGAACAATATGTTAAATGCTGTCTCCTAGCTAAGCGAAAGAACGTATAAAAATAGTCATACCACTCTCATAAAGCAAGCAATTAAATCTTGCTTTTCTGCAACATCTAAATCATCTTCAAAAGGGCTGTTGTTCCTGGATATCTCCACCTCCAACATCACATTACTCTGGCGTTCAGTGAAAACGGAAGTTCCGATATATCGCTTAAGCGTGGTTTGGAGAAAGTGTAGGAACGAAATAGCAGCAATATTGCCAATATAGACTATCAAATTTGTCAATTTTACACACTTTTGGGATCTAAAGGGACCACCGTGCAATCCGTCCGTCATTGGGTGCGTGGGTTTATGAAACGATTCTGAGCTTTCAAAATCCAATAAATGATATAGTTAGATTCTAGACGGAGCGAAGAGATACTACAGGAGTAACAATACAATGAATTCTGATCCCATTCCATGAGTCCTTAGACCCACGGGTGATCCTTGCATTAAAGAAAGTCCTGGAGAAAAGAATCACCACCGACCTTGCTCGCCTTGAGAGCTCCGTAACATCGTAGAGCGTTGACAAGGTGAAGATTCACGAGTACTGGAACGTGAATAGGTGAGATTGTTAGCGATCCCGCCGGAAAGAAGAGGATCTACTAATGACTCAGGACATTGACTGGAAGCCGCCTGAATAGTTGGCCGCGAAAATTCGAAGTGGTTTTTCTCAGCTGAGGCCTGCGGCTCGGGCTGATGTTGCATTAAAGCCAGTGATTCAACATTTCTGGCGACGGGGTCTGGCGGGTGTCCCGATGTCTCCTGGCTCGGCCGTCGCGAGCTTGGCGACGTCAGTGTTGAAGATGGTGGGTACTGGCATGAGTTGGTTCGGCCTTGCGTAACACAGGTTGTACAGGGAAGCTTTGCATCGCACCGCTTCTTCGAAATTTTGCACCGGATGCAAGCTCTAGCCGCTCGTGCGCGTTTATCGGGATGTACTCTAGGACGAGGCATCGCCGGCGGAAAGTTACTGCTCAATTCGTTCAGAGATCATTGAGCTGCATCCCCATCCCCAGAATCCTTGTCACCTTAATCAAGGTTGCTGCGAGAGATAAGGTATGGAGAGAGTATAAATGATTGAGCGCGTGAGCGGTTTTGTGTCGGAAATGATTGTTGCTGACTTGAAGTCGGAAAGAATATTCTCAGCTTCGGAAGTGGGAGAACGTACGGTGTAAGACACATTTCGGGAAATGCGGGTAGTTGCAGGAGTAGCCGTAAGGGAATACTGTGATCCTTGGATCGGATAAGGCACCAACTATATCGACCTCTGCCGACGTTCCGCGCACGTGTTACAACTTACATAAGGTTAACCTTATCGGCTGTGTTCTTTTTCAGTTGACAAACACTTTCTCCTTTCTACGGAGTAGTGACTTTGGATTCTTGATCACGGGAATCGGAAGATACTACCACTTCTTGACTACTAGATTTCAATAATATGTGATGCTGTCTATACCTTGTCTCTCCCCAATTAAAACGCGGGCGGGGAACGGGCCGCAATGAAAGCATGATGCTGTCGATTATATACACAAGACTTAATGTGCGCCCTCTGAACTCTCCATCATACCAGCTTGACTCGAACACTTCTTGTTTAATATGATGTATTAATCTGCACTTCTCGTTCCTACTACTGCTTCAAAAGATAAAACCTGGAACTCCTCTCAAGAACTTCAATCATCTTCAAATCAAAATGCCCACCCAGTCCGGCTTCAGGTCTCTTGATGTCGGAGTAATAGGAGGAGGTATCGCAGGATTGAGTGCTGCTATTGCTCTACGTCGTGCCGGACATAGAGTCACAATATATGAACGTGCAGATTACGCTGGCGAGGTTGGCGCATCGGTATCTTGCGCGGCTAACGGCACAAAATGGTTACATGAATGGGATGTCCCAGTCGAAAAGGGAGATCCTGTTATCTTGAAGAAGCTAATTCGACATGATTGGAAAACCGGAGAGCCTGATTCTGTCTATGACCTCGGTGATTATGAGGAGAAATGGGGACATGTAAGTTCTGGACACAAACAAGCCACAAACATTCTAGGTAGATAGATCTAATGTGGCTGCGTAGGTTTACAATATGTTCCATCGGCAATATATGCACGCCATGCTTATGGATAGTGCTGTAGCTGAACCAGAAAAGCCAGGTGTACCTGCTAAGTTACTTGTAAATCACAAGGTAAGCAAACCCAAGCAGATTTTAAGGTAAGTGCAAGAGTTGGAAACTGACTTTTATGGTAGTGCTCTGGCCTGGACGTCGAATCCGGAACAATCACTTTTGAAAATGGCAATACTGCAGTTCATGATGTAGTAATCGGAGCTGACGGCATTGGATCTGCGGTCCGTTCTTTTATCGGCATCAAAGTTGGGAGGAAAGCAGCCGATGCTAGTTGTCTCCATGCAAATGTAGACACCGAAGAGGCGATTAAGCTTGGCTTGGTTGATTATTCAAAAAACGATGCGCTCGAATACTGGGGCGGTCTTAATACTCATTATAAGATTGTTCTATCACCTTGCAACGGTGGTAAATTGCTCTCTTACTATTGTTTCTTCCCAAGAGAAAAGGGTGATTATTCGAATCAGACATGGGGCGCCAAGGGAACCGTAGAAGAGCTACTTGCCCCCTTCCCTGATCTAGATCCTCAGGTCTATAAGCATTTATCAATAGGGAAGGATATCGCTCCTTGGAGATTATGGATTCATGAACCTTATCCGTACTGGCAAAAGGGCACTTGTTGTGTCATTGGGGATGCAGCTCATCCGGTGAGCGACATTCCAGCTAGAGCCCTATCATTTGAACTAATTCATATTGCAGATGATGCCTGATCAAAGTCAAGGAGCGTGTATGGCGATTGAGGATGCTGCAGCTCTAGGCATTATTTTCGGAGAGAAACACTTCAACGGCGATGTACAAGAGGCTTTGAGAGTCTATGAACAGGTCAGAAAGCCCCGTGCAACTCGCGTCCAAGCCGCTGCTAAAGCACGGGAGAACATCAATGAACGTATTGGTAAGATGTCCGCCGTCAATATGTCTTTATGCTGTGAATCAACGACTAATTCAAGTTAATTTAATTCTAGGCTTTTCAAGCAACACCAACTCATCAGTCTACGAAGTTTCTGACGAAAGTTCAAAATTGACAATTGAAGAAATGAATGCGTAAGAAGCCCCAATTACTTTGATATGACAAGAATTTTATTGACATTGAGGTAGATATGACATGCATGATGATGTTTTGAAGCATTACATACAAATTAGGGAACAGTGATTGGCATGTATGCCGAACGAAGAAAACTGGGACTTTTAAAATATTTAGGCACAAGAGACATGTCCGAGAAGGTGCTCTTGATTCTTTTACCTAAATTTTTTTAAAAAAATTTCGACGGCCGACATATTTTTGCTGGAATATTTACTGGATTTGTTGGTGGATGATCAATACCTCAAACTGATCATTACTAGTGAGATTCTCATCCGAATTTGGGACAAAGATGTATATTTCTGCCATCATCCGAAGTCTCTTTCTTCAAATTAAAAGGTGTATTGGACACCTGAAAGAGGCATAGCGCTAGCTGAGCGTAATCCTTTGTGAGTACTTGGGATAGCTCTATCAAAGATGGAAATCCCGACCTTTGATGAGAAGACAGACTTCTTTCCGCCTTTCGAAGCTAGTATTCACATCGAATGGAATTCTCTTTGTGAGAATAGTTTCCTCTGTACTCAATCATCACTATAGGGATTTGCTTTGGGTATCACGAGAAAAATATTCATTATTAATTAAATGTTATTTCCCTTGCCCTTGGCCAAGACAATCATTATCAAAAGTGTGTCCGCATATAGTAAGTACAATTATTTTCATCCTCCACAAGAAAGAATCCAACTTTTCTTTGAATGCAGGATAGATTATAATTCATTGTTGGAATTTTTTCCCTTGTTCTCAAAAGTGTACTTATACAACCCAATTTCTATCAACGCAGACACCTCAATAATATATCAAGTTCATCCATCTCTGAAGATTATAACCTAGCAGATTCACTCTATTATTACCACTTCATATCAGATACAGAACTTTTACTCAATCCCAACATCGAAACCCAACTTGAACCTTCAAGCCTATCCAAGCACAATGACAATTTATACGCCATTCGAAGGAGAAACGTTAGAAGAGTTCAAAGCTCACCGTATCGATAAAACCGATTTCTTGCTATGCCACAACTGCGGATGGACTGCCGAGAATGAACAACATGACACTTATGTTAGTACTGTCAAATGTAAATGTAATGCCAGGAGGGGCATATGGTTCCTTGGCGAGAATTATGTTTTGAAGGAAAGAGAGATTATAGAATATGGGCACAACTTTTATCTGGGTCCGGAAGTCGCAATCGCTAGATTTCTGACGGAGAACTCGACCATTCCTGTTACGAATTATGTGCAGTATTGGAAGGATAATACCAGCCATTTCTTTTCATGGAAAGAGTCCCGGAGAAACATTAGCTGCAGCTTGGCGAAAGCTAACTCTCGAGCAACAGAAAGATATTGCCAGAGAAGTCGTTGAATATCTTATACAGTTACGCAAGTTTACATCGGAAAAATAGAAGCCCCGGATGGTTCGCCGATCAGAGATAAATTACTAAATACTGATTTGCGTGTAGAGTTCGTGACTGATGATGCTGAAAAATGGTGGGCTACTGTTGAACCTCATCTCGAAAATAAATGGGATGGACAGCAAGAGTCAGGTCAGTGGAAGGAGAGCCTCAAGTCGAAATACCCCGTGAAAGGACCGTACGTTCTCACGCATGGCGATCTGAATGCGGTCAATATTCTCGTCAAAGATGGACATGTTACCGGTATTATCGATTGGGAACATGGGGGGTATCTTCCGGAATGGTGGGAGTCCGTCCGATTTCGTGGTATAGAACTGGGAGCTTGGGGGTATCTCCTGGAACTCGAAATGAGTAAACAAATCGGGACATTCAAAGCAGAGAAAAACTTCTGCATGGAATTTAGCACCGGGTTCTATGACCAGAGGGAATGGGTATACCACGCCGAACAAAGGTATTTTGATCGTAGTTTCTATTCGAAATGCACTAATTATACACGTTACCTCGAAGAGGTTGAAGCGGGCTTTGATCGGACTATGAAACTTCGCGAAAGACGTCATAAAGAACAGGCCAAGGAAGAAGCGACTTTGAGGCTTTCAAAGCGCTAAGCTTGAAGGAGAGGGAAGATTTGCTTGGGATAAAGAATTCATAGATAGTTACAATTGTAGTTAACAGCAATTTATTCATCTTATCTCGACGGGTGATTAAGAAGAACAAAATGCTCCATCCCTCCTCATCCCATTGTACTTCTCAACAACGACTAAATAGAATGCTGTATCTCTCCCCATTCCACCGTACCTTCTGGACAACAATTAAAAAGAACGAAAATGCTCCTCTCCTCATCCCACCATACCTTCTCGATAACAACCAAAGAGAACAAAAAGGCTCCATCCCTCCTCATCCCACCGTACCTTATCCTCTGCCTAGCCCCTGATAGATTGGTTAAGTTGTGCAGATCTAACGTTCTGCTGTGGTTGGGGATGCACAATTTGGCGTGCTGCTGACACTTTCACTGGTTCCCTAGGATTGTCGCTCACCGTGACGGCCAATAATGTCCCCATGATGTTCATAGAGAAGACGGCGCACACATTTCCAACCGGTGCTTGATGAGTTGGCGCAAGTCTTAGCCTCTCTTCAACCTTAAATTCCTCAACTGTCTTGCCATCTTTGCTGCTATATTCGACTGTAAAGGGTTGTACGAAGAGGTGTTGCCCCGGCAACAACGCCCCGCAAAATTGGCAGTTTTTATCATATGACGTATTGTTACCGTTGCAGATAGTACACTTCATAGTTGCGGATACTTCAGGTGTTGGTTACTAAAGTAAAATGGTTTGTACAGTAATAAACTTGAGAGCTTCTTTCTCTGTATGGAAGTTAGATAGTTTTATCAATAAGAGATTCATAGATCTGAGCCTACCTTTGGGATTGACTGCAATGAATAGGTCGTGCTTGAAGACGAAAAGAGGTCCAGGAAATGGGACAGTTTAATACGATACATGAATCATAGTACAAAGACACAGAGATGTTTGTTGAAACAACCTATGGCTAAAACTTTGGAAGCTAGAACCTAACATTGCATACGCGCTGACTCTGCGTGCGGTTGATGCCAATCTTGGGACAAGAAATCTTAGACCTAACATTTCCCACAACATACTACTATCTTTGTCCACCTTAGAACCCAAGTGAGTGATTATGTTTCATTGCAGCGCATGTATTATGATGTTGGAAGGATATCCGTGTGTTTCCGTGTTTTGGAAGGAGAAAATGGTGTACATCCAACAGGCAGTCTTATAATTGCATAATCTGTTACAGAGCAATGATTGCAGGTCGTACGCTACTTTCAGGAAGAGAACGCTTCGCTTTGTTTGGGTGTGAGATAGATATCATGTCCCAAATATGCATGCACATGATCATGCAGGTACTGCATTGTCAACCTGATTTTTGCCGAATGCAAAGGTGGGATGTAGAAGGGACCCTGCATAGATTGAGAACTTGGAAGAATTCACCATACGGATAATGCATTAGCAACTTGCAAATACAAAACCATGAGAGTAGGTATTTTTTGCCGAACACAAAGGTAGGATGTAGAACGGGCCCTGCATAGACTGAGAACTTGGAAGAATACACCCACTGAACCCATATCCAATGCTGAAGCACTAGAATCATGCTGATGTATCACCTAAAAAGCTTAGGCGTTCACTTGGTCGCCAGCGTATTCAGTCGGCGGGTAGATTCTTCTAGTAACTACTCTGCGTTTAATCACCAGGCATACTATCAGATATACCTAAGTATTGTGTTCAATAGATGGAGATGGAAGACAGCCTTCCGGCCTTCAGGAGGTTTCTATACATGTGGAAGTTACCTGGTGAATAGATGGATAGATGGATGGATAGCGGAAGGTCATGCAATGTTTGTGCCCCAGGTATTTTTGCTGATGGTTGAGACGTAGCTTTACATGCACAAGGCGAGAAAAGCGTACGCTTAGCTCCCTCACACAATCCTCAATCACCTAACCGAGGTTGAGAATTGTTATTGATACGACTACGAAATAAAGTGTGGAGGGCGAGGATAGATATACTGTAATCTCACATCCTTCAAACATATTATCTCAAGTGAGATCTGACCATCACCTGTATTGTCATTTCCATGCAGACTAGCAAGTTACTCTCATAAGATGATACGCGTCCGTTGTTACATTAGAAAACAAGCTTACCCCCGACTGCTCCTCTTCGTCGAGACATACTTTGTTCATTATATCTCCTCATTTTGATCCTTGAAACCATCAAGCTTGAAGAGTTGCTTAGCATTATTCCTTCCAATATCCATCTTAACCTTGGGGCTCAAATCCAGCCCATCAAACCAAGTACAAGCATCCTCATAGCACTCAAACGGATAATCCGTCGAGAACATGATGTGATCCGTCCCCAACTCCTCAATGCAATATTTCAACGTCGACGTTGAAAAGTGTCCACTAGTAGTAATCCAAATATTCTCCCTGAAATAATCGTAGATAGTCTTCTTGATCGGCATTCCCAATGGTTTCTTGATATCCTCAAACCAGTGATTGATGCGCCACAAATCAAACGGGATATGTTCGCCCAAATGTCCAACGATAACTTTCAATTTTGAATTGCGATCGAAAAACTCCATTCACCACCATCCCCATCAAATGTAACGAAACATTATTCGCAAAACTTAAGGGAGGCCCAATCAACCATTTCCGATCGGCCCAGAGAGTATCAAACACCTTGCCCGTAGGCTGTTTGGGGTGCAGATAAAAAGGAACATCCAAATCCACACATTCTTGCCAGAAAACATCCCATTCCGGTTGATCGTAGAAAATTATCGATTCTCCATCACTAGCGATTTGATTATCATTTACCAGCGCCCCTTTAAATCCCAACTCGGTTACACATCTCCTCAACTCTTTCGCCGCAACAGCGGGATCGTGCATGGGTAGTGCGGCAAAAGATCCATAACGATCGGGATAGTCTTTAATCTGGTCGTGAATGTAATCATTTGTCAGAGCAGCGACACGAAGAGCTTCAGCCGGATCGACGATATCTTGGATTCCGGGTGCAGTGTAACTGAGGATGTGGAAACCGACGCCATGTTTATCGGCATATTCGAGACGTATCTTTTCACATCGCTAATTTCTCGGACATGTTTATCTGCGTCTACTGCGAAGAGTCCGGCCCACCATTTCGCTTTTTCGGCGAACTCGGGAAGGTTGAAATGGTCCTCGATGGTGATTTTCCCAGCATAATGAGGGTGAATTATTGCGATTGATGAACGTTGTGGTATGGAGGCGGAGACGAAGGGATTTGGCGGAATGTAGAAAGATTTATTTCGAAGGGTAGTAGGAAAGATATTATATTATTTCAAAAGCTACCTGCTCCAACAATCCGGGGTGAGTGAGATCTGTAGGCGGAACTTTGTGAGCAGCCAGTCGGAAAAGAAACGAGCAACGCGACTCCAGCCCGCCTCCCCTCTTTCGATGACGTAGAGAAAATAAGAAGCTCAATGTGCCTACTCCGTACACAAATGCTCAACAATCAAAGTCACCTGCACCGCGATGGTTTCTCGGTACATCTTAAACTGATATGGAGGAAAATTCCTCGTCGGATAATCAACATGGCATGGTGTTCGTGCAGCGGATGGATGCACGTGGAACAAAGGCGGCAACAAAGGCGGCAACAAAGGCGGATACGTACCCGGATAATGGACCCGGGAACACGGACCCCGTACTCGTACTCTCACCATGATTTGTTGAAGGATACTCCATAAAGTCACAAAGGGATCCAGATCATGGGTACCATTGTCTCAATGCAGTATTTGCTGCATGTCAGGATTGACTCGCACATAAGATTTGAGTCACTTTGATGCTGCTCTAGATAATTGTTGCATATCTCTGCACCGAATCGCACCATGGAAGCCGAGCTTTTAATATAATTTTAATACCTGGAGACTCCTTGTGTTGCACGTCTAAAAATTTGAGTTTGACTCGTGCAGTTCTGGAGTCATGAGTTTGATAAAAGAGGGAAAGTTGCATATCACAAATCGGATGGGGATGGCTAGGGTTAGGATGAGGTAAGATCTTACATGGAGAATCGGAAGAAGATCTGTTCTGGCGATTGTAAAGATTAAAGTTATGTCTACTCTATATACAATTTCTTTCCTCCTTTGATAACTACGAATGCATATTAATTAATCTCGTCTCCTTCTCTTTCATTTTATGATCAAGGCAAACAAACAGGCCACAAAACAACAAATATTAATCCAATCCCGCCTAAGGTTAATGCCCACGGACAACAATGTCAGGATGGAGAGTTTTCGTCCCGTAAACCGGTTTTTTCGTGATGTCGTGCGGAATCGCCACAACTTCATCACCAATGCTAATCTTCAGGGTGGGTAGGGAAGTCGAGGGTAATGGAGTATTATCAACCTTGATCCTCATTAGCACGGTGACCAGTTTTCACATCATCAAAATAAAAGTATCAGGAAACACTTACAAGCTGCACCCTCCACCTCAAATTCCTCTTCAAGAATTCTTCCGTTCCTTCCCCATCCCCATCTTCATCGTATCCTTTATAGCTCCCTCCAACAGCCGGTTCCCTCAAAACAACAATCTCATCATATGCCAGTGCCCTCGACGCATCGTTGGCAGAAGACCCCGGCGGAGGTAAAATGACCAAACTCCCTACCAGACTTTCACTGCTCCCCCATGCCTTTGGATCGTCTAGTATCTCCCCTAGGAAAAGTCGGATAATGAAACGTTGACCTTTAAGGTCAAACTTGGAGACGCTGAGTGCCGCTGTCCATTCTCGTAGTGTTTTGTTTGTGTCCGATCCTTCAAATTGGTGTATTGCTGAAGGTTGTTTACTCTTAAAACTCCTCTTCTTGATCTTCGAATTGCTTCCATCGGCATTGTATAACGCGTTCACTCTTCCTGTTACGTAGCTTGCTAATTGTGCGATTGTCATATTCCAATCCATGATCTCTGGATAACTGTATCCAAACTGTGACATTGACCTGCAGGTATTTGATGTAAAGAAGGTAGAACTGTCGATGGCGAAGGGCTTGAGTGCCGTGGATGCGGTGTCAACAGAAGCTGGAGGGATAGTGTAGGTGCCATAGTAATCGACTAGTGGCGTGATGTACATCGAAGGATTCATGGCTTGATACATGGAAAGGACCCGGTCAACATTTGCGTGGTGGAGCCAACTATCTAGGTCAGTTCTTTTAATCCGCGAGACAGAAATAGGGGACACAGAGAATGAGACGTGATGAGGGAGGAGCGAAAAAAAACAAGAATTTACAATATCGGGTCAAATCCAGAATAGCTCAAAAAAGACATATGTCCATAAGCACCCCCTACAAGAACATGTACAGCACCATGAGGTGATTCTATACTCGACCCTGAGCTAGCCATCGTGGCAAAGTTGTTGAAATTTTTGATTTCATAACTGCCGTCCACTGTCACCTCGCTTGTATTAGCATATGCATCCCCTTTCTCTGCACTTTCCAAATTTATATCAACCATCCATGATGATCCATCCAACCCTATAGAACCACAGGTGCAAATAAGATGTCAGTAGCACACTCACCACTTGATCTCCCAGCCCCGCGTTCTGCAAATTTGCATTTGCGGCGTTGAAATCACTCTGTCCACCGAGATAGTCGGGATCTCTCACAGTCCAATTATACTGTGCCAGCATGCCGTCACTATCCCCTGGCGGAAATTGTTGCTGATTTAGTGGCTTGTTTTGGAAGTTGTACCTGAAAAGAGGATTATTGACATAGGTAGTAGCGCCAGAGGGTGTTACGATGGAGACAGTGGCGACATTGACGATACTGGGCATACTTGGGGTGGAACCCCAGTCCCAGTAGGGGATACGCAGGTTATCTGCAGCGGTCTGGTAGCTGGGATATAGCGATGAGACGTAAGTTTTGGCAATTTTTGAGCATAGCTCGCGAGGACTTGCTGTGGTTAGAGATGGAAAGTGAGTGAGTTGCGACTTTGTCTGGTTGAGGGAGTGAGGACGTACCTCAAATAGTGCAAGGTATGGACGATGCCATGTGGTGAATAAAACCGAATCTGAAGTGTATATTAATACTTGTTTTCAAATTTTAAGTAAGAACACAATACCATGTGTACAATAACCCGTGGTTGGAGCACCTATAGCTTGATTTACACCATCCCAAGCAACGTATGGTCTGCCGTGAATACCTACAAGATATTTCAAAAGTTAATACCGAAATTAAATTCTTCAATCGCTCTTCAACGATTAACTCATATAAGATATTAGAAGCCACTTACCTGCCAGTTGAAAGTACGAAAGCCCATTGGTATATTCGTTTTCAGCTTGCATGGCCTGAAGCGCTTGAATGTATATCGACCTTTAATATAACTAGATCAACACGAGAAGCGCCATGGTGACGATGCATGCCCAAAACAGACACTGCGGAGAAGCTTACCATTGCGGGGTATCATTTTGTAAATCGTTGATATTTTGTCTGAAAGGTCGAGCTTTGTATTCGAATTGATACCGGTCGTCACCCCGGTTATTGGATAATACTGAGCATTACCATGACTGATAAATATAGAAACTGCCAGGAGTATCCAGGGTACATTCGGATATTTGATCATCATGCTCGCCCGTTTGAATGTAAGCAGGAAACTTCTTTGTGTGGAAACAGTATGACGAGAACTGGGAGAAGAGTAAACGTGTCTCGGAAACCATTCATATATGAATTTTATGAAGAAGGGGAAATTATAACATGAAGTGAAGGAAATCTTCAACCTCGGTCGTAAGGACAGATGTCAACTATACAAATGTCGTGAAAATTGGTGTGCCTATCCGTCAGCACGCTATATTGAACATGCCATACCCACGAGTTGGAGCTCACTCCGAGTAATACAAATTCGTGGAATACGAGTGTCGACACAGAAGTTCATCAATAGTTTATGTTCGTTTTCGACGGTACAGGAATATTGGGACCACACTCGTCACACACAAATGATCCGATACTGTGAACTCGCGCGTTCGTTATGTCATCAAAGGGTAACATATTTTGACAGGCGGTGCATAGCTTTGCTGCCCGATGTGAGAGAAAATATGCCCATAGTCTTCAGGGGTTCACCGGTGCGTGAAATGAAAAGAATCCTGAAGCTCGCATACGATAGATGACACATGATACAGACTCAAAAATCTCCCAGGATGGATCATCTAAGATCTTACAACAACATACTCGTTGAAATAATCCCCAAAGCGTGGCTGAAAGCAGGCCGAATAGACAATCATTCAGCACATAACTGCTAGACGAAAACTTGTTCAACTCATGAGCCAAGATAACGTGTAATCTCGGATCGAGGCACAGAGTTTGAAAATATGCATCAGCTGCAGATCAATTTCCCTCTATGCACTCTTCCGTCAATAGAGGTTGTGGTACATTGGCACGAACATTGTGCATAACGTAGATTGACGACTGTTCACTCTCAACATTTTCTATCGGTCAAATGTTGCAACAGCTGATGAAGCTAGACTTATGAAAAAACTTGGTCTTATTAGATGAGTCTCGAAAGTGTGTCCTTAGCTATCTTCAAAGCCTCTTAAGAGTCCACAATGAAATATCCAAAACGATTTTTTTAGTTCAGCCTCAATTTACACAGAATGCAGAATGGGCATGGTTTTAACTTACACACATGCCTACGATATTTGGAAAAGAAAAAATATTATGTATTGAAAAAATCTGGAGGTAATCGGAGAAAAAAAGTCTATCTTTAAGTTATGTTAAACTCTCAAAAAATGCCGAATTCAAGTATGCTATAGGAAGTTAGAAAATAATCCAGAGTAACAAATTGATTAGGAGACACTTACAAAGGGCATGGAAAGGTCGAGCTGGCTTGGGTAATATCAAGCTTCTAGTCTTTATTAATGAAATTGCAGATCAGCCTGATGTCAAGCAACCGAGAAGACTTACTTCTCGTGATTCTAGCATTGTTGTGTTCATACCTATCTTACCACTGGTGTCGGCGTCGCTAAAGCTTGTTTTCTCCTTCAAAAAAGGAAGACGTGCGAAGCCAAGCTTGTTGCACTGACGCACATCAGCATTGATGGCAATGGTTACAATTTCTGAAGTAAACTTATCATCAGGAATGAAGGGTCAAACACTGGCGATGGATACTTTCCTTGATAGAAAGACAAAAACCAATAATAAGGGCCAATCTCAAAGCAGCTATTTCCCCCAAGGCTTTATATCGATAATTTGTGATCGGGACAGCTCCAGATCAATACATTGTCACCGTGCTCGCTGAACATAATAACGGCTCTCGAATCGGCAAAAATGATACAATCATTTGAAGAATCGCACGGTCCGAATATAAACCATGAGTCCAGAAAGCCACCGGAATATTCATTTCCGTACTTGTTGGTACTTTGACTAGGGTAGTATGCATACTTTCTAGTGACTTCTCGCCAATATGCCTCTCTCGACGCTCCGAAGTAACACCTGTAAGATTGCTCTAAACTGAAACCGGTTTATAACACAATGCTAAACGTATGGATTTCATCTTACTTACTAACCTAGTTTGGTATGTAGTTGTACATGATGGCGAACTGTGATGGATCATGAACTAATTATCTTGAGCATTATCGAATGATGGAGGGGAGGCAAAGAGCGGTCGCTACTCTAGTAATATCTTACTTCGCTTAGTTACCTAGCCTTAACTTTAACTCAACAAGGATCCGGTGGACAACAAGAGTATACTCCAAGTCTAATTGAAACAGATGAAGGTAACAGAGGTAGTGAAGGAGAAAACTACCTAGTATCATGCTTACAGAGCTTCGGCTGACAAAGCCCGGGCTCCAACAGAGCTTTAAATTGATGTTCATCTTCGACAGTGAATGCAAATTGTCTCGCGTTCCAATGACTATAGATTGGTTGTGTCACTTTTCGCATGTAAAAGGTATATCTATGTCATTCTTTCAACCATGAGCCGCTTCTAATAAAACACAAAACAATCGATAGGTAGTAAATAATGAGTTTCCAAAAAATAAATGCCTAGCAGATGATTTACTGTGTGAAGAGAAGAGACAGCCTGTGTATCCAACTTCATTTGATCGACGAAGGACAACGACGTAATCCGTGTCCTCAACAAAGGTACTTGGGATGACAGCTGATTGTCCTTTTGGGTACCCCATAAAACTCTCAACAATAGGGAGACATGCAACAAAAAAGCTCAGAGTTGAACCACTAGTTCCATGTTGAATATAATTCTACCTTCCTGAAAATTATAGAAAGAAAGATTAGCCAAACGAACCTACATGTGATACAAACGCTAAACCGTAATTAAGCCCAGCTTTAGCAAGCATATCCGGAACAGTGTTAATCAAATCTCATATGCTAATCGCTATAACTCCCACTATAGTATCTAATGATATTAAAGCTCCAGATACAACTTGCGGAGTAAGTGCCTAAGTCCCGGAGTTTAAGTCCTACACCAGAAGAAGCACCGATAAATCTGGCCACAGAACATCCACCACAAAAAGTAAAGCTTTAAAATGGGAAGTAAGCCCTCATTCCTTCCTATCTCCAAAAATCGCAAAACTAACATGAAGAAATGATCTAGATGAAACTTAGGGGATCAGCCTAATAAATATCAGTATTATTTTACACGGGATGTTCGAAATGTTGTGACAGAAAGAGAGTGTGAAGATTTGTTCGGTAGGCATCACTAAACAGCTCGTGGCTGAAGTTATCTTCATACAAAGATGACGATTACATATTTCATGGGTTACAAAACAGCAATAGCAAACAGAACCTACCCAACTTGCTTGCATGGAGTAAGCAAACACAATCCCCATATTGAGAGGTACATATTGATGATGGAACACTTCACCCAGCGACACATACTACCTCAAGTTTTCCAAGCACTCTTCATCAGCTTCTTACACATGTATCCACTAATTACACATTCGAATTATTGTTTATATGAACCTTACATCTGTGTGAAATCCAGCTATCTCGACTAGAAAGATAGATGCTATGGGTTTATAATTGACGAGATATGTGGTTAGACAATACTCAATAAATATTATAAGATCTCACTGGAATAAAACTAAGATTTAATTACCTACACCCTTATGATAAACTAACAATACACCCCGATTTCATAATATATATCTAAAAATAATCATAAAATATTTTAATAAAATTGTTTCAATCAAAAAATTTAAAATTCAAATTGTAATAATTTAATCAAATCATGTTTAATTTGAATGAAATTTATATCAAATAATAATAAATAAATTAATAGAATAGTGAAGAAATCCACTACAGAACACAATAGATAAAATCAAGACACAGAAGAAACAACATCAAGCTCATGTTCAATCCATTCAAATTCAATCAAAAACAAAAATCATACCAGTTTAAAAAGCCCAGATACATCTTTCAATAGAGTAGGTATTCCGCTTAAAATATAAGACTTACGACTTATAATAAATACAATTATAACTACAAACATAAGCAAACCTATACAATATATCTCTTTCCTTTATATAAATTTAAAAAAGAAAAAAAGGGAAAAAAAACCCTCCAATTTAAACTTAAATTCCAATTAGATACAAAGAAAATAAAATAAATAATTTTAAAATCCATTTATTATAATCTATAAAATCCAAAAAAGTAATTAAAGAAAAAGAGATCACACTAAATAATTATAAAAGAATTAATATAAAATGAAATTTAATTACACCACACATATCCTAATAATTATAGAATAAAAATTAAAAAAGAAAAGTTAAATTACAATCGAGTTCTTTTCTCCAGGAAACCCACCCACCATTCATTCAACTTGGACTGGATTTAAAAATCTCTCTAATACTAATACTAATACTAATACCACTAGGTAAGTATATAAATCAATTGCTATTTCCTCAGAACGAATCTTTTCGCTAAATAATTTATAGGTTCAGTGGTTAGAGCTTCGTGGAAACGAGTACTGTAATAAGAAATTTTTAAGTATCCTAATCATTTCTCATTAATTAGAGCACATCCACCAATCTATACCTAGTATTCATTAACCATCAACATCTCTATCCCAAAGGTGCTTTGATATCCCGAAATGAAGATAAAAACAAAATGCCACCCAAAAAAACGCCATCCATTCCGATAGTATATTTTCCAGTGCCCCTTTAGCACTTCATTAGATGTCATGGCTTAATAGCACATCGCCTTTCATTTCTTCACAACATCCTCCCCTTCCTTTCCCCATCTCGTTGTCTCATCACCTCCTCGCCACTCCTCTTCCACATAACCCAAGTCCTTCTTAACCCTCAAAACTGTACTTTCATCACCCATATTCTTCCCAATATTATCACTAATCTTGATAGCCGGTTTACCATTGGCAGAGCTTAATTTGATGACGATGTTCAAGGGTGTGGACTTTTTGCCTGTAGATTGATGAACGAAATCATTCGTGAAGAATGTGCCCACACCAAATGTAGGTTGAAATCCTGATTCTTCGGCTATTTGCTTATACTTTTTGCAAAGCTCGACGTCTAATGAATCAGAAAAGACGATGGTTTTCTTTCCCTTGATGCCCTGCTCATCATAAAACTGACGCATCTTTTTAACGAAGCTTGCTGGATCACCTGAATCTTGTCGAACACCAGTGAAGGCTTGTGCAAACGTTGGGGTATCCCCATTTGCTTTGTGTTCCGCGGCATTTAAAGGTGGCTTGGTACTACTTGTTCCCTCAACTGTGAGCGCATCGGCCGATGGTAAGTAGCAGCAGCTCCTGAAGTAGCGGTTGTGAAGGATGGGATTTTTGAGAAAAGACCCGGAGAAAGTCTTTAGTACCAAAAGTATCCGTGAGAGCAATACCCAAGACACCCTGACCAAAACATCCAATCCAATAATCCAACGCAGTAGCTGTGGCAGTTCTATAGTTACCCGTAATAGCCGCGACACCCATGAACCATTCATGTGCGACAGTTCCTATGGGAGGGATTCCAAATCGCATAGCCAAATGAACATTACTCGTACCCGAAATCTTTCCAGGCAATCCTCGTTCTTCTCCGACCTTCTTAGCCTTAACCAACCCACGAAATACAAGAGCTTGGGTGTGATAATCTCTTCTTCTTCTTGTTCCAAACTCCGATACAATGCACCCGGCCTCCAGAAGCGATATTCCCTTCTCATATGCCTTCTCTTCTTGTCCCTCATATGTCCAGTCCGTATCCATAAATCGAAAGTACGCCTCGCTGGTCAAAGCCAATAATGGAATTTCGTACAAGATAGTGTCGACCCATAAACCCTTGACCACCAAATTAATTTCTCCCAAATCCTCATCTTTTCCCTTATCGTCATCTGCCACAAAGCTAGCCTCGATTTGATTTCGCGGATCCAGTCGGAACTCCTTCAAGAAGTTGAGGTAAGGTTGATTTAAGTACGTGCAGGTATTTTGAAGGAATCGGAATTCTTCATCCTTGAGCGCAATATTTCCCAGCTCTAATTTTTATCAGCTTTTTTCTGAATTGGCGATGAAATGGTGAGCACGTACTACTAATTTGAAGCTGTAACCAACGAAATGCAGCTCTTGATAACTTCTTCTCCGGCGTTCTATTCTTGAACGCGTATGTTACTTGCACGCTGGGGAAGTATTTCAAGACGGCGCATTGCATAGTTAATTTGTAAAGATCAGTGTCTAGAAAGCTGATGACCCCCTCAGGGTATTGAGAAGTTGCATAGAAATCCATGTTTCCTCTCGAATACCGGAACAAAAGAATGCAATTCTAATGTGGTGGATTGTTGTTATGTGTAGGACTCTCATATGATGAAACCACCCCACCATAAATTATTAGTAGTGGGATGTATATAGTCAGCGGTTACGTAATACATTAAGCCTGTGGTGTGGTAGCCGAGGCATCCCTTAGATTCCTTCGCTACCTAGTAGATTTCCTAAACGTACTTAAAGTTGGTAGATTTGTATCAAGATGTTAAATATACTGATCTTCAACGTACGATTAAGTATATGTACGTATTCATTCATTGATCCCGAGAAGTTTATAATGAACCTCTTATGCTAGCTCTTTCTAAATAGACATTCCAACCATGCTTTCTAACCAGTCGCTCTTGATGCAAAGAATGTAAAAACGCCAATCTAGTGCACCATCACTGCTCAATAATTGAGACGGACGTCTGCTGGCCTATAGAGAGACTCCGTTTACCCCAATTCCATGCATAAATTCCAATCATTGTTCATCCCAATCATTCGTAACAAATTCAAACCTAAATTAATACTACGCTAGTCTGCGTGGAGAATGGTATCATATGCCCTCGCTATCTATGCAGCATCTTTCATATTATCTTCCTTCCACTGATGGAATAATCTCTTGTAGTTCAACTCTGGACTATTCGGTTCGGTTGCACTCTTTCTTTCTACTCTTGGTCTCTTCTCAATTGGTGGAATGGCGGCGGCCGAATACGTGAATTCAGGTCCATTCCTTATGAATGAGGGGGATGTAGCAAGAACCCGATCCCTTCCTGCAGTAACGGGTTGATTCCTAGAAAATAAATCAAGCTGTCTCTCGTGGTGTTAGCAATGCCATACAAAACTTCCTCGGTCTCGAGTTCTGTATTGCTTTCATCGGTTTGTGATTCAACATCAATTTCGGAGCTCGGAGGTGAAAGTGTTGTTTCTCCGGCGGATGAGACTTCAGGAACTTGGTTTTTGGCTTGAAGTAAGTCTTTCGCAAGAACGGGAAAGCGAAACATCTCATTTTCTCGTCCGAGTCGTGGCGTACGCTGGGGAGTAGTTTGAGAAGATCGAGGCTCAATATAAAGGCAAGGCTGTTGGCGGCGTGGAATGTCTAATACCGATGCTGTCGTTCTCAGTGGTGGACGAGATGGGCTTCTGCGTTCCCTGATCTGCTCCGAAAATTCACCATCTTCATCCCGCGACATCAGCAATAAATTTCCACTATCAGTCCTCTGTCTCCCCATTATTCTTGTAGACTTTCGGGAATCATCACCAGTTCTCAGTCGCCTCAGATTCACCTCGCTAGGACTGAAAACTACCCTTGTTCCTTAATTGCTGCACAGCAGCATCTAACTCCAGCTCGACAGCGCAATGATTCCACACGCGACTCAATTTTGGCCAAGTAGCTCTCTCCGCCAAACAAGCCTGAACCATGAACTCCGACGTCGGATTCTTCAATATCCTGGGAAAGTCCTTGTAGCTGATTTCTGGTAGGATTGTGATATCTCCAGAATATTTTTGACTCAGAATAGACTTGCATTTAGTAACCAGATTTGGGAATACTCCTACTTCAGCCAAAACTTGCATGCGATGCAGAGCTTCAGCCTTTGCCAACTTTGTTAGGTTGTAAACCCAGCCTGGTCCCCCATCACCCTCTTTCATTACAGCTTCTTTGATCTCCTCCTCTTCCTTAGTGATAAACGGAATGACATGAGGATTGACTTGAGAAACGATGAAATGATTGACATTGAACATTTCCGCCAAACGAGTCATCGGGAGATCGTTATCTACACTTCCATCAATCCAACGCTGAGGTGTAGGATCCCAAGATGATTTCTCTCCTGTGAGCGGATTCTTCACGAGTAATTGCGCTGCAGAAAATAGTAAGGGTACTGAACATGATGCAGCTACAGCCGACCAAATCATGACATTCGGCGCAGTAATATAGTTGAGTAGTCGAGGTAACTCGTATACCGAGGCGGACGATACACAGATGTTGAGAATGCGACGAGAACGATTGTAAGCCTCTTGAAATGTCATATCACCCAAAAGTTCGCGCATAACTCTTGTCAAATGCTTGATATCTATCCATGCCCCTTCTGTCAACAAGCGTCGTAGCCTGTCCAAAACCCCGTCCTCATTGCCAATTTCTTCGAACACTGCAAGATCTCCGTGCGGGAAACTTTTCAATACTTCCGGGATCTCTTCATCAGTTCTTGTGCACAAAACGGCACAAACGATACTGCCTGCAGAAGCACCCGATATGATTCTTGGCAGCAGACGAGCGTCGAAAAGAGCTTTCAACACCCCGATGTGATTCATGCCAAAAGTTCCTCCCCGCTCAATAGCAACGCACTTCTCCCGAATGCCTGCCTAGCACATACAACCTGCTCTAGTATATCCTTCGTTTCCAATCCAACCGGTAATGCGTATTTGCTAGTCTCAACCAGCGCGCGTATCGTATCCAAAGTCGACTCGATATACCTCTCTATCATAACCTTCGTTCCAATGTGGCTATGCTTGTACAACCTGATGTTACCCATGCCTCCCAGATCTCTCGACAAGGTTGTGCGCACCAAGGCAAGCATCTTCTTGATATCACAATCAATCCTCGCCGTGTCCATTTGTTTGGTCCTTGCTTCGATTAACTTTGCGTCGAGATCTGCCGAGGATGAATCGAGTTTCCATGCTTCGTTATCCTCGAGTATATCTAATTCCTTCGCGGCGGTCCTCCAGTCTTCTACCGTTTCGGCGTTCTTCAACCGTAAATTCAGGATTTGTATTATCTCTTCCTTCTTGCGCAAGGCTAGCCTCTCTTCCTCTGTCAACCCATCTCGGGCTTGTCGTATCTTATTGTTGAGGACATCAGCTCCGGTTCTCAAAATTCTCGTGGCCGATCCCAACAAGCCCACCGAGGGTTCCGAAACTTTCTCTCTCTCATATTTATAATCATTAGTGTTGGCAGATCCATCGATAGCATTGTTCTCAACCGCACAAAACTGTGGAGTCTTCCGAAGGTATTCGAACAACACCATCCTTCTCCCAGCCCTCCATCCGACGCGTACTGTCCAAAGTGTCCTTCACAAACAAAGCCTTTGGTCTGGTTGCGGAGATAAATCCGTAGGCATAAGATAGGGATGGAATAAAACGAAAACAAATAGAAAAGAATAAGTTTTGTCGTTCTGATTGTTTACCAGACGTAGGTAATCTTATATTGCTTTAATATTAATGCAGTGGTAATCGATCGTAATCTTATATTACCTGCAGATCTCCATGCGGCCGTTCCATGCAGTGTTGGAGTGTTGGAGTGTCACAGGGCACGAGTCAATCCTCTTTTCAATGGATCTTGTTCGAATTTCCGAAACAAGGAACAAGCTCAGCTGATGTGATAACTCTTCCAAAAACTTTATAAGGGGAGCGGAGTATGGAAGAAATGTAAGAATGAATTGTCCGTCGTGTCTCCTTCTCAATCATTCCTTTGTTGTTTGGTTGCTGGTTGTGTAAAAGGGGGATACAATCTCATTACTCCGTGCTATGCACTTCTGTGTTATTCATTTCAGGCTTGGCTTGTGAGAGCTGGGCAGTAGCGTGCAACGCTAATAAATGCTTGTACAGGCGTTTCCCCACAACTGAATGAACCCCGGGGAAACTTTGGGGACATCATGTGGCAGCTGAAAAGTGTCTAATACCGGTAATGTGATGGTAATGCAGCAAGTGCATGCATGACTTGTACTGTAGTATTAAGTACAGAGTAATAAATCCATCATCATTATTTCCAGCCGAGATAATCACCAATACAGTGTATTATATTTTATTATTTTTCCATACCTACCTAGGTACCAAACACTCGGTGTGGTGACGACTTGCATTCTTCATCCTACCTTCCACGAGTTTCTGCTTACTCCATATAATTACATCAGATGAGACTTTATCTTTGCTTGAATCGGTTCTGGATTAGTACAGGTACTCCGTATTTTACGAGCTGGCTTGAGCTGGCTAGATTCGGGCGCAGAACAAGCCTCGAACAGGACCTATCAGATTCTTATCTCTACTAACCCCATCTATGATAATGCATCATCTGCTTGTGCAATGTGCATGCTCGTGGAAGATCAGATTATGTGAAAGCATGTGAAATTATGTGAAATTATGACGCATCATATTTAGCATGTGAAAGACAAACCGTGACAACTCATTGCGACTTACGTAGGTAAGTAGCTTCTGCCGGTAGGATTCAAAATCTTCAAAACCTTTTATTCAGAATGTAAGATTACTCTGCCAAGTTGCTATATTTATTGTAACCAAGCAAAAAGGGTATACGCTTGTTACGTTATCAAACGCCGAGTTCCTCCCGATGATGGGTGAGGCTTTGATACGCAGAAAAACGCCGAGTTCGTAACCTATCTTCAAAACAGATAAAAAAATCAAATAACCAACCCCCACCTCATTCTTCAAACCTAGTAGAGCTTGCCATCAGGTCCCATAACTCCCTCGGAAGAAGCCATGTTACATTGTCTAAATAGTCGCTTCTCCTCGGGGCTGAATGCACCAACTACCGAATGTAATACTCCTTGGTTATTGAACAAGACCAAGTCACCTTCGACCCAGTCGTGTGGATACACGAATTGAGGACTGATAGCTGGTCGTTGAAGGCGGTAAACCAAATCTCTCACTTCCTTCAAATCAGTCATGACCTCTCTATTCGGAAGATGAATGGCTTTGATGGCGCTAGGATGGATCTGAAGTGCCAAATTACCAGTGACAGGATTCTTCCAACACATGGGCAAAATCTTGATGTCCTTTTCATTAACCGGGGGAGTTCGGATAGAGGTAATTCGGCTCCATCGGAAACCATGCCGAGACCAGTGGAGCGAGATTTGGCGGGAGACATCCAAATATATGGATGTGGCGCGTATTCTACTTTTGCCCCGCGAACAAACTCCTTATCGTCCTCGCTTAAAAGGTTGTACATATTCTGACCAGAGACGAAAGCGGTGGTACCAAGAGGGACCTCCATTTCTTCACCAGTCCCATCATCATAACGAAGAGTTTGGCGACGGCCGGCAGGTACCTTAACAGCCATCAAAGATGTTACTTTTGGTGGATTGAGGGCATAAAGAGCAGCATCAACATGCCATCTGTAGAAACGGGTAAATGCCAGATCATCTTCTTCGGGAACAGCTGTTTTGTGGAAGACTTTGTGATGAGGGTGCTTAAGTGTAATGTTCTTCAAGCCTTCATATTCTTCATAAAATCCGTTTCCAATGACTTGGACTTGCGTTTGATGAGGGATGGTTTTCAAATCTGGATGAAGGACTGATCGTTTCGCATCAAGCGTTTTACCATGCCCATACGTTTCTGGGTAAATGATTAGATACGGTTCTTTATACAATAGAAAACACAACTTACCGGCAGTAGGATCAAATCTGCGAGTAAGCTCATATTGAGCTTTAGGAGAGAGGCCAGCTCTGGTTCCCGGAGAACTACGACATGGTATTTGTATAATGCATTGCCAATGACTTTGAAGTCCTCTTCGCTGAGGCTCTCCAGATTGACATTGTCAATCTCGGCCCCGAAGTTGAGAGAGGAATTATCTGGCGAAGAGATAGGCTTTACTTCCAAGGTCTTGACGGCCATATTGATTGTCCCAGTCCAAGTGATATATTCGGTGTGCGGGAATTTACAGAAAGGAAGATGTGGCAACTTTTTGTTTGGCTCTTGCCTTTAAATGATCGTGGAGGGGTCCATGGCTTAAGTATCAAAGTGTGAGCGGCGGAAACGACCGAATGAAGAGGAACGAATTTATGAACATAGAAGGTCGAAAGAGATTCTCCGTAGAGGGATATAACTTCGATAAGCCATTGTTGGGTATTTCGTACGGAGTAAGTGGTGAATTCCAGTACATTGGTGAAGGGATTTATCAGAATACAAGATAAGAAAGTCGGAGCTCGCCGCAAGACACTAAATTAGTGTTATGGATAGTTCTAAGATGTGTATCAGCCTCTCAACCATGTTGACTTCGCGATTGTTATCATTCATTTGAGGCAGGTCAATGTCATCAACACTGATAATACCTTCCTACATATTAGCAATGAAGAAAAGGCCACCGCATTAATAATTGCTGTTGGCACTGGCTGCTTCTCCTACCTGCCTGGTAGAAACTTATATATCCAATTCAGAACATGGTATATATAACTTCTATCAAATTATACCATTCTTAAATTCTTTTGTATATTTTTTATCACCATGAACTCCGTACTGTACTTCTAAAATCTGTTTGTCCTGGCCAGGTCTGCCACTCGTTTCTCGCTAAGGTTAATAAGCACAAAACTCCACTCGATTGGCTTCCCACTAACAAATAACTAGCAAGCCATTTCCCAATGCCGAGAATCGTTTTGTCATTGTCATTATTTGACGGTGACATGGAAAGAGAAAAAAGGAACCCTCCTAACTCTTATCATTGTTGGGCCGAGCCATCCAATGCAAGCCACACCATAAAGCCACAGGAAGCTCAAGTGGCGTAACCTTACAAGGCTCCACGTCGAAGTCGATGATGACATTGATCTTGGAACTCAATGATGATCAAATTATTGCAAAATATCCAAGTTAAACTAACGTTAACACACTCCCTCGCCTCCTTTCATCACTCTTAAACAATTTTTACATGAATTTTCTCCGTCACAAAATTTCTACACAGGTTAAAGTCTGCACCTATCTTTTCCAATCCCACCGGAATCTAAAAATAGTATCAACATCCGCAAATATGAGTTGGATGGATTCATGGTCGCGCCCTCGAAACATTCCGCTGTTCCTCCACCTCTCTACTTAACAGCAGGAGAAATTGTCCCTTACTGTTTAACATGTGGTCGAGTCATGAGTTAGTACCATGATAAAATGCCCTTGAATATTTATCTAATGCAGTCAACAGGCACGAAAAAGCTAGCAAAAGTCCAATAATGAAGTCAAATACTGTTCAGACAGATGCCGGAACCGTAAACCAGGAAAACTGGATAAAAAGATTGAGCAAACTATTGTTGCACTTTTAGACCAAGAGAAAGAATCCGGACTAGAGAAACCGGCGCCAAGGATCGTTTTGTGAAAGGTGATCATCGTATTATTGTTACGTGTGATGAAATTGAAGAGATTGTATTTGGAAGTCGATTTGACCCTGAAAAGGTTTACGGGAGAAGAAAACCGAAAGAGTCGAGCAATTGAGGGGCGAATGCTGATGCAGAATGGAAAACTGTTGATATGGAAAGTAGCGAGGATTCGGCGAACGAGGACGTCCCTCCTCAGTGTTTGGATACTAAAAGCGGCCCAATGATACGTCCACCTCAAACAGAGTCAGATGTCAACTTCAGTATTGGGGTGAGAGGGAAGGGCCGAGAGAACGGAGGAATCGGCTTCTGATATACAGAAAAGAATGATGGCCAGAGGCAGGCCGAGGAAAGAGAGATGGTTCGAAGGGCAGCTAGAAGGGCTGTTGTCTTTGGTTTCGTTGTTGAGCAGCTTCTAGAAACCGTTCCATCTCAGGCTTCCAAGGGTTCAAAGCACAAAAGTCGGTTAGCTGGGAGGAGAACGTTGTGAAGGAACCCATCAGACGCAAGTGAGGCTTTGATGCAAGGCTTAGTAGTTGAGCCAAGCTTTGCTAAAGGGAACTGGTCTATAAGATGGCGGGAGTAACATAGCTATCTATTGTCATACCACCTGTATTTGCTTGCCTACAGCAGCTGATACCAGCGGATTACTTGCGGAGAAGACTAAGAATTGAAAGATCAAGATGATGGTGTGCACTACGTGGGTATCACTCACCACTAGATCTTGCACATCTATGCATTCCAATAAAGAAAGTCGTAAATCTTTCGGGTATAATATGGTATCAGTCATGCTGAAAATCCCCTGCCGCAGAACCAAACCTTTACTGCCTGAATTCTATCTCCACGTCGATATAAATATAAATAGTCATAACAAAAGTATTGTCTACTCATTGCATGACCATTAATACCAATCCTGATGAGAAGAACGGTTGCCGGCTACTCAAAATCCGCAAAAACGCTCAATCACTTCCTGGAAAAATACGTCAAGCTCAAAGAAATGAATCCAGAATTAAGCCATGAGGATTAACTTGTACCCTATATCACGCACAGCATTCTTACAAGCAGCGAAAGCTTCATATACCATACGAGCTGTTGCATACTATATTTCGAAAAATCCATGTTATATAAAACCCACATAGACAATCTGATTCGAGTTTACCAATAAATAAATTCACCCCTTTATCCACCTAAAAAGCCAATCCTCTGGTCCCATATGTGGTATGTGTGATAGATGGATGGCTTGTCCACCCAGTGACTTTGAAAGTATGCACTGCGTCCGTTTAGTGCTTGTCATATTTCGGTACAGGGATAAAGGCCATATTGAAAATCGAAAGTTCTCTGCTTTGCGATCTAGGTAGATGATGGGTGGTGCTAAAGTCTTGGTAGATTGCCATGGAATTTTCCCCATTTCCTATCCAGTGCAATTGACCATTCAGAGATCTAACCCAAAGGTGACGTGTGGCATAAATTGACATATTGGAACATTAAAACTGCCCGCCCATCAGAGACCAAACCTGAGCGCCTTCCCTCGCCTAAATTGGTACAAATTTCGCAACCTTTGGACGTTTACCACGAAATACCAATATAATACTCAAAGATGTTGACAAACAGAAAAGTAGAATTGACAGTTAGTAAACTTTGACCGCACTTGGAACTCACAAACTATCAAGAGGATATATGCTGACATGAAATCCGCTCTATATATTTCATACCTTAAGGTATAGGAATCGATCCACGGCTATGCCTAGTGTAGCATGCCTTTGAAAATTACCTCCGATTCTTAACACTGGTTAAAGATTCGACATTTGTTTGAGCCATGTCTATCCTGACTTTTCGGAAAGCTGGATCACTCAAAAGTCATTGATATTCTCGTTACGACGGTCGAGTTCTTTCAGAGCCCTAGTGAACGGAACATGTAAGACCGGGATGCGAGTTATCCGAACTACAATTTCGTGCTCACTTATAAGTGTGAATGCAGAATGGAAAGCTGCATGCTTCTACTCCGTATGCTAAAATTGCGAGACCAGATCTGTTGCTGGCCTACAAAAGAGGAGCAGCGCAGCATTATATAACGCTGCGCTGCTTGACAAAATGTCCGTGCACCGGATCGGCATGACATAAACCCGCTGGATTCTAGGCTTGGCGCCCGAAATGTGTTCTCAATTGAGCTCTTACGTGGCTCGAGCTCCCCTCTGTGAATTTGAATTCACAAATCTCAAAGTTTCAACAATTGTTTTGTCTCAAAATGCGTCTCTCACGCTCTTTTGGTACCTTCATTGGTACTTGCTGTTGCTGGAATTGTTAACGCTGCTTCATCATGGAGCTTTGATGAAGCTATTGTTTCCGTGAGCGAAAAGGGTGGTGCTGGAGGGTTTAAGGACAAGTACGTAGTTTTAGAAATTGCTAATATGTTACTGAAAGATATGCAATTTTGGAATAAATATGCTAATTGGATACTCTGCAGACTATCAGACCATGCTCCTCTTGCAAAACCAATATCTCTTGGCGCAGCTGATGCCCTCAAAATCGTCATCACGGCTACTGAGGATCGCACCGCCAAACGACCACATCAAGCATTCTTACTTCTCAGGGATCAAGATACGGGACTTGAAACTGCCTTCCCATTTTCCGTGAAGGAGTCTGGTAAAGGAAAGGTTGACTTTGTATGTTTTCAAATTACAGATAATTGGCGAGAATAATGGGATAGTATGCTAATAAACATGCAGACGCAAAAGATCTTCCAGTCCAGCTTCTCGCAAGCTCCAAACCTTTACGCGCCACTCTTGTTCTCGCATCGTTTGGTTCTGCACAAGCATTCAGCAATCATGTTTTTGACCTCGACCTGTCCCACGATTCCAGCAAACCAATTCCCACATATGAGAAGCCATTGAGATATGGGAAACTGCCTGAGATTCACCATATTTTCCGTCCCGATCCACAGAGTGGACTCTAAGGTTTTTCTCCCTCGCCTTCGCGTTCGCAGTTCTAGCTACTATTCCAGTGTTGCTGGCGCTGTGCGTATTCCTAGTGCCAACTTCTTTGACATGAATACTAACACTTTCCTAACAGTGGGCTTACCTTGGAGCCAACCTTTCTCATCTCTCGAAAGCTACCTCGGCCGCACCACTTTCACACGCCCTCTTTTTATGGCTCGGATCATTGCTATGGAAGGTATCTTCTTTTATACTACTCAAGCTGGACCCTGTTCCAGACTTTGCCCGCTGCAGGTGTTGTAGGGCTCGTCGCATTTTGAGTGGGAGCAAAACATTGTCCGAAGTCCAAAGCCGAAGATTGGCAGGAGAGAGATAGAACTGTGGTTATGTTGACATATAAAGTTTGGAGGATGTTTGGGATTGCAAATAAAACATGTGATATATAAGGACGGATGTACAATACCAAAAAGGATGGCAAGACGGCCAATGTGTATCGAGAAGCTTTGACCCCAACCAATTCACATATGTGTCTGCTCCATGAACAGTAGAGAAAAACTTTATGCTTCGTTTTCGTCAAATAAATAGGTATCCTCAGGAGTGTTGCAACCAGCTATAGCACCCGCATGTACATCATTACCTCCAACTTAATTCTCCCATCGTAATCATTTTGTCCCCTGCTACGTTCAAAGGCGGAGCGTTTAATTCATCTTTGCGTTCGAGAAGTCCAGCTCCGGATGTTCTTTCTGAAACTTCTAGAATCTCTTTCTTCTTCCTCTCCTCACTACTGACTCCGCCGTTCATCTCCTTATCTCTCTGTTCCCACATCATCTCTCCACCATCCCTCTTGTTTCCCCATCCAAATCTCCCAATTTACTATTCTCGGGTGTGATTTTGGTAACATCTATTTTGGTGCGGAGACGACAACATGTGCCCACCATTCCATCTTATTTACTTTATCCAGATGAATTTCGAGAGCCTTGCTGCCCGACGGGAGACTGCTCAAGGTCCAGGTACTCTCATCCAAGAGAATGGGGTGAGGGAGTGCATCCTAATGCCAATATGTCAGAAATGTGAGGGTATTGGGGAAGGAGGCCGAGAGATAACATACATCAATTATAGGGTTTGACCTTTAACGGATACTTTTAGTGATTGGCGTTTGATATCAACGATTAAATCTTTAGCCTTAAGGTTCCCGGGGATTTCGACAGTGATGTCCAAGTCGGAAATCGTTTGCGTCCATTTGTATGGAAGGGCAGCTTGTTCTGGCTGCTTCTTTTGCGCGCAGCAGCTTCCTCTTGGGGAGTTGGCTCTGAGAGTTTTGGTTAGTTGAGTCGTTGGTGGGAGGGAATGGCGGGGTAGCTGCGATGAAGCAAATGGGAAGTGCGAGTTATAGGTGAACAGCTGAATAGTTTTTCTGATATATGAATATGGAAAATAAGGATAGGAAACTGGACACACACCTTTGTCTGCCATCTTTCAATTAATGTGCAATATTTGTGCTTTGCAAGACGTCAATTCAACTTGTTCAACCTGTTAATTTATCAAAGTAGACAAGGCTTTAAGGTGGCTTGCTTACAAAGCCACACTTGAAAGCCACATCAAAATGTCAGGCACTTTAGGCACTTTGCCACTCCGCCGATGCACTAAAAGGTAATCCGGGGTTCACAACCCCACTTCACATCTCGACCTCAGTTGAATAACCTTTAGCAACCAACACCTACCACCGAAAAGATGCCTAAACCGCTCGAGACATCCGATCCCTCGGACGACATCTGTCCCATCTGCAAATCCAATCGCTATCTTAATCCCTCCCTCCAATTCCCCTCATCAATCCAGAATGCTACCACAAAATGTGTTCGACATGCGTAGATCGCATATTCAGTTCCGGGCCCGCCCCTGTCCCGTCCTTTCCTGCGGTCGCACACTGCGGAAAAAGGATTCAAAACTGCGTTTTTGGAGATCTAGCCATAGAGCGCGAATGCGATATTCGACGTCGGGTCAGCGAGGTGTTTAATCGTAGCGAGGATGATTTCGAAACGTTACTAGATTACAATAATTATTTACAAGATACCGAAGATTTGATCTGGGATCTGGTGAATGGGAAAGGTAAAGTGAAGCAGGAGGCGGAAGAGAAATTGAGGAAATTTAGAGAGGCGAATCGTGGTGCAATTGAGGAGAATAAGGCTGCTAGGTTGAAGGAGGTGGAGATGGGCAGGAGGAGAGAACTGGAGGAGAAGGAAATGGCGAGGCAGAGGAGGTTGGCGGCTTTGAGAGAGGACGTCGAGGAAAAGGCTGATATCGAGAAGAGTCGAAAACAGGTTTTGGATCAATTGGCTAACGGCGAGGGCGATGCGGTAGCTATCACACAACAAGCGCATAAGATCATCTTGAAGAAGAGTTCGGCGAGAAGAACCTTGGGAGAGAGGGATGCAGCGATCAATGCTGGAACTGGGAGCGCGGATGGAGAAGGTCTTACGATCAGAGGACTCAAGAAAAAGACGACACCTGTAGCAGAGAAACCTTACGATCCATTTGGAGGCATCGACCTTACACCTTCAAGATACGTATTGCAAAATGATTATGAAAACCAGTGGGTTGAGGGTATCAAGCATGACCCTAAGCATATGGTTGGAGTGGTTATAGCCTCCATGAATATTACGGAAGAGCCATGCATGATGCCTTCGGTGGCCTCGGGATATCCATCGAAGATGAGGTTAGGGATCGACATCAGCCTAGCTCTTCCTCTATTAGCACTACGGCGGCGGCTCAAGCATCTATAGAGAAGAAACCGATAGCGGTCAAAGCGGAATCAGACATATTTTGATACGACATCTGATGTATGTGTAATATAGAGGGGTGGACTGGGATGGGCAGCTTTAGGGTTCATGGAGTCTAAAGAGGAATGGCGTAGTCACTGGATTCCGAAATCATTTGGACATAGTTATACATTTAAAGGCCATGCCTTTGTAATTAGTTTACCTATGGCGAAATACCTCTTCTATAGGTATAAGCAATATAATATCACATCATGCATCTTGACGCCCTTAAACCTTACCCCCGTTTGCAAATTGCAATACCTTTAGAACGCCATGCATGTAATGATCCTTGAAACACCAATAAAATTGTTTTATCAAAGCACAAATGTACACGTGAACCATTATCGTCCAGAAATTGTGTGGACTTTTATTTCACGGGTTTCACTTCTTTGGCTATTGCTGCCAGGCTTGCTGTTGTCCGGGTCGAGGGAAGACGGGAACTGTGGAATATGATCTAAACCACCTCCTATGGTTTGTTGGGCGTTTTGCCATCCCATGCCCGTAGCTGTGTTGACAAATTGACTTTGTCGGAATGGATTTGTATTTCCAGTAGGCTGTGGCGCAAGACTGGCGCCACTTGTTTGAGGTCGCTCTGCTGGTTGAACAGATAAGCTCTTGGCAAAGGATTAGTGCCTGTTTGCATCGCTCTGAGAGGAGCTGCTATTGGTTGTTGCTGGGATTGCTGGTCTGGTGGCGCGGTGTAAGGCTGTAGTTGTGGTGACGCTGACTTGGCAAAGGGTTGGTCGATTGCCGAATTACTGGAGACGCGGCAGGTGGGGATGCTGGGAATGAAGGTACAGCCATTCCTAGATTGTTTGTCATCGACGACTGCCGGAAAGGATTCGTCTCCTGGGGAGTTTGTAAATTCATTTGTTGCTGTCCCTGCTGCTGGAAGTTTAGAGCCGATTCTTGTGGGATGGCCGAGAGACCTGATGGTTGGAATGATTGCTGTGGAGTATAGCCACCAAATCCAGCACCCGTGAAATGTGGCTGCATGGGTTGCGGTTGTTGTTGTTGCTGTTGCTGTTGTAAAGGTGCCTGTGGCTGCATGTTAAAAACATTATTAAAGCCTTGTTGCTGAGCAAACTGTCCTGGATCTTGGAAGCCAGTTTGTTGTTGAGCGAATCCGTTCTGTTGCAGTTGCAGTTGCTGCTGCATTTGAAAAGAGTCTCCGTTGAATTGAGGTGCTTGCTGTATCCCTACTTGGGTAGCCATTGGCTGTGGTGTATCAATGGAGTCGAAAAGTCAATCAAATCTGCAGCTGGTGCTTTAGAGGGTTGCGCAGTAGTGTTTGAAGAAGATGCTTGTACTGCATCAGGAAAGGAGCGTCCAGTAGCGGCCCTGTCATCGCTGTCGCTCTTGGAGGGTACTGCAAAGGTTTACTTGCGCCACTGGCTCCACTCTTCCCTTTCTTGGTAGACTCCTGCTCTGCAAGGTATTGCCTTCTGTTTACCTCAAAATCCGGGTCCATCAAATAGTCCTCCAGCTGTTTTCCAAGGTTCACAGGCGCATGCTTGAGTTTTGGAACCTCCACTCGCGTCTGATGCTCATATTGCCTGGCAACCCTGAGGTACGAAACTACAAAATCTGTTTGTCGGGTAAAATTTCTGTATATCTCCATGGCTCGCTCTGCATCAGGTTTTGACATTTCGAAAAAGTGGCCTACGATCTTGTTAACATGATGCATTCGCTTCTGAAATCAAGTACCTAATATGTTGATCATGGCCTGGTTTATAACATGAAACAATGCTAGAAGATCTAATACTAGCATCCGGAAGACGGTAATCGTGATCTCATTATCGAGTTCGTTATCCAAAACCTACACTATTGCTTAGCAAAGTTTACCTTAAACGGGGACCAAACGTACATCGCATTTCAGCAATGATGTGATCTGATTCTGTACTGATTCCGTCTCCCCAATAGACCCTTCTCTACCGACAACTTCTCCAACCTTCCCTCAGCACCACGTACAAAGTCGCATTTTGTGTCTCGAAATGATCTCGCGCGCTCGGTCAGATAGTTTGTGTAATGTCGGATATTTCGTCCCTGGTTTGCACTTTGCCATGCTCTGTTAGCACGGTCTCTATGATATTGCCTGTCATGGCTAAGCCACTATACAGAGAATCGCAGAAATATTCCCTAGGTACACA
>QRFH01000017.1:0-258235 GCA_025389075.1 Sclerotinia minor | reverse complement strand
ATCACCCAGTTTAACAGCTTTATTAGTATTTAGATGACGAGCAATTGTTCGATAATCTATCCTATAAAAATTTGCAGTGTCTAAAAGTGAATCGAGTGGTGCATTGTTTATTAATTCTAGGTATTAGCATCATGAACATAAACTGGTACTTTAAGACCTAGTTGGATAGATTCGACTTTAGCTATAAGAGCTTTAATTTCTTCTCATACTTAGAGCTCTAGAATAGACATAAATAGCCTCTCGATCCCAGTAATGCCTTTATTTAAAACTAAATCTAAAGTTGCTCTAGGTACACCTAAAGCTTTAGCTGCTTTATTTTTTGAAGCAAAAGGACTCCTTTATTAGTTTTAAGTTAGTAGCATCGTACGCCCAAACTTGTAGGACGTAATAACTTTATTCAATAGACCTTAGGCGTAAGTTTTGGGATTCTTCGAGCACAAATCAGTAATAGGGTAATTAAAGAACAATTTACCTCTAGACGGTATAGATGTGTTTTTATATCTTAGAATACCTGAAATAGGGTAGGCTAAACATCGGCCTTGCCTCATTTACTGTTATATATAGTCGGTTCTGTGATATATTTCTCTGTTCATTCATAAACATAAACAAGTATAGATCTAGAGTCTTTTCCCTATTAGTTGCTATAAGATTACTAAGTTTTAATAATAAGGTTTGTTTAATTACACCTTCAGTTATTGATGAAGAGAAAACAGAATTTAGTATAGGTATATATTTTTGTAAATAATAAGTTTCTTTCACCCAATTTAGTTTCAGCAGACCCTAGTATGTGAAGGTTAAAATGCTCTACCCCAGTCAAACACATGAAAAGGTGGAATTTACCTGGGATTCTGCTTTGGAATGCTCAAACAATCTTTTTTTAATAAATTTGTTCTACCTATGTAATAGATATTAGGTAGTGTTTGTATTCTATAAGATAAATACCAGCTTTTGAACCCCATTCTTAAGGAACTTTGCTTTAGAGATCTTATCAGTGTAATTTAAACAAGAGCCTTTTATTAAATTTCGATCGAAAGGTATAACTGAGCAACTCTATCTTTAAAAAGATCCTTGATATACTGTTCCTTATTATTATCACTGTTATAGATATTGTCTTGAGAGGTGTGAATAAAACATTTATATGTATTAAAAGATAGTGATGAGTATCGGTTTAAATTTCCGGTATTCTGCTTACCATAAATATTGGCTTGATACATTATAGACATACTGGCTCTGCCTGTTCACTTACGTATTTTATATGCAAGCTCCTAAATACTAAAGGACTGGATAAACTCTGTCGGACTGGCAGATTTGAGTATTTTTAGTGTGTAAATTGGTAGAAAGTTGGAAAATTGAAAACCCCAATAGTATTCCGTAGGTAGATAAAGAAGAAACGGCTAACATGTATCCAGATTAATATCACTTAAAGCTAAACCAGGACCATACAAAAAAACTTATCATAATATAAATTTACTAACTTCTCCCCTATTCATTCCCCTTGAATCTCTTATTTTAATAGCACCTTCTTCTAACTTATGTTCTCTTTCTTATCATTTCCTTTTTCCCTTTTTTATTATAATATAATATTCTCCTCCCTCCTCCCTCAACTGCAATTTTCTCCCCTTTTTTAGAATTAGAAGTTTATTATTTATATAGTCTAAAATTATTTGGAGTTTTTCCTGCCCCCCTCACCAGCTTCTGCATTGACGGGGAGCAAGAAAGGCCGGGTAAGGGGAGAAAATTTGAGGAGGTAGGAGGAGTAGTAATAAGATAATTTAGAACTAAAAAAGGGAAAAAATGACTAAACATCAATCTTTGAAATATAAAGATTTAACACCTAATATAGGACTATTAATAAAGTATAATTTTTTATTAAGATCAAAATTTTGTAACTTTTAAAATCTATTGTATTCTCTGTTTTCTAAATAACAATATCCACAATTAAAATATTCTTTAATTGCAGTTAGCAACATCATCTCTTCTGTGTTGAGTTATTTTAAACCACAGAGATTTAAAGATACTTTGTCTAAGGAAACAGAGAAATACTTTCACCACTTGTGTCCTGCTCTTCAATCTGAATGAGGGATTACATTAGGTTTTATCTCCCTTTTTTTATTTTTCAAAAAATAATATATATATATAAATAAAAATAATTTAAAATAAAAAAAATAAAAGAAAGGGAAGGACGGGGAACTGGAATAGTTTCAGGAATACAACTGTAATTCTTTTGATAAACCCAAATTTAAGGTTGCTCTTATGTTTATAATCTTTGTAAACCTTCTAAAGTGTTGTGTTCTTTCAATTGCATAATAGATACAATTTGCTTAAATAATAAATAACCTCTTTTTTTTCCCTCCCTCCTCAACTACAATTTTCTCCTTTTTTAGAATTAGAAGTTTATTATTTATATAGTCTAATTCTTCCCTGCCCCCTCACCATTGACGAGGGGAGAGGGAAAGGGGAGAAAATTTGAGGAGGAGGGAGGGAGGCAGAAATTAAAGGATATATATAAAAAATTTAACTAATTCTATTAGCTCCTTAAGTTTTCTTACTCTTCCTTTTTTGATTTTTTTATCGCCCTATTTTTTTCCTTTTATTATTATACAATATTATTTACGTAACAAGATTATATTTATAACTAAAAAGCAGCTTCCTAGCCTGTTTTATTTTTCCCTTTTAATTTAATAAATTCACAACGTTGTAGCCAATCCATAAGAAATAAAAAAGGGAAAATTTTAGGAAGCAAGGCGGAGAGGGGAGGCTAGGCATGCCTAATGTTTTTCCCCTTTTATTTTCTATGAATTGGCTACAACGTTGTAATTTTATTTGAAATTGGGGAAAATTAATGCAATTTTGCTAAATTTTTTATTCTTTTTAATAAATAATAATTTTATTACGTAATAATCAAATTATCATTGTGTTAGGCTTGCCTTGCTTAAAAGCGGAGCCTAGAATAAAAAAAAGGTGCGGCATGCCTCTTATTTTTCTCCCTTTTATTTCAAAATAAATTCAATACAACGTTGTATTGAATTCATAAGAAATAAAAAAGGAGAAAATATCGCAAGCGAAAAAATATTCCGTCTGATTTTTGCAAAGGGCGCGCCATTTTGGCTTTGGCTTTGGCTTTGGCTTTGGCTTTGGCTTTTGGCTTTGGCTCTCTCTGTGGGGGGCGATAAAAATTAATATATATAAATAAAATAAAATATATTATAATAATAAAAAAAATGAAAAAGGAAGGCACAAGAAGATTGGTTGTTATTTATAGTTCCTATTCCACCTAAACTACGTTGAATTGCTAATAAAAGTGCAAAATCTTCAACATGTAGTTTGATTTGAAAATTTAGTTGAACTTCTCAACCTAATTTGTAAGAGGAACTTTTATAACACTACAAGAAAACAACCCAATAAAAAAATAAAAAAAATAAAATAAAAATAAATATAAATAAAAATTATATTCTTTTTTTTTTTTTTTTCTTTTTTTTATAGGGCATCGCTAAACCCTGTGATAAATCAAGGACCAAGATGTAAATCGTCAATTTTATGTTTATTATCACATAGCGTAACATAATAACGACGAATATTAACGTTTAAAGAATTAGAACCATTTAACGGTGAATCGTAGAAATTTTTATAAAAATTTTTACCTTAGCTTATTTCTAAGCTCATTAGAATACATCTTAAATATATTACAAAAGTTATGTTTATATCTATAGCCATTTTACTCGTTGCTCTTTTACAGTTGCAGGGTAAGATCTAACAACTAGTTTAGATCCGTACCATTTTTTTTCTTTTTTCAAAAATAATATATATATATAAATAAAAATAATTTTAAAATAAAAAAAAAAAAAAAAATGAAAGTATCTTATTTATTGTTTACATGAGTAATTAATTCATCCACTTTTAACCTTCGGTTAAAGCTTGTAAAAATAAGCTTTAGGACCTCCCCGAGTTTGACTATATTACCCTATAATCCTAAGGTACAATTAGATAACCTAGTAATGAAAATATAAGAGCTATTATAGGACCAAGAAAAATAAAGCCAAATTAGCTTGTGTAGGTGAAACATATTCTTTTAAAAGAAGTTTTAAGGCATCCGCAAATGCTTGAAGAAGGCCCAAGTACCCAACAGCATTAGGACCTAATCTTCTTTGCATACTAGCCATGGTTTTCCTTTCGGCCACTGTAACATAAGCTACAGTTAATAAGACAGGTACAGTGACTAATAGAACTTCAATTACTGAAATTAAAGTAGGTAAATATAACATTTATTTATATAATATGTAAATTCATTAAAAAGAAAATATTATTTTTATAACATAATTTTTTTATTTTTAATAACATTTATTAAAAATAGCTTAAGGGAGAATATATTTAAATACATTAGATTTAAACCCAAGATATCTAAACAACACTATCTAAAAGCTACCTATTATTTAAGAGTATTTATATATATAGATTGTCAAGCGTGAAAAATATACCCATATCACTATGGATATATTATTCTTATCCAAGACTCGAACTTAGATCTAGATATTAGAAATATCCTGCTCTACCCTTGAGCTAATAGGAGTTACGTGCACAAGTGCAATGTTTATTAAAACAGTATTTAGTACTTAATCAGGCCATAAAGAAAAAATAGGCATCAAGTAATTAGAAATAAATATTATTTAATATTTTTAAGCTACATATAATAATAAAATGCCTTCATAAGGGCAAATATTAAGGTCTATTTAATACTATAATATATCTACCTCTAGAAGGTGTGTTGATACCTTTTATCGTTGAGACTTTCCCTATTTTTCCCTTTTTTTATTCTTATACAATATTATTTGTCTCCTCCCTCCTCCTCAACTACAATTTTCTCCTTTTTTTATAATTATATGTTTATTATTTATATAGTCTAAAATTATTTATGAGTTTTTCCTGCCCCCTCACCAGCTTGTGCATTGACGGGGGAGGGAAAGGGAGAAAATTTGAGGAGGTAGGAGGAGTAGTTTATTATATATTTACAACTCAAAAAACGCATTCCAAAAAAATAAGGGCAAAGGGAAAATTATGTACATCTGATGAAGGAGGTGCTAGCTTTGCTGCATTCAAGGTAAGAAAATCAAAATTCTGGCCCATTAAGCAACGTATAGTAATAAAAAAAGCCATTAATTAAACACTATATATATATATAATATTCCTTTTTCTATCT
This sequence comes from Sclerotinia minor, assembly GCA_025389075.1. Classification (NCBI taxonomy): domain Eukaryota; kingdom Fungi; phylum Ascomycota; class Leotiomycetes; order Helotiales; family Sclerotiniaceae; genus Sclerotinia; species Sclerotinia minor. The sequence continues at coordinate 253,041 of QRFH01000017.1, read as the reverse complement.
GCAATTTATCTCAACGACTTAAAGATTTTATATCCGAGTTAATGGCATCAGCTGCTTTTCTTATAGATGCGTACGTCGTAGTAATATTAGTTTCAAGATCTGTAATCTCTACTTCGATACCTGGAACAGCCGGTTTGGTTCTATTCGTAGTAGCAAGTCTTAAAGAAGCTATTGCTTCTTCAGAGTGCTTTTACCATAAAAGGATTATTAACACCTATACGAGACTCTCTCATAAGTTGTCTTACCTCACTAGTATGAGTTCTACCTAAGGTTGCTTTTACGTATTTTCTCTAAAGATTCGTCTTGATGTCTATAACCTTTAGAGCTACCAGCCATAGGACTAAGATTATACTCAGGTTTTAGTAAATCAATTATTTTTGTTCACAAGCGATCAGCTTATCGCTTGTGGTGTACTCTAAAATAACCCGAGAAAATTTTAACATACTATATTTACTTAAAGCTCTAATTATGTATAAATTAGCACGAGTAGAATAATATCAATCTTGGTAGTAGTCACTTAATCTTGCGTATAAAGGATCACCGCTACCTATATAGAATTTACCGTTAACTTTGTTAAATCAACAATAAATACCAACTTTACCCTTATTGTCCTCACGTATCAAGGCTCGTGCGTTAAGTGGATCATCATAAGTTTTAAGACCAAACTTACATATGTGTGGAGTGTATGACGCAGCCTCTAAAGAGGGCTCATTTACTTTACACATTAAATAAGAACCACCTTTTTCAGTAGATACCGAATAACTTGAACCATGCGTATAGCACGTACCTAAAGAAACGCCTATTAGCGTTAATCTGCGGAACGAAAATAAAGCCATCAAAGAGGGACCACTTAAAAAGGCAAGACTCTCGTGAGTAACTAAGCAACGTATAATAATAAAAAGCCATCCAAGCAAGGATCTTTATATCTATAGCTCACCCTGCCTAGCAGAAAGAATAAAAGCAGGGATTGCACCCTATAGATAAAAGGCGATCTTTTCCGTTTAATCCTTATTATTAATATAGTTGTATCCATTATACAAGATACTATCAAAAAATAAGGTCACCTTTAAAAAGTTTAAACATTCTTCAAGGTCAGTACTTTCATACCGGGTCAGACTATATCTTAAGCCATTTTATGGCCGACTCACATTTAGTCGTTGAACTGCACACCGATCTTCTAAAAATAAATAGAAAAAGATATCCACAAATATCTACATCGGTGGTTGGCTGCGGATTATCCATTTTAGCGAAGCACGCCTCCATACTAAGTGATTTTACCATACCACGAGTCATTACCTGTGCCATCTAATCTATTACTAGTTAGACTTGGTTACTTAGTCTTTAGGAACTCCCCAATTTGAGAATCTCGCTTGTCTTACTAATAAGTTGCTAATCATAGCTTAGACAAACTAGCCTAGGCTTAACCTAAACTTTTTAACCAAGAAGGGCTCCTAAAACCCTTGGATTAATGCGAATAAACCAGTCGCCTCTGCGAATGCGAACCCTAATATAGCATAAGAGAAAAGTTGTGCTCTTAACGAAGGATTTCTAGCTACTCCTAATATTAATGCCGCAAAACAACCCCAATTCCTACACCTGCACCTATTAAACCAGTAGTAGCTAGACCTGTCCCTATTATTTTAGCTGCTTGTATCATATTTAGCTATGTTTAATTATAATTTAAGAAAAATTTTATGGCTTATTACAGGGCTAAAACATATTTAGCCTTTGTTTTGGTTGTTAGTTCATCTATATATTTATAACTATTAAAATATATGGAACTATTAAACTTATTCAACTTTATTTTTAGTATATATGTTATATATATTAGATATAGCATATATACAGAGATATGGAGGAATTGAACCCCTAATTTAAGATCTCAGATCCAAATATAGAACCATCTACAGTATATTCTCTTAATATGGCTTTATTATTTCAGCTTTAAAATAATAAAGCCCATATTTTTGCCATCTTATATGCCTATTTTTTTATTTTTTTTCTCGCCCTCGTATGTTTTCTCCCTTTTTATTTCTTATGAATTGGCTACAACGTTGTAGCCAATTTTATTTGAAATTAAAAAGGGAGAAAAAAAAGGCGACAAAAATAATTTAAAGATATAAATAAAAATATATTAAAACCAAAAAAAATAAAAAAAAAGAAAAAGATCTCTTTTATACATAATAAATATATAATAAATAGAAAAGCTAACAATAGCTATTATAAGTATTTTATAGTAAGTATTTTAATTCGGCAACACTAGATATTGACTGAGTGTATTGACAATTTCAAACAGCTCAGTACACATATAACTATAACTTTGTCAATCATGTAATAGTGTATAATTGACTTGATTAGCATAACCTGAAATATCTAATCTGTGCGTGTTATCTGGTATAATTAGTATGGTATTAATTTTATCATTTAGATTTATTAATAGTCTATGCATTATTTTTTCCTTTTTTTAATAAATAAGTTAATTACTACGTAGTAATTAACCTATTTATTAAAAAGCTTCCTATTTTCCTTTTATCCCCCTTTTAATTTTAAATAAATTGGCTACAACGTTGTAGCCAATTCATAAGAAATAAAAAAGGGGGAAAAATTTAGGAAGCAAGGCGGAGAGGGGGAGGCTAGAAAAAAGAATAAAAGATGTTGATGAAGATCTGCCCCCCATTCCTCTCTCTCCTCCTCAACTACAATTTTCTCCCCTTTTTTAGAATTAGAAGTTTATTATTTATATAGTCTAAAATTATTTATGGAGCTTTTCCTGCCCCCCTCACCGTTGACGGGGGAGAGGGAAAGGGAGAAAATTTGAGGAGGAGAGAAAAGGGGGGGAGGGGGGAAGCTAAACTTTAAATTATAGACCCTAAAAATTCTACTTACATTAATTTATTAGTATAACCCATACTACTTATATCGACACAATGAATAATTTAAACAATTATACCTTATCCGTAACACACGCACTAATGCAACAATTTTATGTAATCTAATTAATAATAGATAAAACTTAGATAACTATATTTCCTGGCTGGCTTATTATACAGACATGTATTCAAAGATCATGTAAACGATTAAACTCCTCATATAAATTAATTGTTCTAATACGTTAATAATATTAGTAAGGATAGAATTTATGTGCTCCGTAATACTTGGTTCTATTACTAATAAATCCTACTATCTTAATAATGCATATAACATCTGAAGGTACAAGTAAGCTTAAATCCTTTAAGCTTACTAAGATACAGTCAACATACCAATCAATTCAGACCACCTAATATTTTAGGTAGAAGTATAATACATTTAAGCACAGGTTAAACAAGCAACAGCAAAACACTGTTGGCAATAATTTGCCACAGTGATAATTATAGCACGAGTACATAAATCATATTTAACCCCAGCAATGCTTGGAGCTGTAATTGCAGCTCATTGATGATTATGAAGCAAAATTACATTTTGTTTTGCAATACTAGCACATAGTGTGCAAACACCTGTAATTCCATGAACATATGCACTATTTAACGCTAACTAACGAATGTGTGAGATTTACCCATTACAGAGTTAGATTCCGGTAACCCTAACTCTACTAAACTATTTCTAGTAAACTAATGAAAGGTACTATAATCAAGAAATGGGCAAAATAAATAACTGTACTTATTTGTCCAAATTCTATATATGGTGACTCAACGTGTTTAGCTCCTAATACCATTAGTATTAAGAAATTAGCAATAAAGATATAGAAAGCTATTTTACTTAAAGGTCTAAATTGTATACCTCTACTTCTACTTAAATCAGTAAAAGGCATAGCTAATAGTATTAAAATAGCACTTAACATAGCAATAACACCTAATAACTTATTAGGTATAGATCTCAAAATAGCATAAAGGGAAGTAGGTACCACTCCGGTACTATCGCAGGTGGAGTTTGCATTGGATTAGCCATTATATAATTATCACTATCTCCTAACACGTTAGGCATAAAGAATACAAATATACTTAATATTATTATAAATAAAAATATAGTTATTAAATCTTTAAATAAGAAATAAGGAGCAAAAGCTAACCTGTCATAGTTACCTGATATACCTAAAGGATTACCTGACCCCGCGGAATCGTGAAGTGCAATTAAATGCATTAAGGCTAAAGCTGCTAAAACGAAAGGTAATACAAAGTGTAAAGCAAAGAATCTGTTTAAAGTTGCGTTATTAACAGAGAAACCTCCTCATAAAACAATGTATTAATTAGGGATAATTTAATATCCTTTTCATCTGTTACCTAGATGTTTAGACTATGTATTCAACCAAACAAGGACTTGCTTGGTTGTAGGGCATTCGTGTCGAGCTTATTGTTGGTACTACTCACTCATTAGTCGTTGAACGTTCTTGACTCCTTATATTAATAATATATAATATACATTAAAAGAATATAAGGTATACCGAATCAAACTTCGCTGCAAATAATCTAGTAAATCGGAGGAGTTTTATTAGATGTTCTTGCAATTAAGCCCATTTGCCTTTGAAACATTACTGTTTCAAGGAGCCTTCTAAATTATCTACAACTTAAAAGATTTAAGTTTAAACAACATATTATATAAAACGAGTAAACTATATTACAGTTTCAGGAAAATTAAGATTTTTATAACGATTGCTATTACGTAATAAATTTAACCATTGCATATATTGAATACCTTTTAAACCAACTAAAGGATGTAGACCTAAAATGAAAAGAAATCTATAACTTTTTGTACGTCGGCCTTAGAACTAACTCCAAATTGATTATATAATCCTTCTACTACTTCTATTTTTCTAGTTGTATTAAATACCAATTTAAAAGCTTCAAATAAATTTGTATGTACTCTCTGCTTTAATTGGAAACAACCGTCACCATTTTTTTCATAAAGAAAGAACCTTCAGCCATTGTGAACCCCACTATTCAATTTTTAAAAAAAGCAAATTAGTGTACTCTAATGGTGTATTTGGTAATCTAGAAACAGAAGGTAGATCTTTTCTATTCCCTATCTTATCGTTTTTATATTTTGTTCTAAGATGTATATAGCTAAATCAAACTGTTCTTTTCTAGTATCAGTTAAAAAAAATATTGTGATATAAAAGTAGAGGGAATACAATTTGTTGTAAATCAGTTCTATTTATGACTAGTTTACAACTAGGATTTCTATTATCACGGTATTAATCTTTCCAACTTTTAAACTGAATGTATATACTCAAGAGTAGAAACATCTACTATCTGTAAGGATATTACTAGCTTCATAGCTATAAATCCTTTAGATGTTTTGTTATTTGAATATAACCATCTCCATCCACCATACCTACAAAAAAGCTATAAAAGATGGTGGTATGGAAAGATATTCTTTATTGTCTGCTTTAAAAGTATTTTGCAATTTTTAACGGCATTCTTATGTACAGTACCAATTAAAGGTAGCATCGTTAAACAATCTGTTGTTAAATATGTATTTGTGTTGTTTGACTCAACAATATCTTGTCCAATTCATGGTACAGCACTCATAAGGTTGGTGATCACAGTTGCACCTCATAGGCTCATTTGCCCGTAGGTAGAACATACGACGGAATTAAAATATTTACTTATTATTAACCTCTCAATAATAAGCTAGAATAACTTTTAAATTCGTATATTCTATTAGTCAAATTATTTTTAACTAAAAATTCCGACTGTGCATTAAGCAGCATTTCAGCCACCTATTAGTGACCCAGTCTGTAGCGACCATTTATATGACCGACGATCTAAAAACTTGCAGAATTTCTTTGATCGTTTTCACTAGTATCGTCAAATAATTTTAAAATTATTCTATAGCGCCGTCGGGCTATACCACTTTAATCTCTTTTTTATAAAAAGATTGTTACTCATGGGACTACGATTTATACGTAACAAAGTATAATTATCTAGCATTACTCCATTAGCACATGTAATCCAGTATAAAACAATTATTATCGACTAAAGACCTCTTTATCTTGTAAATCTTCTACTATCCATTGTCGTTTAACTACCCTTTTTCTGTCTGTAAGGCTCTTCTGATGGTCTTCTCATCACAGCTTATAGCCTTAGCTGCTTCTAAAATAGTAGGATATTTACCGTAAACAGTTCTATTCAAGTTATACAAGACAACAGGTCTTGTATTAGTTATACACTTATTTTAGTTGCTTCAGACATGGGTGGTCTAATTAAAGCTTTCTCTCTAATCCTTTCTATGGTTTCAGAAGAAAGCTTTTACCTCTATTTAGGCTACCAACTCTTACCCGTCTTGCATCATCACATAGATCTTTCATCTTTTACGATCAACTTCAGTGTGTTTATAACCAAAACTAGAACCTGCTTCTGTTAAAATATTATAATTAGGAACTAACAATTTTAAATATTTATCTTCTAAATCCATTAATTCCTTGTTATTTTCTTTGGTAACAACATTAGGATATAAATCTAATACAATAAAAGCAAAATTTTTAATTCATACTTTTAATAGCTAATTTAACTATTTTGCTACCTTTAAAATAAATAACATGGCTACAGAATCTAGCATAAAGCCTATTAGTTGAAGCAGAACCTATATAATAATCTTTAGTTGTTTTATTAACTATCATATATATACCGCTTAAACCTCTGGTATCATTTAATATTTGTTTTCTAGTATCTTCTAGATTTAAGTTCTCATAAATATATACAGGGTTTAGACCTAATTCATAAATAATTGTTTTTAAACTTTCAGTAAGTTTAGGACTATCTGAAGAACGATTTGTACAATACCCTCTTTTTATTATACTTTTGTTAAACAGTCTTTTACTATTTACTATGTTGTAATTTATTAAATTTAACTTATTACTTGTATTAAATCGTTTGGGGCTATGTTGATAACCCAAGAAAGCTGTAACTATCATTAATATGAATATAACTACACCTATTGTTCAAACTAATGTTCTAGGAGCTCTGTATGATCCATAATATAAACCTCTTCCTATGTGTAAATATCAAATCTACCCCTTTAGCCTTTTGTAAGAAAAACCCTACAAAACAGGCTGAGTAGGGTCCTTCTCCTAAGTAATAAGACGAGAGATTTGTCTATTTTTTTTATCTCTATTATTACTACCTAATCTGCGGATAATAACACAAAGTTCTCTTTAAATATTTATTATCCTGTACTCTTTCGAGTAGGGTTTGACTATATCTTAAGCACGAAATAAGAGTGTAAACAAATACTTCGTGCCAACCAACATTTAGTCGATGAACTGCACACCGAATCGGTCATGTTTCATCATGCCAATACATATCGGTGGTTGGCTGCGGATTACCCATTTCCTTTCGTGCATCAATTTCGATTTTACCATACCACGAGTCATTACCTGTGCCACAAACTGTGTCGCCACGTCTGCTGGGTTGAAATTGCTTTAGGGACTTCCCGCAATTTGATGGTTTGTAGCAAAAGGTTCACTTTCACAAGATAGCCGTAAGGATTTCTCAGATCCCTTAATTTATTCTATAACCAATTAAGCAAATTACACCCAACTAAATAGTTTCATCCCTCTCAAAGAATGATGAAAATAGAAGGAGACTTATGCACCTTTTATTACAAAATATCCTCTTGGCATTTAATTAGGATTTATGTACATACCTTTTTTTATTAGCATTAAGGTAACAATACTTCTCGTTTGAATACCAAATTTTTAGCGTTAAACTCAACAAAAGAACCGTTATCTAATCTTCTATTAATAGTTCTACTGTGAACATTAAAAACAAAGCACACTCTTTTATAGAACTAAAGCTATATACCAGTTCACTATTTTCATTTAAAACTCTTACACCTACGTTTCCTACCTTTAAAATAAGTACCTGATGATTTTATCAGTATCTTACCATCGGATTGTACTTCATAATTCGAAGGGCTAGATAAAAGTTTTAATGTTCTTTCCTTAAGGGTGATCAAGGAAGAACTATCTATATGTTCTGCCTTCGGCGTAAGAGCTAAATTAGTAGTTAATCTATTATTGTTCATGGTTTTAGCTATTAAAGATATTAGCTCTTGACCCTCCTCAGTAAAATGTTTACCTTGATTTATAATATTTAAAATTAACTTTCAGTCTTGATAGTCTTGTTCTTTTTGCTTAGTCAAACTAAACTATCAAAAAAGGTAGAATAACATTCGTAATAAAATCTGTTTGGCTCACCATTATATAGGCCATACGTTGGTGATCACGATCTTTGGCTGCATTATAAGTAGCAAGTTTTACTATATTACTATTACTTCTTTTATGATATATTTACCCGGTAATTCGTATAAAAATTCCTGTATAGCTGCCATTACTGCTATTTCACTAGCAACCTGCCCAATACCAAATCTTAATGAATAGTTTTGCGAATTAACTGAAAATAACCATCACCTTCCGTAAACCCTAGAAATCAATAACGAGTAATTTTAATAGAATGATCTTTCGGGAGATTAAAATCTATTCTGTTACTATTCATCTCTTCTTTAAGATCCAAAATTTCTTTACGAAGTTCCACAGTAACTTTAACAGATTCACGATTAAAATACAGATCATACGCATGTCTGAACGTTATATAATTCAAGTATTTACTCGTATTAAGGGCTCTAGTGTCAAAAATACTAAAGATCTTAAGCAAATCCCCTTTACTAGACAAGGTATAATTAACAGATTTATCTCCCTTCTTCCCCCGGGGGACAGGAAATATTACCAACACCCAGTCTTTGTGAAATATATTTAATCAAAGGAGTCTCGTCTTTGTGTAAACAAAGGGTAAATATAAATTTAAACCTGTTCTCAATGGCTTGTATAAAAAATTACCCTCCGCATCTACAAAACCTCTAAATCATTCGAAAAAGTCTTCGCTAGAAAGGGAGTCTGATGGCATTTTGGGTTTAGAAGTATGACCTACCTTATTCTCCGCAAGCTTGCGGGTAAGGCAAGACAACCTTCTGCAGGGCTACTGTATTTTCCTCTAATTTACCTTGATGACTATTATTATTAATATAGTAAGGGATGGTAGCCATATATAGGTATACATTAAAAATGCCTAAAGAAAAGCAACAGGATAAAACACTTATAACTATAAAAAAGAAAGCTGAAGCTGTGTTACTGTGTAAGTAACGTATTAATCATCCGTTGTTTACATCACGCATAATCAAACTCTGCTCGATTGAGCCTATTTCAAATTATTATCTACTATGGTCTAATCCCTAGACGCTCTATCTATGGGCTTAGATGTGAAAATATATTTACTTTTATAAAGTCTATTTGTATCAATATAACGATTACAAGTATTACTACGACGGGTTTAATCCTAATGCCATTTTCCCATTTGTACATAATAATTAAAAAAAAGGGACTAAAATTATTTCATCAATTTTTTTTCTATTAATGATATAACGACCTAAAAAAGGCTTATTACTATTAATATATCTTGTTATAGTTCTGTCATTAGAATTCAACTCTCTAGCAGTTAAACGAATTGAAGCATACTCGGTGTAAATATTTTTTTCAGTGTCAAAAACTTCAATTATCACAGCACGTTTAGCATTTAAATTATTAATATGTTCTTTTATTTTAGTTAAATGTTCTAAGCATTTTGAAAAAATGCTCCCTTCATTTTTGCCTTGGCCTCATCAGTATGTTTATAACCTAATGGAGACCCTGCTTTTAATAAAATATTATATTCCGGCTTAAGTAAATCTATATAAAATTGTTCTCTGTTTCATGCAAGACCAGGACTGGTCTTGCACTGATTTTTCTCTTTTTTTAGTTATAATAGTTTAATTTCTACGTAGTAATTAAACGTATAATAATAAAAAAGCTTCCTAGTTAGCTTTTATTTTTTCCCCCTTTTTAATTTCGAATAAATTGGCTACAACGTTGCAGCCAATCCATAAGAAATAAAAAAGGGGGAAAAATTTAGGAAGCAAGGCGGAGAGGGGGAGGCTAGAGAAAAATCGGGGATAAGTACATTTTTATTTCGCAAAACTCTAATATTTCAAAGCTTAGGCAGGTATGCCGCACCGCAGCAAGCAGCGGTGGCGGCCTGCCGAATTTTTTTTTCCCTTTTTTATTATTATATAATACTATTCACGTAATAAGATTATATTTATAACTAAAAAAGTAGCTTCCTAGTCTGTTTTTATTTTTTCCCCTTTTTAATTTCGAATAAATTGGCTACAACGTTGTAGCCAATTCATAAGAAATAAAAAAGGGGGAAAAATTTAGGAAGCAAGGCGGAGATGGGGAGGCTAGGGAAAAAATAAGGGGCGGCTTCCCATGACTTATTTTTTATTCTAGGTCTGCCTTGCTTTAGCAAGGCAAGCCTAGCACAGCTTTTTTTTAATAAATAATAATTTTATTACGTAATAATCAAATTATCATTAAAAAAAAAATCAAAAAATTTAGGCAAGCAGCGGTGGCGGCTAAATTTACTGTAACCATATTTTATTAAAGCTTTACATATTAAACTATGTTTTGACTGAACTATTATATGAGCTAAACTATAATATCTATAAAGACGTTTAGATAAGTCTACGCTACTTCCTACATAACTTTTACCGTTCGCATTATTAATTCAGCGATATATACCGGCCTTACCTTTTATTTCTTTTAAGATATTTAATTTATCAACGTCTGCATTTAAATACTTTAATACTGGGTTAAAGCTAGAAGCCAACAAATAATTTTTAGGGTAAACATCACGCATAATCAACTATTTAAATTATCTATAACTTTCACTTTTAAATTTATTTACGATATACTTACGGTTGATATTGATTTTTACAAACAATAAATATATTTTACCCTTTATCGGTGGTAATTTTATCATTGAATATTTGACAAAGTATTTACATTTTATTTGTAATATTGATTTATAGGTATTTATGCGCCGCACTGAATGAAGCAAAAGGCGACCCATGTACCATTTCATTACCATCATAAATATAAACAATCTTAGAATTCTCAGACTTATTTGCTATACTATACTTACGCACATTTTCTGTATGTCGTAGATTAAGTTTTACATCAAAAGGAGAGTCCTTTGCATAATATCATTAAATCTTTCAGTTATATTCTTAATAACATTATTAATATCGCTTACAGATGAATTTGTACTATATCTTTTATTAAGAATTTATGAAATATCTAAAACAAATTCTTACCTTCTATTGTATAGTAATATTCATAAATCTTCAGTAATAAAGCCATTCTTCATAATTTAAAATCTATCGCTTTACGAGAGTAAAATTTAGATGAATCTAAATACGGTAACAGGTAATAAAATAAAGCATCTGTATTAGCAATAGCTAAAGATACTACATTAGTTCTTATATTAATCGAATTTGTAACGTTTATGGGTAGTATTTTATTATAAGGATCCTTATGTATTGCAGCATTACTAGACAAGTCTAACCAAAATTTTGTTATAGCATTTAAACAACCTAGACTAGTATTTTTCTGTGCTACTTGAAAATACAAAGAAGACCCTGTTTTAATACCGAAGGTACCTTCACCTTCTATAAACCCTATAAACCAATTTGGGTTTATTATAATTTGAGATTCCGAAAGACCTTATGTGAAGACTTCTCTTAGAATTCAGAGTGTTTTTAAGAGATACAATTTTTGGCTTACATGTACCTCAGATAATCCTTTATTAGTGGATTTTATAAGTGAAACTTCATGAAAACTCAGGAAATCTAACTTTTTACTAGTATGAAGTGGATAATGATTAAAAATATCACATAACTTACTTATACTTAAAAAATCTTCGACAATAAAATAACAACTGTTTCTTAGCGAAGCACGTATTCTTCTACAACTCTACCAAAACCTAAGTTAGATTTAATGGTATAAAGCACTTCTATATCGTCAATATGCAAACTTATTTTAAATCTCAATTTAACATATTTACGGTCTATTGTAATTAAAATTACCTTCAGCATCAGTAAATCCACTAAATCAAAATAAAAGTCTTTATTTGTAAAGTTGTCACTTACTGAGCCGAAGGCCGCAGAGTTTTTGCTTAAATAAGTTATAAAGTTACGAAATCCCATTTTATTTTTAGAACCCGATACAAAAATAAACTCTGAGAAAGTTATGCCCTAAAAAAGGGATAGATAGCTAACCTAAACTACTCTGCTTCGCAGCAGAGATTGGACTATATCATCATCTACATTTAAATTTATGTACCTCAGATGTCAGGCGTATAGCCTCTGAAGATCCTACTATGTATAAAATATAGCCGTAGGTTTCCTGCTGATTGTCTTAATAAAGGTTTTCCAGCAATTAGCCTGGTTTAAAGAACATATTATGCTATATGCTCTACAGAGTTAAAGGCTTCTAATACGCTAGGGTTGTAGTGCATTGCTAAAGTTACACCTGTGATTATTTGTATAACTAAACAAACAGCTAGTAAAGAACCAAAATTTCATAAATAACTTAGGTTACTTGGTTGTGGTGAATCGATCATATAAGAGTTAACCAATTTTAATAAAGGATGACTTTTAAAAATTCTCATTTTATAATTAAAATTTCATTAATATTTTTTTTCTAGAAGTTAAAGGCTAAAATTATTTAATATGTAAGTTCTCTAGTAGTTTAAACTATATTTCCTGTAGATATTTTTTGAATGCGTTTTTTTATATTTTTATTATTACTGAATAACAAAACTATTTATTAAAAAAAACGCATTCCAAAAATTTAGTAAAAGTATTGAACATTAATTCGTTTATATAAATCGGTTTTAAGTTATATTAGCTAGATTAAGCTAATATAACGCTTCTCCCACAAGTTTTAGGTATTGCTCTTCCCTCTTTTTTTCTCAACAAATAATATGTATTTATAAATAAAAAAAATAAAAAAAAAAGAAAAAAACGAAGCAGGAAAGGGCAAAGAAAAAGATCTATTAATATATATTTTATAAACATCTAATAGGTAGAAAACAAAATTAGAATATTGATCCCACCACCATTCGGTTAATTATTTTATAACAACTAAGTTAACTTAACCACATACAGGATAATAAACAAAGATAATCCCAAGAAAAAAAAGATATAAGAATAATAAATAAAATACATTCTTGGCCCCGGCCATTGGATCATGGCCGGGGCCAAGGAACTATTATTTTTTTTTTCCTTTTTTTTTTTATAGGCTGCCTAGCAGCACAAAAAAAGCTAAACTACCTGGAGTAACTTAGGCTAGGAAGAGAAATAATCCTCAAAAACTAAGCTTCTATATCTTAGAACAAAATAATTAACAATAACTTTAAATTAACTAAAATTACTATATATTAGAGATGAAACTGAATAATGTAAACCGTATAAAATAGGAGCAGGGTAAATACCTAATATAACAGTAAATACTACTAATGTAAGTAAAATAAAAATTCACGTTTATTTACATCACTTATATTAACTTCAAAAAATTTACTGTATGATCCTCCAAAAGCTATTCTGTTAAACATATATATAGTATATGCAGCGCTAAATACTATAGAAGAGCTGGCAAAAAGACCTAATAAAGGTAATCTCTCAAAGGTACCATATAAACACATAAATTCACCTACGAAATTTAAAGTCAGGGGAGTACCCGCATTAGCTAAAGATAAAATAAAGAATAGAATAGAAAATAAAGGCAGAAGGGGAGAATACTCCCATGGTTTTAATAAGTAGAACCTACTTGTAGTAGAGCACTAACTATAAAACTCAAAATAATAAACCAAACTTGCGTTTTCCTTTGGTTAAACCCTAACTAGAAAAATCTACTCTCTTAATTGTATAGATTTCATCCCCGGCTTGACCCCCTCTACCCTTAACGGGTAGACCACTCAAGAGCTTAGAGTTAACGGTCTGAGTAGATATACCTAAAAATTTTGCACAATCGGTCAAGGAAGGTCTTGACGGTTGAATCGGAAGCAACCTACGCTACTGCTTTGCTCTTACCTTCCCTAAATATCTCTGTTCAGAAATAATTAATACTTTACCATTTTGCGGATCTATCTCGAGTTGGAAGGTAAAGATAATAATTCCGCTACACTTTCAAGAAGTTTCATTCTATTAAATCGCGGTTTGCCTGAATTAGATAATCTGTTATTATTCATTTGACTTATAATCTCAGCCACTAATTTTTCACCTGAAGGTAAATAGTGTATACCTTTTTATAGATCTTAGATATGGAAACTCAGTCACAGTAGTCTAGGTACTTTTAGTTTGGAAAGTAAGAGTATCAAAGAAAGGAATTAGAACAAACTCCAGAAAGTCTGTTCTAGATACTCTTAACATTCACTGATTTAGGCTTTTGTCCATCGAACTAATGTGAACAATGTCCTCTTTCAAACCTTCAGGGGCTAAATCATGCAAGTAGTTTTGAATAGCTTCGAATAAAGCTCTATTCCCCCTTTGGGTAATTGAAAAATAACTTATTGGCACTACAATAGAAAGATCCCTCACCCTCAACGAAACCTAGTAATCAATAAGCAGAAACATTTATACTATGAAATGGCTCAAGGTCAAAGTAAACTCTTTTACTATTCATAGAATTAAGAATCTTATCTAACTTAGGTTTTAATTCCGAGCGAGCAAGACGGCTACTGTCTTGAGTATAAAGTGCGTAGGCACTGGTGAAGGCTAAGAAATCCAAATGCTTTGTAGTGTTTAAATTGTATTTAGCAAATATAGCAATTAAAACCTTAAGTGAACTTTGAGATACTACACTGAAGGAAGCCGTGGTTTCATCTTTCGATGTGTAAACACTTCCAACATCTAGTGTATGTTGAATATAGTGTAATACCTTTACATCGTCATGATGAAGAGTTATTTGATATTTAAATCTGTAACCACTAATTCCACTATTAAGACGAAACCCAAATGTACCTTCGGCATCGGTGAAACCCCGAAATCACTCAATAAATTCCCGGACAAACTCGTGTATAACTTAATCCTTTCGATAAGGGTAAGTCTACCAATACAGAACCGTCTGTTTGCTCTTTAACAAGGCAAGCTAATTGGTTTAGCAGTGGTGTTGGTCAGATAGACGAACCTTGAGAATTGGGAAAGAAGATGGTTGTTTCGGGGTTACCTTTAGCGGCTACATATCATCGCATACTATTGTGATTGTCCTTAAGCTGGTGTAATTTATATTTTGTAGCCCTTCCTCGTTTTAAAGGATAAACAAATACAGGTAGCATAAAGCCAAGACTATGTTCTGCTGGAGCAGTGTAAATTAATGTTGAAACTGAGTAGTGTAAACCATCTAATAATGAAGAAGGGTATATACCAGTAGAAATAGTAAATATACCTAATAAAGGTATTATTAATAAAAATAAAAATAACATGGATAATCAAAAAAAAAGGACGAATTTACCTACCGATGTTTTTTATAAAATTATAATATGTATGATCTTTACTAACACCACACACAACTGTATAGTTCACATACTATTTTATATATAAGCTATAAAGGGTTCATAACACTACGATGAATAAAATAATAACTTTCATACCTCGATAGAAACTAATTAACCTTGTAGCAGATCTATCATATAATACCCCTCCAGCGCAAATAAATAAACCACTTGAAACAAATCCGTGTGCTAACCCTAAAGAGCTATACCACCTTCTATTCCTTGGATTGTGTTACTGAATACACCGATAAGATAAACAGCTGCATGTGATACAGAACTATAAGCAATAAGTTCTTTAACATCTATTGTTCTTAAAGTACTAAAACTAGCGTATATTATAGTTATAACACCTATAAGGTAGATTATATAGGTATAATCTAAGGAAGCTTTAGGTAATAAAGGTAGCATAAGTCTAAAAATACCATATAAACTTAATTTTAAAACAATAGCCGCGAAAATTATACTACCACCTAAAGGCGATTCTACGTGAGCTTTTAATAACCATATGTTTAAGAATATAGTTGGAGTTTTTACAGCAAAGGCGGCTCGTATAAATATTTGCTTCCCTAGACCTTATTGCCTCCTAACATTTAATCTAATCTACCTCTATTCACACCCGCTTTAATTGTACGTATGGCTTCTAACCCTTCTTCTGTAAGATGAGCTTTGTTTTTAACTAGCTCAAACACTCTGTAAAAATCCGCGAAATCTTTGGCTTTAGAACCTTTAAGTGTACTATGTTTAAAAAACTCCATTATTAGCTCAAGATCAGCTAATTTGGAAACAACCAAATCAGCACGATCTTTACTTAAATAGACTTGCCCACAATTTAAATAACTAGTTAAACTAGCTAATAGTTCCATATCTTTAGCGTGTTGAGTTATTTTAAACATCAGTGAAACAGCAAACCCGCTTTTGGTTGTAGCTTTAATAATATTAATAAAAAACAACCTTCAGCTTCAACAAACCCGGCTATTCATTGAGAATCTACGTTATCCGGTAATTTAACTTCAGGTATTAATACAGGCAAGATATTAGGAAAAGCTTCCTTTAATGCAACCGATTGACCCTTATTCATAGAAGCTTTTATAGAAACAAATTTTTCTATACCTTCGTGTGTTAAGTGTTCCTTACGTAAAATTAGATTAAATGCGTCCAAAAACAAAAGATAGTTGGCTCTTTTTTGTTATTAGTGGATACGCCTCAAAATGTGCAATGACTACCTTCAAATCACTCACAGAACTCACTTGGTATGAAAAAGAGCTCTCTCCATGTCTATGTATTACACCTACTCCATTAAAAAATGCTTGAATTTGTTCAAGCAATGGAAGATCTTTCTCTAACCCTCTGCATTAATGCAGAGGGTAGTAAATTAATACCAAAAACGCATCTTACTTGATGGATGACCAAGTAGGCTTTGTTTTTTTTTGTATATAAACCGTAAACCAACTCTCACCGTCACAAAACCCAGTTACATAACTAGGGTTTAGGCCACTAGCTTATATCTTTCCTCGATTTAGATAAACCAAGTACAGGTAAAGCACATAATACTACTTCTGAAGGTACATCAGATGTATAAATTAATGTTGAAACTGAGTAGTGTAAACCATCTAAGATTGGGCTAGGATAGATACCAAATAATACAATTAATAATACTAAAGGTAATAATACACAGAACTCTCTTAAATTTAAGTCAGGCATAGATTTCTCAAAATATTTAGAGAAAGATCCTCCAAATACAATACGATTAAACATAAATATTGTGTACGCAGCACTAAATACAATTGAAGATGCAGATAAAGCTCCCAGAAGCGGTAATCTTTCAAATGCACCATATAGAGACATGAACTCACCTACAAAATTTATAGTTAGAGGTGTACCTGCGTTGGCTAGACATAGTATGAAGAATAATATAGAGAACACAGGCATAACCTGAGCCATACCCCTATAATACGTAATTAAACGAGTATGTGTCCTGTCATAAAGAATTCCACCTACACAGATGAAAAGTCCGGACGATGCTAGACCGTGAGCTAAACCTAAAAAGATTCCACCTTCAATACCCTGTATAGTATTACTGAATACACCTAAAACATAAACAGCTGCATGACAAACAGAACTGTAAGCAACCAATTCCTTTATATCTGTAGTACGTAAAGTACTAAAGCTCGCATATATAATAGTTATAACTAACACTAAATAAATTCAAGGTGTACATGCTAAAGAAGCTTTAGGTAATAGAGGTAGCATTATTCTTAGTATACCATATAAACTTAATTTTAAAACAATGGCAGCCAATAATATACTACCCCTAATGGAGACTCAACGTGTGCTTTTAGCAGTCAACCATTTACAAGATAACGGGTGTTTTAATAGCAAAAGCTATACAAACACCGTAAAACACAAACAACTGTGTAGAATAATAAAAATTGGTTTTGTATAATGCATCAAAATCTGTAGTTCCCATTATTGAAGATATTGTTAATATGGATAACAATAAAAACAATGATCCAAACAATGTGTATAAAAATAAATAAAAGCTAGCTCTTACTTTGTTATTTGATCCAAATAGACCTATTAGTATGAATAACGGAGGAAGTATACTTTCAAAAAAATATAAAATAATAAAATATCTAATACTAAAAATACTGCTAGTAACAAGCTCTCTAATAATAGTATAATTATAACATAAGATCTTACATTATCTTGAATAGATTTTCAATTACTTAATAATGCTATAGGAGTTATCATAGTTGTTAATAATACAAAGTATATAGAAAGTCCATCTAACCCTAAGTAAAAATCGAAAGAGCTTATTTCATGATATTCTTGTACAAATTGGAATTGATTACTACTAGCGTCGAATAGTATAAAAATTAAAAAGAAAGGAAAAGGTTTATAATAGATGCAGTTAAAGCAATTTTTTTATACGTTTAATATTTAAATCGCTTAAGTTATAAGATATACCCGTAGAAATAGTAAATACACCTAATAAAGGTATTATTAATAAAAGTAAAAGTAACATGGATAATCAAAAAAAGGGACGAATTTACCTACCGATCTTTTTTTTTATAAAATTTGCAATATGTATGATCTTTACTAACACCACACACAACTGTATAGTTCACATATTCTTTTTTTTTTCATCCTGTGTTCTTCTCTCCTCCTCTAATCTTTTTCCCCTTTTTGGGAAAGCTCCGCAAATAATTTTATTACTACATAGATAATAAACTTGCCTCCTCCTACCTCCTCAACTACAATTTTCTCCCTTTTTTTAGAATTAGAAGTTTATTATTTATATAGTATAAAATTATTTGCGGAGTTTTCCCCCTCACCAGCTTGCGCATTGACGGGGGGGAGGCCGGGTAAGGGGAGAAAATTTGAGGAGGAGAGAAAGGGACAGAAATACGACTTAAAATGCTAGAACCCTTATAACTATTCTACAATCTTCTGTTTACCAATGATCCTTGATACTCAGTCGAGTTAACAGTGAAAATCATAAAAGAGAAAAAGGACAAAATAATTATGAAATCATACCTAAAATAATAAGTATTCCAGGGCGGTTAATTTTTTCTCTTTTTTTTAATAAATAATAATTTTATTACGTAATAATCAAATTATCATTATAAAAAAAAAAGAAAAAATTTTAGGGCCTTGACATAGTTATCTGCCTTTTTTTTATAGCTTCTAGATTTTATGAACACTATAATAACTAAATATTATAGCCTTCTTATTTTAGTTTATAAAAGGGCTTTAAACTGCAAACAATGCTTCTCCCTTTTATATGTCTAATAGTAAACCTTCTAGCCAACATCGAGGTGCCAAACTGCGCACTCAATTTGTACTCTCTGGCGCAATTAGCCTGTTCAATATTTGTTAATAAAAGAAGTTTATTTACTTCTTTATTTCCATTTTTTACAAAATGGTTCAGACTATTTCTTCATATTTATTTTCTGTATATAATGCAACGCTAAAATATAAAAATCCCACATTAAAATCACGCCATATGGCATCCGAATCTGGTGTCTAAACCTTTAAAGCTTTGAAGCTTTAAAGCAACTAAACAAATTTACTCGCATTCACTGTCCATAAAATCGAACGGTTCAGATTGTTGTTTGTCCAGAACATAATCTAAGGGGCTCCGATTGTCCGGAGTAGAATTGCCTTGGCTTGCTGGATCACTATCTTTATATGCTGAATATGCAGATGCATTACTAGTAATCTGGCTAGGGTTTTCTTTTAAGTGTTTTGAAGAAGGTTGAGTACTAGACTCTACATCTTCTTCAAATATTCTTTTTTTTCCTGAAAATGTCGTGCGAATATTCTGATTTTCAGCGGAAGAAATACACGTAGAACCAGAACTAGAGGCAGGTCATTCGGGTATTTTAGGTCGAACTTTTTCTGTCATTTCTTTCATACCCAAAACTTCTCCTTCACATACTGGTTTATATTCATTTGTTACGGACTTAATTATATTATAAAGGTTACTAGGATTTTTCATTTCATGGTTATTCGGCAGCTTGTCGTATCTAACCTTAACTTCAGAGTACATCCATGACTTATACCTTAATTTCAGAAATTCCTTATCATTATCTAAGTCCGCATCTTTATTATAATCTACATAAAATTCCACAGCTCGTTGTGATTCAGCGGCCAATACTCGATCAATATTTTTGTAACCCAAAGGGTTATCCTTAGTAGACTTAACCAAAGTAGGGTTATTAAAAGGATTAGAAGTAGAAAACTCTCTAACTTTAGAAGACCGTGCTATTATATTTGCTGCACGAGGTAAACCTTGAGAAGCTACTAAACACGAAAGGCGAGCGTTAGCATAAATTTTATTAGGTTTAAATTGTCTCTTCATAGTTTCTAAATTATTTTTTTTTGCTTTATAATGTTTGCTCATGCTCAATATTTAATTGAGTCTATTTCATTAATATTAAGATTAATATTAATTATTGTTGAGTTATTTTACCCTTCCCCTTTTTTCTCTCTCTCTTTCCTCCTCTTATTTGGGGCTTTTTTTTAATAATAGTTCCTTGGCCCCGGCCATTGGATCATGGCTGGGGCCAAGCCAAAAATATAATATTTTTTTGCAAAAGCCGGCGCGCTTATTGCTTTATATTTTTTCTCCCTTTTTATTTCTTATGAATTCAATACAACGTTGTATTGAATTTATTTGAAATTAAAAAGGGAGAAAAAATAAGGGGGGCTTCCCATGACTTATTTTTTATTCTAGGCTCCGCCTTGCTTTAGCAAGGCAAGCCTAGCACAGCTTTTTTTAATAAATAATAATTTTATTACGTAATAATCAAATTATCATTAAAAAAAAAATCAAAAAATTTAGGCAAGCCGCGCAGGCGGCTTAATTATTATGTCGTAATAATTAAATTATATTCTAAAAAAAGGCCCAAATTTAACGTTGAGGAGGAAAGAGAGAAAAGGGGCTGAGGATAAAATAGTTTATATACAGGATAAATAAATATGTTGGGTTTAAGAGAAGGATTATTGTTAGCCTACTCACCCTCTAGTCGTTGAACGGTTTTACTTCTTTATCTTTTTTTTTATTTATTTTTTTTAGACATAAAATTAAAAATAAATAAATAAAAATAAAGATAATGCTTAAGTAAATTTCGCTTCAAGTGAACTTTAGAAGTTATTCTTGAAATTGACCCAATAATTAACCAATAGATTTACTACCTAAAATTTTTAGAAATAAAACATTGGAGGACTAACATCCCTAGCGTAGCTTTTCAAAAATCCAAGACCTTTCCTTTCTGCATCTTGTGATCATATGCCCCGCTTACGCGACTGATAGACGTGTAAGTCAAACAGTAAAGCAAGATTAAGCCATTAAACTTGACAAGTAATAAACATAATTATATAAATAGTGTAATTTAAACTAATTATATAACTAAAAACATTAGAAAAGTCTTTTCAAATTAATGTTTTAATTACATCTATTTTCCATATAGTTAAAATCTTACTTAAATTAAAATATTAATTCTAACTTAATAGATATATAGTTGGATTAGTTATAGCTTAAGCTAAACCAATAACAAACTAAAAATAAAAAAAAAATAAGGGTATATAAATTATACAGTATATAAACTATATAATTTTAGACCACTACTAATAAAACATTCACCTTAAAATTTTTACTTGTTAACCCTGGGTGAATAATTAAGAAGCAAAGGTATAATAAGCGCCCCTACCTTCGCGCTTATATGTGACTAACAACCCTATTAACACTAAGATAATAATATAGCCTCCGTTTATAACCTTAAACCTATTATATATAGGGTATTATTATCTTATAAAAGTCATAATACCCAGCCTTATTACCTAGTAAACATACCATAATGCTTTATAAAAGGCTACCTAATGATAGTCACATTCCCTAACTTATCCATCATGCTTAGTTGGCTCACTAACCACAGTCACAAGAAACCAATCACATTCCTAACAGAAGGACTATTAGTACATATTTAACTTTGTAAAGGTAAACTAACAAATGCATGAGGTTTAGGGGGACTAGTTAATGCTCATTCTAATGAGTTATAACTTCTATTTAATAGTGTTTGTAGACTATCACTATAGAACTGTGGTGTTAATCAAGGATATCTTGTTGTAGCTTTACCTTCAACTAATTGTATGTATACAATATATAAGAATAACACTGTAGCAACCACGCTAATGATACTACCAAAACTACTTATTAAATTTCAACCTGCGAAAGCATCAGGGTAATCACTTATTCTTCTTGGCCAATTATGTTACCTTAAAGGATTTACCCTTTAATTCCCATGTTCTCACATGGGTTCAGACTATGTCATCGTCTGACTTAAAACCATTATGTCATAATGTTTATTAAGTTTAATTGACGGAGAATACTCTTCCCTCTGGTTATTTTTTGGAATGCGTTTTTTTTATAATTATAATAAATTTATATATATAATAATTAAAGTATAATAAAAAAAACGCATTCCAAAAAATTAGGAAGGTTGTTATCATAAATACTTTCCTTCTAGTCGTTGAACGTTCTTATTATTAATTTTATATATTAATATAGCTTAAAAATAAGCTTCGCTTCAAGTTAATTTTATAATCTTTCTTGAAATTCATCCTCTTTTACCTTATATTTATTAGTTATAAGGGGAACTAAACCTAATTCCTTGTAGCTTTATTATACAATCTGTCAATATAATGTAAATATACTATTTACATTATAAATTTTACAACAGTATCGTGATTAGATACCATATTAACCAAATAACTATACCTCACAAGAGTTGTAAGGATCTTTCGAAAAGAAGTATTTACCATTATGTATTTCTTTATTATTTACCCTTTTTTTTAAGGTATTGTTACACAATTTAAATAAACGAGTACACATAACAGTAGGATACACCCCTAATAATTTATAATCTTGTGTAACATCATACACAAAAATCATTTTTCTTAATTTAGCTAAAGTCTGTTCAGGCTTAGTCTTACCAAACATAGGGTTGTTTTTACCCGATTTATCTCTAGTTTGTTGAGCTATAAAAGCATCGGATTTAATCTTATTATACATAGGATTCCTTTCACCTTTTTTTAATTCACTCATTTTTAATAAATCTTCTTCCTTATGTTTGTAACCCATACTGGACCCTGGTGTGTTAAGCATATTTAAAATAGCCAAACCATAAGTTTTTAAAGCCCAATCTAAGTAAAATTTATCTCTCTCTAATATATGATCCTTAGAGACAGTAGACGTTTCTCCACAAATCTCTAAAATAAAGACAGAAAAGTTCTCATGTCCATATTTTAATATACTTTGATATATTAAACTATTCTTTCTTAGAATAGAAGGCTGATAGTAAGTACTTAAACGTTTAGACCCATTTAAAGCACTACCTATATATACTCTACCTGTGATATTATTAAATCACATGTAGATTACAGATACACCTTTTAAGTCTTTACATATATCAGGCTTAGAGACACAGGCATCATGATACACCTTCACAGGAACATGAGGGTAAACAGGGATTTAGCTAAACTATTAGAGTTTTCTATTTCATAAGATTTATTTGGTTTATTACTTTCTGGATCTTTTTAGGAGGCCCTGAAGGATCTCCTTGTGTACTCTGACTAGCATCAGGTGTGTCAGATATATTTTCGCTATCTTGTCCTACTAAAGATTTATTAGATGAAGTTGAAGAGTTCAAAAGTACAAAGACCGAAAGCATGTAAAACAGGTATAATAAAACAGACAGTAGCTTTTAATATATACTTACTCTTAATTAAATAAGCTTATTGCAATTCTGAATATAAGTACTTATCCTTATATAATTTATCTGTATCTAAAGACTTTTATTCAAATTCAGAACTACTATACAAATTTAAGGCGATTAGATTCAATTGAATATTGATTAAAATCTTCATCACAAGCACTCTTCAGTAAGATCTTGTTACTATAGTTATAAACTCATAATTTATAAGGTAACAAGGTCCACATATAAGTAGTAAAATATATATAAACATATCACTATGTTATTAGGACTATATCTTCAACTTTTAAGTTGCAACACGCATAGTCTCTGAGGATTCTAAAGTTAATATACTTACATACTAACTAATAGATTACCTGCTAGTTGTCTATTCATAGTGCCTACTATCTAAAAGAGTTTCTAGCACACAGTGTTGTGCAAAATTTCAGATATTTATGAAAAAGGGCCTAATTAACCTAAAAAATGTTGCTCTTTATTGGCTTATTTTTTCCTTTTTTTTTAATAAACAATTTGATTACTACGTAGTAATATAATTATAATTATAAAAAAAGCTTCCTAGTTTGCTTTTATTTTTCCCCTTTTTAATTTCAAATAAATTGGCTACAACGTTGTAGCCAATTCATAAGAAATAAAAAGGGGAAAAAGCAAGGCGGAGAGGGGGAGGCTAGGAAAAATTTAGTACGCATTGTAAAACTATAATTTATCTTTATAACTGTATATTTTACCATCATAAGAATTTCCACTCTCGATCAAACTTTTTAATGTATAATAATTAACTTTAGCGTATTTCAAAGCTTTAGTTATACTTTTTAATTCATTTATTAATTCATGTGAATTATTATCAAATACATAAATGGTTTTACTAAATTTTTGGAATGCGTTTTTTTTATAATTATAATTTTATTACTACGTAGTAATAAGACTATTTATTAAAAAAAAACGCATTCCAAAAATAAAGGACACTTCTCTGGATATTAGTAAAAAGTCTTGATACTCACCTTGGGCTATGGCAGCTCTTGCTACTTTACCATCGATTTTGAAATAATTAGCCATTTCTCTACCAGATTTAAATTCTATTATTATCTCATTGTTTTGATTATAAACAACAATATGTTTTCTAAGTTGATTGTCTCCTGCAGGTTTTTCTTGATATTCAAAAAAATTCTCTACAAGTAAAGGTTCAAAAGATAATATAAGACTTGAATTATAAAGGTATTTATTGTTAATATGATTTAATAGCGCACTATGACTTATTTGTAATCCTTTCAAAGCCCTGTTTATTGAAGAATAAACGATAGGATCTTTATCTGGTGAATTCACCAGATACGCAAAAACTAAAAAACAATAATATTTATTATCTGTGTCTTCAGATGTGTATTTTAAATGATTAGCTGTTTTAAATGTTTGAAGAAAGACAACTAATCTATTATAACCTTCAGAACCTTTAGAGAATAATAATAATAACTTTTCAGTGGTTAATTGACGCATTATCTAAATTACCTCATTGAGGGTTTACCCTTGGAATAACTTTATAGTGACTATTAATAGTTGGTTTATGTTTAATAATAGCATATTGTTCAAAAACTCGGAAAGTTTGAGGAGTAGTAATATATATAAACTTTAAACTTCAATCTAAAGCTGAAATTTTGGATATTTCCAGTTCAGAAGCTGAATGAGGATTACGTAAACCTTTAGTTAATTTATTATACTCCTCCATTCTTCTAGCTAAGTTAATAGAACTACCTATATAAAAACGACAGCTAAAGCGGTCATTTTTAGATGTCAGTTTATAAACACCTGAAATTCCTAAGTATTTGAATTTAATCCGTTCACATCGAAACTGGCATATATTGAGGTAAAATAGTTATAAATTAGGATAAATTGTCAGAAGCGCTACGTTGTGTGAAATTATACTGATAATTATCTAATTAAATGCCTAAAATTATTCTTATAGACTTAAGTCTTATCGCTGTAACTAATAATAACGTTTTTATTGTTATGAGTAAAGAACTCAGCCCTTTTAATTAATCTACTTACAGAAGTAGGAGATATAGATAAGTATCTACCACACTCAGAAATAGATTTAAAAGTGTTAACTAAATTACCCAGGTCATCCCTAAGTTCAAGTGCTTTAGATTTACCACCTTCACTTTGAAACCTCGCTTCAGAAATAATCCATACTCTCCCTTCACGCAATTCAAGGTTAGAAGGCTTATTTAATAATGTCTGAATTTTAAGACTCAAATTATCTCTATCAACAATAGGTTTATTAGATGTAGATAATCTATTATTATTCATTTGAGATAAGATTAAATCTATTAAATCTTTACCTTGTTTAGAGTAATGATGACCTTTTTCCTTCAAACTTAAAATAGCTTGAAAATCCACGAAGTCTAGATGTTTTTTACCGTATCATTGTTGAGCATTAAAGAATGGAATCAAAACTGATTTCAAGAAATTAGCTTGAGAAATAACTAACTCTATCTTTCCTCTAGAATGACCAATAGTACCCTCAGAACGGTAAATTCTAACAACTCCGTCTGATCTAAAAAAGTTAGCACCAGGCAATTGATCTAAAAACTCCGCAATTTTAAGCATAACATGTTCATCAATAAGAGCTTGACCAATAGAAATACTTAAAGTAAAATCTTTTCTTGATACAAACACACTACCTTCACCTTCAAAGAATCCCATAAATCATTGAGGAGTAATATTGACAGAAAAATTTGAAAGGCTAAAATCAACTCTTGAATTATTCATTTCAGCTTTAAGATTAGCGATAGCCTCTAATAAATTAGGATCTTTAGTTACTCTATAGCTTTGTAAAAGGTTGAATCCTTTAGCTCAAGCATCAAAATTTAAACGTTTTGTCGTGTTTAAAGGGTAATGAGAAAAAATATCTATTAATGCTTGAACCTCACTCTTCTTAGAAATTTCCAACACACCGTTTAAGGGATAAGATCTAACATTACCCATCTTTAAGTTTGATTTAATAAAGTGAAGAATATTCACATCATCAATATGGAGTTTGATCTGAAAAATAAAAGCAAAAGTGTTATGATCTCGTTTAATAGAGAAGTTTCCTTCCCCGTCTACAAAACCTCTAAATCATTCAATAAAATTAGGACTAATTGCGCGAAGTTCAAGAGAATCAAACTCAATTGATTCATTATTATCTATATTACTAACTTCAGATAAGGTATTAAAAACAGAACTAGTAGAGTAAGAGCGTTTTGGTTTCATAGTTGCCAAATTTTGTAGCCGAAGACTCAAGTTATAAGAACTAGATCTAAAAATTTTAGGTGAATCTAGATGAGATAAATTATCAGTGCTTATTTGTCACCAATAATTTGTAGATCATATCACTACCAAACCTAAATAAAACATTAATTATAAAGGTATCAGGTACTTGGCGTATGATCGTTGAAGCCGCTTTACTTAGTGTAGCTAAGAAAGATTGCCTGCTGATTAGTCGTAATAACTAGGTATAAGATTAGACGTCTTTCCAGCAATTTGCCAAGTTTTCAGGGAGTTTATTATATCTCCCTTTTACGCTACAAAATTTCTAAAGTAGGCCCCCAACCTAAGAGGGAAGAATGTTACATTACAAAAATATGATAAAATTGTTATCATATAAACGTGGACTATATCTTAAGCTACACCGTTCCGGTATAACTTTCCTTTCATGTAGTCTCTAAGGATCCCGCCAAAATAATCTCATATTATCTGTACGTTTCCTGCTGATTATCTAGATATACTTAAAATTGTTACTTATTAATTACGGAATAATTAAGTATTTAAGCCTTGTGAGATTTTCCAGCTTATTGAAAGGTTGAGAGGGGCTAATGTGACTTAATTTAACGAGCAGGACGAGGTAAAGATTGTATATTTCACAGTTCCCCGTTTAAATATATTGACTGGCCGGTGTCTAGACTTTTTTTTATAAGTGTTCATCTAACATGGAAATGTTGTTTAGCTCCATTAATGGAAGGGAATATTAATTCTTCGCCATTTTGGTTATAGCAAAAAACAGATTTACCACCAATACCATACTGGGGAGAAAGTTTACCTTTTAATCCTTTAGAGGGATGACTATGAGTAAGGTAAAATTCTTTAATACCCTGGGCAATGGCATTTATTGTTTCAGGGGAACTAGCAGTGCCGTATTTTGGGTGACTTTCTTTTTTGAATTGCTCTTTTAGTTTATTTATAGTATCAATAGAGTGACGAAAACCTGATGAATTACCTGCAACTTTTAATACATTATATCTAGGTTTATAATAATCCATTCATTTTTGTTCTAATTCCGAACAGACTATAGTATCTGAAGCACAAATTTCTAATATACCCAAAGAGAAACTTTTTAATTCGTACTTTCTCATTGCTCTAGCCAATACTATATTTGTAGCCTTATCGGAGTTTGCAAGGTAAAAATGAGAAGTCATTCTTTTAGATAAAGTAATACTACTCCCCACATACAAATCATTAGTTATATTATTTATAAATAAATATACTCCAGATTTCCCTCTTAAAGTTTTATAAATAGCTCTTTTACTTTCTTGAACATTATTAAAAAACATCACAAAATTATTATTAGGTGAACCACCAGGACCAGCTAAATCATGATTAAATCTTTTACCAGACATCATACTAGCATAAAAAAAAGACATTCTTCCCTTTACATTAACCCCTATAAATAAAATTCAGAAATGCGCTTTACCTAACATTTTATTATAATCTAAACCTAATATTTTAGGTATTCAGAAGTATCATGCACTATATAGTGCAAATACTGCACCCATACTTAAAACGTAGTGAAAATGAGCTACGACATAATAAGTCAATTTATATCTTATAAATTTTGATTAAACTTTTTAACTTTTTTTTTTAATTACGCATTAATTTATCTTTATTTTATGGTCAAACACTTTTTGTCGCCCCCCCGCAAGCTAAAAAATGTTCCATTTTTTTGGTCGCCCCCCGCAGGCTATTTTTTTTCTCCCTTTTTTATTTCTTATGAATTCAATACAACGTTGTATTGAATTTATTTGAAATTAAAAAAGGGAGAAAAAAAAAGGGGGGCGATAAAAATTTTTTTCAAAAAAATATTCCATTTTTTTGAAAAAAATTTTGGCTTGCGGGGGACGATAAAAATTGTGAGAGTCTGCTGCATTTATACTACCTAAGATAGGAGAAGAACTTGAGATAGGATTACCGGAAATATTTCAGTCAGGTTTCCTAGAAGCAATTTCCAGTGGTACCTCTTCAATATAGGTACCACTCCCTTCTTTAAACCCCCCCTCCCCACCGTGGTATGTACCCAATTTTACAAACTTCAGGTGGAGAAGTCATACTAACTGAAAAGCGACCTAACACTATAGCTGATATTAGATCACTTTCTAATCCCAAATCCAGAATTTGTATCTGCATAGTAAATTTGTCCAATTGTGATATAGGTCTAATTACATTTTTACTTAAAACTAAACCTACCATATCTTTGTGACTATAGTATTTAACAGTAAACCGTGTAAATCACCGAAGTTTTTTTGATATATAAAATAAGATACTTCATTGGATTTAGCACATATTACAAACATTCGATTTAAATTATAGGTATTACATATTTCTACAGCATATCTTCTTCCTTGGGCTACTAACATGCTTCAGCTATCACCCCTTTAGATTTTACTTCTATACAACACATAGGCTCAAACCATACCCTTATAATTCAAACCTTTAACTAAAAAGTCTACAAACTATCTACTTTTTGTCTGATATTCAGGTACAACATTTTGATACTCTTTATTTATTAACATATGATTCAAAAAATAATTTCAAAGACCTTTAACGTGAGACTCTTTTTTAGCTTCATTGTCAGGGTCTTCTAAAGGTTTTTCAGAGCTAAACCCTATTACTAAAGCAAGCTCTTCATCAAGAAGTTGATATTGCTTAGCAGACACTCCCGTAGTATCCGTTCTATTCAAAGGTAAGTCTACTTCTGCTTTCAACCCTTTCATCATTAAAAAATGTTCTGAAAGCAATTTATTAACTAGAACAGTATCTACATACTTAGTACCAGAAATGTTATATAAAGTTTCCTTAACCAAATTTTCTCTGTCTAAGTTATCTAACATATCTTCTATTAACTCCATATTAGAAGCTTTATCATCTAATTTACCTAACCCCCAATTTTTTTTCCGATTTTTTATTATTATACAATACTATTTGTCTCCCCTCCCTCCTCCTCAAATTTTCTCCCCTTTGGGGGGGGGGGGGGAAGAAAAATTGCCTTTCTTCCCCCCCCCCCCAAAGGGGAGAAAATTCGAGGAGGGAGGGGAGGAGTAATAATTATATATTTATAACTAAAAAAAAAAGCTTCCTAGCCTGCTTTTATTTTTCCCCCTTTTTTAATTTCAAATAAATTGGCTACAACGTTGTAGCCAATTCATAAGAAATAAAAAAGGGGGAAAAATTTAGGAAGCAAGGCGGAGAGGGGGGAGGCTAGGGAAAAAAAGGCCTGCAGGGGGTTAAGATAAATTTATTATAAACCTCAGGTAGGTAAGCAAATTTACCCTTAAACATATAACCCTGTTCTTTTAATTTGGCATGTTCCAACACCCTTGAAAGAGAAAACAGATAATCACTTGACATATTTGTGGATATATCTTCATGATTAACTCCTTCTCGCTCAGAATTATCAATAGAACTAGCATAAATAAAAAAGTCAGGAACTATTAATAGTTCCTTTCTTTATAGTATATCTATTCGACCCTATTTTAGCACTTAAGCACCAAGAAAATATACGCCAAACTAACATAAATAAAAATATACATAAAAATAATCCTATGCAATTAATAATACATGTTATTGATGTAATTACAAATATAGATATACTTACATTTTTACCTGTAATATTTTCTAATCATACTCCCTCCTACCTCCTCAACCAGAATTTTTCTCCCCTTTTTTTTTAATAAAAATTTTTATTAAAAAAAGCCTGCTCTCGGCATGCCGCACAGCAGGCTGCGCAGCGGCTAAAAAAAAAAAATATTCTATTTTTCTTTTTTGCAAAAGCGCCGGCTTTCGCTTCCAGCTAGGCTTGCCTTGCTGAAGCAAGGTGGAGCCTAGGGGAGAAAAATTCTGGTTGAGGAGGGAGGGAGACGAAAAGTAATCCAATTCAATATTTATGTTATAATATATATTAGATCTTAATTGTATTGATAAACTTATAATACAAGCTCCTGGCTGTAAACCTGTAAAAATGCTAATAATAGGGAGATAATATAGGGTGTACCTATAGTAAAAAAAATAATCTATAAGGGGAAACCGTATATTATAAGATATTAAGTATATAATAACTAAAGAAATAATGCTTAATAAGGGACTATTTAAAATGGTTAGAAAGAAATTTTCTATCTTTGCTACAACACTATCCTCATTTATAGGGTTAAACCATATAAGGGTAGCAGTTAAGGACCATACTATAAATAATAATATGTTTTTTAAGCATAAAAATATACCACTGTTAACAATACAATTAATGTATACAAGTACACAACTAATTAATACAAATAAAGAAAATAATTTAAAGAAAAATTCACGGAATAATTTTAAGAAAAAATCCCGGTTTAATTTAAAGAAAAGATATATTATATTAAAAAAAAAAATAATAATATAAGAACTTGAATTATATATTTAATGCAAGTCTTTTAATATAAATTAGCATATAGCTAGTTTAATATAATACATATTAACACCCTTCACAGGGTGGATCGGACTACAACTTATCTAATGATTTAACTTAATAAACTTTCGACTGTCACATTTAGTCTCTACGGATCCTACTTACTAATCAGCCCTTAAATTCCTATATATACTCATAAATATAATAATTTAAGCTTTTATTAGCTTTGGTTTCCACGGTATTGCCTTATACTTTTTAGCATATTTTCCGCACTAAGAAAACACATAAGGTTTCACCGTTAGCAATAATTAAATAATTTAATTACCACCGAAAAGTATTTAAATACTTTTCATGGTGACATGACCACACAACACTTATTTTTTTAGTTTTTCATTGAATTTGTTTAAAGACTCTAACTTTTCACCCAATAAAGGATAGTTAGTACAATGAGTGATTATTTTTACTAATACTTCTTTTTTATATACCTCTAAAAAATAGAATTTACCATAAGGATTCCTAACTTTATTTGTTATTTCAAAATACTCTTTAATAGCATCTATTAAATAAATATCATCATTTTGACCTATCGAAAAAGAAGGGTTATTGGATTTTCTTATGGAAAAACAACCTTCAGCTTCTATAAAACCTGAAATCCATATTTTGAAATAATTAGGTATCTTAAAATTAATATTAGATTTTATAATAGCTGATTGTTTATTATATTTTAAATCCCTATTTAATAAATAAGTTTCTACCGAGGTTTTAGTTAAACATGTTTTTAGGTATGCAAGCTGACAAATTTTTTTTGAAGTTAAAGGAGGATAAGTCTCGTAAATTTTTATAATTTCTTCAACCTCTGGCTTTTTATTAACCACTCAAAGAACATCTGCCCCTTTACCTGTAATTCTTACTGTTCCACCTACTACCTTAGCAATTTTAATTAACATATTATAATTAGATTTAATATTAGATAATTTTATAACTAGTCTGTATTGCAAGGATTGTTTACGTCAATGATTTACTTGAATGCTACCATCTCCGTCCATTAACCCTACTCAAAATATTTTTACATACTCATAATAATTATTGTTGGTGGCTAGGCCGGAGGCCAAGTCTACAAATAAATCAGTTGAGGCCAAGTCTACAAATAAATCAGTTGAGGCTATGTTATAATCACTATTAGTACTAAAACTATCCATATAAGATGTTTTAGTAATTATAATCAATAAACTCGGTATAATTATACCAAATAAGACAATAAAATACGTATCGTGGAATGCAATATCAAGAGATGCGTTCGCTAAAATTACTCCACTTACGTAAAAAAAAATATTCATTAATCCATTAATCTTTCATAACTAAATATATACCCTTTATAAGCACCGCCTACCTTAGCGTAAATTTTTAGAGTACTATGAGATATATTTAAGGCTCTTTGAGCATCCATTACTCCCTCGTACTTATCCAAAAATTTTTTATTTATATCATATACAAAGACTGCTTTTCTAATATGACTATTATTGCTCATATTTAAAACTAATTCTTTGCATTCTTTTGAAGATCAATCAGCTATTAAAGGTGTATCACTTATATTATAAGGTATATTACTTAAATATCATTCACCTCTAAATATTGTTTGTTCTTTTATAATATTAACTAGTGTAGGATGATTTGATTTAATCAACTTAGCTAAAGTTAAAACTGAAGGGAAAATAACTAATAACTCTTTAAAGGAATTATAAACATAAACAGAGTAAGCTGAATTAGCTTCAATCATTCTTATCTTACTTTCAATAGAATGACTTTTATTATAAAAAGGATTATTTTCACCAGTTAAAGCCCTAGCTATTAAACCTTTAGTTTTATCAGAATGTGTTCTATTACTAGCTAGTTCTGATAATAACTTCTTAGTCTCTTCTGTATGTTTATAACCTATAGAAGAATAACCTTGTTTTAATACATTATAATAAGGCATTACATATGTTATATAAAAAGTTTCTTTAACAGTTAAAGATTTAGGTTCAACATATTCTAAAATTAAAAGAGTAAAGTTGGATTGATCATCTTTAAGTAAAGCTCTTACAATTGGCATATTAACATTTTGTTTACTTTTTAAAAAAGTATTATTAAGATAATTTCTCATTCTAGAAGCTAAATTAATAGAACTTCCTACGTAAGTATGACCGTTTACCTTATTGATTAAACAGTAAACACCTGATTTATCTCTTTGTTCTTTGAGTACATTAACTCTATTTTCCTTTAAGCTATCATAAACACTTACAGCCTTTAAATTTTGTAGATTATCTTGGTTAGCAGGCTGCTTATTACTAAAATTAGAATAAGGTCGAGTTATGACTGTGTATCCATGCGTAACAGAGTGCCTGCTACTTTTAGCATAGCAATCCCGCCGAGAATTAAAAATTAATGAATATTTTCTTACCTGGACTATATCTACCCGGAATGAACTCCGAGGACTACGCATAGTCTCTGAGGAATCCCTCATCATATTAACACGGTTAATAGGCTGCAGAGTACCTGCTAATGGTTCAAAATTATGCTTTATTACTGGAATTAAATAAAACCCTAGTATCACAATTGTCAGAAGTTCCCAGCATATAGTAGTCGTTTCTAAATATAGAGGGAGGGCTAAGTGGTTATTTGATAACCCTCCGATTGTAAACATGAAAACAAAACCTAAAGCAAATAACATTGAAGGAGTTAATTGTAAAGATCCTCCGTAACATGTAGCCAATCAAGAGAAAATTTTAATTCCCGTAGGTACAGCGATTATTAGTGTGGCAGCTGTAAAGTAAGCTCTGGTATCCACGTCTAAACCAACTGTGTACATGTGATGCAAAATGTTAACAGATATTCCTCATATCTGCCCGCTTAGCTATATGACTATGCGCTCCTTTCACAAGAAGAATCGGACTATATCTTCATCTTTCAAGAATAATACTAAGGATGCGCAGATCCTGTTTTTTTCGTCATACCGTTTTCAAGATTAATCTGTTTCTGTAATACTCTAACTTGGGCTAATCCTTCTTCAGTGAGATGTAATTTGTTAGAAACCATATTATGGATACTAAATCACTTCTCGAAAGATTGGGCCTTTTTAGTAAGTAATGGGAATGCTTTAAAGTAAGATATTACATCGTTCATTGATTTGAAGCCTGTAACTGTGTAACGATAAACACCGTCCGTTTGGGATCTAAGGGTTACTTTACCAAACCCGAAAAGGTTTTGTATGGCCATAAGAATAACACTATCCTTTTGATCAAGTATATAACGCATCTTTATAACACTACCTAATGTATATCTTGCATTGGATGTTATAGATACATTAAAACATCCTTCAGCTAAATTTTTTCCTTTTTTTTTATAATGACAATAAATCTATATAAATAATAAAATTATTTATTAAAAAAAAAGCCTGCCTTCGGCATGCCGCACAGCAGGCTGCGCAGCGCGCGGCTGTGCTAGGCTTGCCTTGCTAAAGCAAGGCGGAGCCTAGAATAAAAAAATAAGTCGCGGGAAGCCCCCCCCCCTTATTTTTTCTCCCTTTTTTAATTTCAAATAAATTCAATACAACGTTGTATTGAATTCATAAGAAATAAAAAAGGGAGAAAAAATATAGGCTAGCCGCTGCGCGGCTTGCCGGGCACGGCAAGCCGCCCCGCGGCTAGTAGAAGAATATGTGAGGGGTTATCTACAATTAACCTATAAAAGTCATTATTGTCACCACTTTTCCCTTGTGGAAAATGCTTAACTTGACCTATTCCTAATTTTTTCTGAATATAGAAAAGGATAGCACTTTCCTTCTGAGTAAGAACAAAACGTACTCTTGTACCGTTCGCATACGTTTGAATAGCACCGTCTCCTTCTACAAAACCAATAAATCAAGTTAATCAGTTATTCGACAGATGTTGCGGAGCATTCCCGAATAGCGTATTATAATACAGATTAAAAGCTGAAAAATTAAAAGATGTTTCGCGTATAGTCTCTGAAGCACTCTGTATATTACTCCTTGCTGAGTACAGGGACAGATTGCCGGCAGATCTGGTATAGCTAATTAGATTTTTACAGTTCAATGTACTAATTAGCACTAAACCGTTCCAGCTTATAGCGAGATAAATAACATTAATCCACATATCACTATGTGGCGAAGCCAAAACTCGACTTCAAACAACAAATCCTAATACACCTATCGACATCATGGCATAGCAGTGTTTTGTATGTGAATAAACATATTAAAAAGTTTTTATCTCAATCTATTAGAATTCATTTCTAAATTTAAGGACTTAATTTTATCTAAACCTTCTTTAGTTAAAGGTTTTTTTTTCTTTTATTTTTTTTCTCTCTCCTCCTCACTACTAGTAGTGAGGAGGTAAGAGAAAAACGAGTAAAAGAGCCTCTTTAAAACAAAGAAAATCTTTTGGTTTTAAGTTCAAAAGAGGGTATAAATCAAAATGACTTATTATGTATTCCAATAAAAAAGAAGTATCTTGAACTATAAAATCACACCGAGGAGTAGATGTACTAGATCTAAATACAACTTGACCACAATTAAAAAATCGAATAAACAAGCGCATTAGCTCAATATCCTTAGAATGTTGAGCTATATGAAATCTACAATATACTTTTTCCCCTAATACATAATCCTTAGCTGGTCTAACATATATTGAAAACCCACCATCGCCTGCTGTAAAACCTGATACTCACTGAGGATTTAAATTGTCAGGCAAATTTACAATAGGTTTATTTGCTGGTGAAATATCAGGATAATATTTCAAAACTTTGCTTGACACTCCCTTGTTTATAGATGCATAATAAGAAAGTATGTTAAAAAATCCTTCTTTAGTTAAATGATCTCTTTTAGATATAATATCTACAACTTTAGATCATAATAAAAAATCCGAGGTCTTTTTACTTATAAGAGGGTATTTTGTAAAATGAGGAATTATAACATTATTTATATAAGTAATATTTGTCACTCTATACACAGATTTTTTTTCTATCCGGTCTATGATATATAGCACCTATACAAAAAAAAGATTGTATTTTATATAAAATGTCTTTATCCTTTTCATGTAAGTTTATTTCAAATGAAACTCTTACTTTCCATTTGAAATCCTCGTATACCTCTATTATTACGGAAAAACAACCCTCAGCGTATACAAATCCTGTTATTCAGTTAGGATCAAGTTTATCTTCTGCTTTGGCCGAAGCCCCCGAAGCAACCCTATAATAGGCTGCGCTAGCTAAGCAACGACTTGTAGAGAATTCTCTCTTTAATACTTTAGATACATATATTAATGTAGGAAGCTTATACCCTAATTTAATACTTTCACAAAACAGTGGACTATATCTTAAACACCCTAATAAAAGGATGCCCCTCCCTATAAAGTCTCTGAGGTACCAAACTACATCTTTAATTATTTGTATTATTTTTAATACATTAATATTTATGATCTTAGATAAGACTACCTGCTGGTCATTCATTGTAACAGTCTTAACATTGTAACTATAAAGCATAGTATTTATAGTATTTAAGATACTAGAACTTTCCAGCATTTTAAGGAGATTAACGTAATGATTAATTAACGTTGGCCTATTTTTGACCATACCAAGATAACCGAAAACGCTCTTATTAGAACTAGCTGATATTACAGTACTTATTATACCAAAACCTGGTATAATTAAAATGTAGACCTCAGGGTGACCGAAGAATCCATTTCTTCAAATTTAACTTATCTTTTTAAAAAGTCTCTTATTAAATTCAGGTACCGGTAGTGTAAACTCCGGGCTTGTGTATCATACATCTATGATAGAAGAAACCGACTGTACATTAAGCATCATTTCAGACACCCACCAGTGAACCAGTCTGTAGCGATCACTTAAATAACCGTCGGTCTTTAAGTGAGGAACTTGTTGACCGTAATTGCACTAGCATCGCTAATATTTTTATTACTTTTCCTTGTATTTATAAAATACGTTTAAAATCTTATATAAAAGAATATAACCTTTAAACTTAAGAGTTGCAAGTAATACTTATATATATTAACTAAGTCTCAGGTATATTCTTATAATAATATTCACTATTTCAGATCTTATATCTTTTTACATCTGTCTTTATAGTTTCATAACTTGCACGTTAAACCTTGACTTTTTTTCCCTAGTAGTTTGATTTTGTATTATTTGATTTATTTATCATCTTAGTTCTTTCAATCATTTCTCGTCTTTTTGACTCATCTAGATGATCTTTATTAACAAGATCATTATGAATATCTTTTCATAATTTATAGGATAAAGACTTTTTAGTATATAATGTATATTTATCAAAATAAGAGAAGACATTTTTACAATTGTTTACTCCACCTAATCTAAATTCATAAGTATTCTCTTCTGAATGTCTAGAAACAATCCCATTTTTAAATAATACACCGAAATGCTCTAATACTGTTAGATTTATTTCTCACTTTTGAGAAATATTAAAGTTGAAACTAAATCCTCTTTTTTCACCAATTGAACAAGTAAAACAACCTTCTCCGTCAGTAAATCCTGCAAACCATGCATCGTTTAAAGTAGGTAGAATGGGTCTATTATTAATTACTACAGGTTCTAATAGTATTCTACCTTTAGTAACTCATTTATTAAACCCTTCAACGAAAAGATCAAATATTTCTTGTCTTTTTGGTAAAACAAGATTACCATTAAATAAACTAACTAGAATATCTATTTCTTGCTTATTTTGTGTTACATATCTACTAGTTATAGCCGATTGACGAATAACTTTCCCAAATCCCAGAATTTCTTGTATAAATTCTAAAACTTGTTTATCTATTGTAGCTTGTGTAATAACAAATGCCAAATCTCCTCTATTGTTTACTATAAAAGAACCTTCTCCTTCAGTGAAACCTACTAATCATGTTAAAAAGTTTTCTGAAGGAATTTTATTATTTGGCAAATGAGTATTGTATTTCTTATAAAATGCAGAAAAATCAAACTTATTGTTTAAATTAGAATTAAATTTAGATATATATCTTTTAAAGATTGATTGGTTAGAAGTAGGAAATATAAATAATGTATTGAATATATAATAATCTTCAAATACTAGTCTTGAGAAAAGATGTTGGTAAAGTATTGGATCACCACCTCCAGCAGCTTCAAAGAATGATGTGTTAAAATTCCGGTCGGTTAAGACCATTGTAATTGCACCGGCTAGTACAGGTAAAGATAGTAATAATAACACAGCAGTAACAACTACAGCTCACCCAAATAAAGCTAGTTTGTGAAGGCTTATACCTGGAGCTCTCATATTTAATATTGTAGTAATGACACTTAATGATTATATCTTGAATACAACAAAATACAACCAATATTGCGGACTATATCTTCAGCGCATCTATTAAATGTTGTCTGCCTCTATATTCTATGACTTTTTTTTTTCGCCCCCCGCAGGCTATTTTTTTTCTCCCTTTTTTATTTCTTATGAATTCAATACAACGTTGTATTGAATTTATTTGAAATTAAAAAAGGGAGAAAAAAAAAGGGGGGGCGACAAAAAAAAAAATAAAAGTGAAACAGGCACTTACGCTCTTCTATAGTATGAGCTTGTGCACAACAACAAACTGTTTAGATACGGTGTCTAACGTGTAGTCTCTGAGGATCCCACTAAGATTATCTAATGACATCTGTGGGTTTCCTGCTGATTGAGCATAGTTTATCCGGTTATAAATAATTTAAACCTATAAACACTAATGCTGTTCCAGCATATAGTTAGAAGTTTTATATAAACCCCATTATGTATTGCTAATTCTATTACATATAACTATACTTTATCTTGTCCTCCTTCACTTTTGGTGATTAGAGGGAAGATTTACAAATATATCCTTTCCCCTTCTTTTTCTCTCCTACCTCCTCAACTACAATTTTCTCCCCTTTTTTTTAGAATTAGAAGTTTATTATTTATATAGTCTAAAATTCTTTCTTCCCTGCCCCCCCTCACCATTGACGGGGGGAGAGGGAAAGGGGAGAAAATTTTAGGAGGAGGGAGAGAAATAGGACAGGTAAGCTATATTTGTATTCAAATGTTTAACCAATGTTTTAGGAGACGCGGGTATATTTTTACTTTTAAAATATTCCATACATTTACCCAAACTTTCAAAAAGAATTTCTTCTTTACTTTCAACATCCATTAATATCACAGATTTACTTGAACTATTCACGGCTTTATTTTTATTGAAGTTAACTCTATCTTTTTGTAACATTAGAGCTATATCAGGTAGAAGCATATTTGTAACCTTTGCTGTATCTACTTGTTCTCTCAAAAATAAATATTTACCTAAATAATAAGTACCCTTAGTTAAGTGTTTAGTAAATGTGAAATGGCTAATATTAAGTTTAGATATAAAATCTTTTTGTTGTGTAGTAAAATAATAAAGTCTAGATTTGGTATGGTTTTTATTAGAGAACCCACCTCCACCCTCATGAGTAATCGGTCTTCTTACCATTAATAACAGGTAAAACAAGCTCTAGTATGGGATAAATATACCACGCTCGCTGATAACTTAAACTAACTACACTTCAATAATAATAAAAAGAGACAACATTAGGTAATACATAAACAAACACTAAAGTCTAGTTAAATAAACTTCTAATTAAAAGCTGCTTTGCATATTATTATAATACTACTGACCTTTCTTTTTACTTTGCCTATCTTTTGCTAGTTTTAGTGCAAATTCGGATACAGTCATTTTACGATTTTTAGACGTTGGAACTAAATAATTAGTAAATAAATATCTACCTAAATAATATGTACCTTTTTCTAAATGTTTTTCTAAAGTAACATAATGTATATTAAAATCTCGTAAAAATTTATTTCTGTTATTTGTATAAAAATATAAAATAGACTTGTCTCTATTATACACATAAATAGTATTAATAGGTAAACGATTAGAAAAATCCCTTTTTTTTACGTCCCATATCCCCTGCTTTGCAGGGGATAGGGAAGAGTCTTCACACGTCGTTTCCTGAGTATTTGAGACCTCTTCATTCTTATTATAAAGACTTAATTTTAATGCTTTTATTTGATCTAAACCTTCAGGTGTTAAATGTGCTTTAGATTCAACAAGTCTTAGTATTTTTGACCATATTATATAATTAGGTAGTTTACTACCAGCTAATTGAAATTTATCAAAGTGGGGTAATATATAATTTACTAAATCTGAAGCTCCTGTTACATAATAACGAGCTATTGAACGTGCAGAGTATACATTAACATTACCTATGCCTCCGAAAAATTCTTTTAGTTTATATAATAAAGGAACTTCTCTGTCATGAAGTTCTATATTATATACTACCGTTACTCGTTTTAGAATAAATATCTGAACATAGAATGAAGAATCTCCCTCAGAAAACCCACTAACTCAATAAGGATCTAAAGATAAATTTGATACCTCAAAGGTAGGCCTATCTAAAGACTTAATGCTCGGGAATTGTGCTTTGATCTTTTCACTCAAACCTCAATTAAGTCTAGATTTTAATGAAAGTATTTCATTTAAGCCACTATCTGTAAGATGTTGTTTATTAACCATCATTTCTATACATCGAGCTCATAATTGAAAATCAGTAGATTTTGCACTTATTAAAGGATAATTATTAAAATGAGGTATAATAATATTAACCAAGTCACTTAATTTAGTTATAGTATAATTAACTGTATTAGTGTTTGTATTATGGCTAAAAGAACCTATACCGTTAAAAACCTGTTGAACCAAAACCAATAATGCCAAATCTTTAGAATTCATTCTCATTTGAAAAGAAGCTTGCACGATTCAATTATCTTTTTTCAATTTAGATCTTTGTCTAACTGAAATTATAAATGAACCCTCTGCATCAATAAGCCCAGAGATAAAATTAGGGTTTAGCTTCTCAGTATTGTTATCTTTAGGTAAGGTAGAAGAGCACCTTTTACCTAAAGAACTCTTCATTTGAATATTGGTTAATCCATAAGCATAGATACTATTTACTCTTTTACCTAAAACGGGGCCGCCCCCCAATTTATCTCTGTTATACATGTATAAAGGTTTTGCGGTAGATCCACTAGGATTATTTGAAACCTTTATAGTATTTAAATTAAAAGAAGGGTCCAATAAAAAATATTGTTCTAAAACTATTTCAGGTTTAAACTCAGCGTAATAGGGTAAACAAACTACTTCTAATTTAAAACAAGGTAAACCTTTTTCTTCAATTAGAGGAATCAATTTACCAGAATTCTTGTGCGTTTTATTTAAATAGCCTCTTAATCTCAAAGCTAACTCTGAGGATGAACCCACATACTTTTCATTTGTATCTGTACAAGTAAAGATATAAATACCACGTTGTTGTATTTTACTATGAGGTAAACCTAGTTTATCATCAATTAAACGTCTAGTTTCTTTTTTATCTAAATCAGTAAAAACAAATCTAGGCATAGTAATTAAAGAATTTAGTGTATCTTCACTAACTAGCATATTAGAGTAAGCTAATATTTCATTTAATACCCCTACTGTTACAGGTGTACCTTTTTTAATTTGAGCTTTGGCTAACTCATGAGCATAAAGGTTATTACCTTTTCTACCCTTTTTTTTTTCTTTTTTTTTTTTATAAAAATAATATATAGATATAAATAAAAAGTTATCAAAATAAAAAAAAGAAAAAAAATCGATAACAGGTCATGAATTATATTTTTTATGACTATCTTTTTTTTCAGGTTTTGGCTTTTCTGGTTCCATCTCTGGGTCTGGACCGCCTCCACCATTAGATTTACTACTATAATTAGCTTTTAAAGATAAGCTACTTTTAGTTTTAGATCCCAAAACATATAGGTTAAATTTATTTATATAGCTTGCATAGTTAACGCGTAAAAGAAATAGGTGCCCAATAAAAGTTAAGTTTATAGCTCCAAGAAGTGAACTAATACCTGATAAGTGTAAAGCAAATATGGCTAAGTCAACACTTGGACCACTATGACTTTGTACTCCAGATAACACGGCAATAAATTTTATCATGCAAATTATCCTGCGTATTCTTCGAATTATTAAGGGAGCGCGCTGCATGCTTCTAAATTTTGGAATGCGTTTTTTTTAGAATACAATTTAATTATTACGACGTAATAATTAAACTATTTATAAAAAAAAAAAACGCATTCCAAAATAAAAGCCAGAATAAAACTAAAGCTCATGTTCTGATTTATAGGTCTAAAAAAAGCCTTTTGCGTAGCAAAGGAGCCCTTAGACCTTCCCCCTAAAGCTGCTGCCCTTAGACCCTACGAAGTAGGGTGCTGCTATTACACAACCTACGTGCCTAAGGTCTTATAAGTGCAGTATTAGGAAGCTAACCTGAAAATAGAATTATATACCCCACAAACCCGTCCTCGGATTACTATTAAAAATAAGTAGTCGTCCTACTCGGTAAAAACTCATTCAGGACAAAAAAAAATAAATATATAATAATAGGCTATCGTCCAGCCTATAGCCATTACTCGAACGATCTTCCTTTGTTTATACCAGATCTTAGTGAAATAAGCATATTTAACCCTTCTTCAGTTATATGTTGCTTAGCCTTGATTATTTCCGCGGCTTTACATCAATCTTTGAAGTCATCCGATTTTACTCCAACAATATTATGTTTCTTAAAAAACGGTATAATTTTATCATAATTATCTGAAAACTTGTAGACCGAAAAATTCACAACAAGATGTTTTGAAGATGCTTCTAATATTCCGCACCCAAAAAAAGAAATAAAACTCTCCAGTAGTTTATCATCCCGAGAATGTTGAGTAATTTGGAACACTAAGTATACTTGATCTATCTTTCTATTAGGTCGTTTTACTAGAGTTATTTTGAAACAACCTTCAGCGGAAGTGAATCCAGCAATTCACTGGCCATCTGGTACTGTTTTACTCTGCACCAAAGGTCTTGACACAGGTATAATGTCAAGAAAAGAAAGCTGTAATTCCACGGGTAAACCTAGATTAATCACAGCCTTAATTGATACAATTTTATTTAAACCCACCTTAGTTAAATGCTCTTTACTTACCATCATGTAAACAACATCTTTGAATAGGAGATAATCTGCTAACTTCTGAGTTATTAAAGGGTATTTATCAAAATGTGGAATGATATTGTTAACAATATCTTTTACAGACTCGACTCTAAACTTTACCAGATCCTTTGCCTCATTCCTTATACTACCCACTCCGAAATAAGATTGGATCTCTTGTAAGATCATGAGATCTTTTTTATGTAAAGTTATTGAAAAAACCGCTTCTACTAAAAAACCTGTACGGTACTTAGGGTTTCTTCTAACTTTAATCATAAACGAACCCTCTCCGTCCACAAATCCTGTGAGAAATCAAGGATGAAAAGCACAACTTCTTACCTCAATGGCAGAATCTTTAATCGAAGATGTCGGGGATATCGAAGAAAATTTTCGAGTTAACGCTAAGCAAATTTGGTTAGAAGGGGTTTTTATTTGATAATTCCTCTCGGAACCCGTTAGAGTATATCTTAAGCTAGGTATGATACTACCTGGCCAACTACCGTATACTCGTTGCTCTTTTACAGCAATATATTTGGATATTGCTGATTTAGATCCGCGATAACCCACGTTCTTTTCAGAAGCCTTCTGACTTATTACCTTACATGAGGGATTAGTTCATCCACTTATAGCTTTTCAACTACAGCTTGGTACCAGAAGTTCTAGAGTGTTCCCGGAATTTGATAGTTTTTCCCACATGAATGATTCCCAAAATCATTCGGCAGGAGGGTAACAAATGTGTTGGTAACCTCATTTTATTGTCATCTAGCCGCGGGGCGGCTTGCCGTTGCACGGCAAGCCGCGCAGAGGCTAGCCGCGGGGCGGCTTGCCGTTGCACGGCAAGCCGCGCAGAGGCTAGCAAAACTTAAAACTTTTTTTATTTTGCAAATGCCGAATGAAAACTATCGTTACACTAAATATATCTCTATATTGTTCGGACTATTCCTTTATCTTAAAAACAACTATTTATCGAAAGGTTCGATTCGTGATATTTCTACTAGCTTACTTCTAAGCTTTCTAACTATATCTCTAATTTTAGATAATTTTTCGTGGTCACCTTTATGTTTAGCATAAGATCTAGCCCATA
Organism: Sclerotinia minor; assembly: GCA_025389075.1. Classification (NCBI taxonomy): domain Eukaryota; kingdom Fungi; phylum Ascomycota; class Leotiomycetes; order Helotiales; family Sclerotiniaceae; genus Sclerotinia; species Sclerotinia minor. Next base: position 208,491 of record QRFH01000017.1, on the reverse strand, counting down.
TCCTGTATTCTACAGATTTCATACCTTTCAGAGTATTATTAAAATAAATTATTATATTATCAATAGCTCTAGAGTTAGTAGTATCTAATATATAGTGGTTATGGTTTGGTTTATATCTAACATCACTGGATATATGTAGTAGCAATTTAATACCTTGTAAAACTACACTATCCAATTTTTGGGTTAGACCAAAACCATGACAGATTCTAGTAGCTGTTTTGGAGACTAAATAAAAACTACCTTCCCCTTCAATGAATCCAACTAACCAGGGTTTAGTCATTACATTATTAAGGTCGTTTACACTCCCTAAAGGTAAAGATGCTTTGTTTCACACAGAAGAAATATAATTAGGATCAACTTCCTTATTTTTTAAGTCCAAAAGTTTCTTATCTCTTTCTTCTTTAGATAAGCTACTATCTTCCAATATGTCAAAAGCTTCTTTAAACCTTTCGTAGTTGAATTGTTTACTAGTTAAAAGAGGATATTTATCGAAGATAGGTAATATGAACTTTGCAATTTTTTTCTTATCTCTGATAAGTATTTGTCCCTTGGTATTATCCTTAGTAACCGACCCAACTCCTAACTTGCTTTTAATGTAATAGAGTAACCTTAAGTTGTATCTACTTTGAGTTATTTTAAACACAAGGCTTCACTTATCATTCTGACGAGATATAGTGAAACATCCGTCTCCGTCGGCCACGCCGACCAATCACTGTTCAAATCAATCTTCATTGTTGTTAAGATACTCTTCGTTTAGTCTCTGATGACTAGAATAATTTTCTTTATCTAGTCAGGCGTATTGTCTCCGTGCAATAGGCGTTTTTACGTATGTTATCAGTAAACATGAGTAGCCTATTACGTGTGTTTCAATTGAATAATCTAACACTTGAAGATGTTCACGTGTCATCGAGAAGAGTTTCATTGCCTCTGGGTTAGCCCAGAGCAACTCCCTACCATTGAGAGTTCAACCTGTCGGTAAAAAAAAAAAATAGACCTTTTCCATCTCATTGTTGTTAACCCTGATCACATTTAACAGTAAAAACTGTTTAATGAATCTCAATTAAATTGAGTTCTTTTAGTATTCATGCTGTTTTTTAAGTAAATTAATTTAGATGTACCTTCTAGGGTTGGGAGATTAATCTATTTTTTTAAATATATATCTACCTTTATATGGTTTTTTCTGACCATTAGTGAAATACGTAGAAATTCTTGGTTGTTTAATGTTAAGTGCTAAAGCAGCTCCTCCTATAGAATCATATTCTAACCTTTCATTAGTTAAAAGGTCCAATACTTCTATTCTTTGAAGAGGTCTTCCCGATCCTTCAGGTTTGATTTTACCGAACAAAGGATGCTTATCCCCTGTTCTACCAAACATAGGATTTTTTTCTCCTTTAAAATTTTCGGACATTAAAAGCCGTCGTTCTGCACTGACCTCTTGATCTCTTAATTTAGCTAAGGTTTCTTCAGTATGAGTATAGCCTAGACTAGAACCTGCAAGTTTTAAAATATTATATTCAGGTTTATATAAATTAATATAGTACTGTTCCCTCTCAATACATAGATCAGGTTCACAATATTCCAAAATAAGCAGAGAAAAGTCTGAATAACCATATTTAAGAAGAGCCTTGTTAATAGACATATTTTTATGTCTTAGCAAATAATTTGTATTAAGATATTCTAAAAGCCTTTTGGATAAATTAACACTACTACCTACATAAGAATTTCCATTTGTATTGTTTATTCACTTATAAACACCGGATTTATTTCTATTTTCTTTTACAATACTTTCTTTTTGTTTATCCACATTAGAATAAATAAAAAGAGGTAAAATAGATAAAGAAGAAAAAGAAAAAGAATCGGAACCTTGTAATATAAAGGAAGTTACATTAGAAATAAGCACATAAATAGGATTTAAATAATACCCTGTCAATATATTTAAATCATTTAAAATAGACTATATTTACTTGAAAACTTTAGTATATTATCTTCCTCTGCATAAAAGAAGTAACCCTGGTCCCTTTTTAGTTAGGAAACAAGCGAAGAAAAAAGATAATCTTATCAGGTGAAATTCACGTCAATCTAAGAAATCTTGATGTTTAGAACTAAATAAGGGATAGATTGATAAATAATTTATTAAAAGATCACAAGAAGTTTTTTTAGTTGTTCTAACCTCATAGGATAGTTCAACATACTTCTCTTGAGTTCTTTTAATTTCATTAACGGTTTTTACATCAAGAAATTCTCGAATTTTTTCCATTATTTGGAAATTAGAGTTATTTTCTTTTGGTATATCCGAAGTAAATTTATACATTTGTTTTTATCGCCCCCCGCAAGCTAAAAAATGTTCCATTTTTTTGGTCGCCCCCCGCAGGCCATTTTTTTTCTCCCTTTTTTATTTCTTATGAATTCAATACAACGTTGTATTGAATTTATTTGAAATTAAAAAAGGGAGAAAAAAAAAGGGGGGCGATAAAAATTGCGGGGGGCGAAAGAAACTCTCATATAGGTTTTTACTGCTTCTGCTATACCTCCATTTAAATCGAAGCCACAATAAAAATTACCCTCCGCTTCAATAAAACCTGTTAACCAAGGGTTATTACCCTTTATTTTTCCCCTTTTTTAATTATCTTAGTTTAATTACCACGTAGAAATTAAACTCTATGATAATAAAAAAGGGGAAAAATTTAGAACTGTTGTCTAAACCTAATTTAATTATTTTAGATTTTTCATCTAATCTAGCCGGGGGGGCGGCTTGCCGCTACACGGCAAGCCGCGCAGACGGCTAGCATTTAATCAATCAATTAATCTATGAAGAGCCTCTATTTTAGGGTTCTCGTCTTACCATTAAGAAGTACAGTGGGAGAAACAACTTTTATTCACGACTTTTTTTAGTTATAATATATCTATCTCGGAAAAGCTTTCCTTTATTTAAATCACGAACTTCAAGTCACGTGATTAGTATTAAGCTCTTTACCCTAAATTTTTCCCCCTTTTTTATTTCTTATGAATTGGCTACAACGTTGTATTGAATTTATTTGAAATTAAAAAAGGGGGAAAAATAAGGCACGTAGTGAATCATAGTATAAAATTTGACCTGTATGCACGTCTTTAACTTCAATTTTAAATCCAGCCACAGGATGTTTAATTCTATTAGATTGTATTACTCTTAACTTAGCTTTAGTTTCTTCGCTATGGGTTTTACCTAAAACAGCATCTCTCAATTTAATCTTAGTTTCTTCTGTATGTTTATAAGTTTTACCTAATGCTGCCTCTCTTAACCTAGCTTTGGTTTCATCAGAACGGTTAAGAGCTATTTCTCTCATTTTTTCCAGAGATTCTGGAGTATGTTTATAACCAAAAAGTGAACCCGCTACCTGTAATATATTATATTCTGGCTTTAAAAGATCTATATAATATTGTTCTCTTTCTATAACCAAAGAAGGATCACAATATTCTAAAATTTCAATCTTAAAGCTCGAATAACCATATTTTAGCAACGCTTTACAAATTAAGCTAGATTTACTAGCTCTAGTTATATATTTTATATTATAATATTGCATAAATCGACGATAAAGGTCAACACTAGAACCAACATACTTTTTACCTGAATCTATATGAGTTCAACAATAAACTCCAGCTTTACTCTTATTATCGTTAAGAAGAAGTTCTTTTTGAGTATCAGCATTGGTATAACTAACAACAGCAACAATAGAGATGGAAAAATCAAACCCTGTCAAAGTTTGTATTTACTTATAATATACAATTATGTATGCACTCCCGGGACTAGTAAGGGGAGTATGAAGAGTAAAAATAAAATATCCTTTAAGTTACATCCTTTTCAGTACATATCACTAATTAGTAGATAATTAATATAAAATCCTGGCGCCCGCGCAGAATATTTAGTTTACTATTATAAAAGAGATAGTGAATTCAAATCTTGAAATAAAAGATCTAAATATTTTGAATCTTTAGGCCGCACCATAGTACCACCATTAAACTTTTGTTTAATTTTTATGGCTAATGGCGCATCCTTATCTACAAAAGTGATTTTTACTACAGGGTATAACAATTTACCTTTTTGATTTCTAATTGTTTTAGGTACAATTATTGATCCATCACCCTCTATCAACCCTGCTAAATAATGACCTAATGAATTGTCATTATTAGATGGAGAGTGATATTGATGACGTTCAAAGGAAGATTTAGATATTTTACCTAACTTACCCTTCACTATTTAAGTAAAATATAGTCTATTTCTATTTATATTTTCATATAAAGTAGGACTATATCTTTCACCTGACCTCAGGTCAGGTGTATCACGTGTAGTCTCTGAGGATCCAACCAGATAAAAATAATCTGTTGATTTCCTGCTGATTGTCCTTTAAATATTCATAGTACATAGTATATATTAGTATTCAATTAACCTTTTAGGGATTTTCCAGCATATGGTGATAATCATTATAGTAATTATTTACTACTCGGGCACAGGGTCTAATAATATTAAGCCTATACGGTTACTAGGCTTGATGCTACATTATCTATAAAAGAGAACTAAAAACAGAGCGTGAGGACCCGCCACCACGCCCTATAATTAATAAGTATGAGTCATACTTATTAATTATTGACTATTTTTTAATATCTAAGGAGAGAAAGTATTAATATTATTACTTAATATCTTTATATATACTCATACCTAATTTATATAACATAGAAGGATGTATATGATCTTTACATAAACTCCTTACTATATCCATAGTACTTTTAGCGATAACTATTCTAAAATGTTTACCCTTACGTTCACATCTAGATTTAAGGCTTCACTTTTGACTTAAAGCAGAACATAGCAACTCTACTTCAGCTTGAGTGAAACCATCAGTACAAAGAACTAAGTAACCCTTAGAATGGAAAGTACCATCATCCCCTATTCATGTAGATAAGGAAATAGGTGTTAAATATTCTATTACATTATGAGGAATAATTTTTACACCATCTTTATAAAATAAATCATAATAAAAGTTAAAGCAAGGTAAAGTAAGAGTATTAAAACGAAAACCATGATAAGGTCCTGTTAATTTAGAGTCACCTTTATATTGATAGCTCTCTCCTTTACAGTAACCTTTGAACATGCTATAAGTATTATTAAAATATTCCTCTCTTACATGAGATTGAGCAAAAATGAATCTGGCATTACTTGTACCCTTAATACTTTTAGGTTTATATCTAACCAAGGTACCATCTCCCAAGATATGCCCTATTAAGACTTGCCCTTCTTTTTGTTCGAGTGATAATTTAAAAACCTCACGCTCTGTTTTTGTTAATCTTTTATTTATTGCAAGAGGTATGCTACTACAAATACTTATAGTAAACTCACCCGCACCGTTCTCAATACCACTAGCAAATAAGAATAATATTAAACTGGGTGGTAATAACCAGAATGAAATATTGTTTAGTCGAGGGAATCGAAGAACCAGTGTTTTTTACTAACTAACCTATAATTCGATCCCCATTAAATCTTCGTATACTATTTATAAAGTTATCGCTAACTCTCATAGAATCTAATCTGCTAGGATTATATCTATAATTTATTCCATTAAGACTATCGGATTCATTAAGATATTCTAACAATGGCACTTTAAGAGGGTTAGTTCCATTAACACCACACTTAATATGTTTAAATGTAACAGAGCTGTCAACAACTTGGCCTTTTATTTGCCTGAAAATTTTTACACGTTCAAACTCTAAATGGTTAGCTAAGTCATGATATTTAAAATGGTACAAACTATCACAAAGGTTCGGGTCTTGAAAGAACATTGTAGCTATAATAAGTAATATAATTCAAATTATCCTTAATATTAGCATGATTAAGAATCTAGCAGTAAAACTAAGGTTAGGTCTACTACTATAGTATAATATCAACATATTTAAAAAATATATTACACAAGATACATATAAAACTATCTTATCTAAAAGCTGAATATATTCATATAATTTAGGTAAATTACTAATTAAACATCTAAATTCTACAATAGTTAAGCTAATGTGAGTAAATAATAATAGTTTAATTATTAAAAACAAGTAGGAAATAATTCTAGGGCATCGCATAGTAGTTATAATAATAACACACCAAGTAGTTTCCTACCCGTACGGACTATGTCTTCACCCTTATTAGACATAAGGGGCTTCGCGTATAGTCTCTAAGGATCCTACTCGTAAAGAAATTACTTTGGTTTCCAGCACAATCCTCCCATGTATGTATAAGTTTAACGACTAGTTCAGTTTATTTACTAACTTTATGACAGCAGTCTGTCCAACTAGGTGTCTATACATCTGTTGACTGGTTAAATTAACCCTATTTCGAGAGATTCTATGCTTATGGCGAAGTAATAATTAGAAAATTTACACTTTCTAACGGCATTCCCTTATTTAGGGAAATTTTCGTACGTGTAACGTAGCTAGTGTAGACCAATTAAATGATCTCAATTGAAGTCAACTCTTTTTGTATTCATTCGACTTCTAACCATTTCTACAGTGTTTATTCCTTCAAATGTTAAATGTTGATTATTAATAAATAATTTGGCAACTAGTTCTCAATCTTGATAGTCCAAAAACTTACTTGAAAATAAATGATATTTATTAAAATAGTCAATTATAATGTTTAAAGAAGCTTTACTAGATGCAGTTAAAGTATAATAAGTATTACCTGTAGATTTCTGTGTTCTAGTTAACAATTTACAATTAAAGAATAAACAAATTTGATTTAAAATATAAAAATAATCCTCATGGGTACTTGGATCCAAAATTCTTTGTTCAATTCTTAACCTACAGGAAATCTTTCTTTTGGTTGCACCTGTTTCTGTTTTAGTATGTTGTACAGAAAAACTACCATCGGCATCCACAAATCCACTTAATCAACTACTGTTTTCTAAATTATATTTATTTAAAGGTAATTTGTTAAATCTGCTACTATGATTTTTATTTAATCAGTCGATTAAATTATGTAGTTGATATATTTTAGGCGTTTTTAATTCACCATTTATTAAATTAACTATCCTTTTTAAACCAACTACAGGAGAAACTACTATAACACAAGCATTATCTTTAGGTTTATACCTGAGAAATCCTGACCCAATAATTCCGAGCAGTTTTTTGGCTAAAGCTTCATTCTTTAAACTAAAAGTAATACAAAATCTCGGATTATGAGTCTTTTTGCCTACTTGTTTTTGAATTCAAATATGGCCATCTCCTTCAAATAAACCCGCTAGATAGGAACCTAAGCTGTAGGAATTAAGCAGAATACTATTAGTACTGCTACTTCTACTAGTACTATTATTTTTAGTACTTAAATTTTCCCCAACCCCGGCAAAGCCGGGGGGATGGGGACCAGAACATTTTGCCATATCTGGTCCCCCTACAAGCAACGGCAATAAGAAATTCATTTTTAAATAAAATTTATTCTTCTTTTACTTAACATACATAACAAAGATACACTTCACTAATATATGCATCGTTAGTTAGTAAATATCTACACCACTAGTATATCTTACTAGCAAGGCCTAATTGCCTCACGGCCTTTCCCACACAAATGCAGGGCATAAACACAACCTATGTCAGCCTATTCTTGTTCATCCCTGATTTTAAAGCCTTTAATTGAGCTAAACCTTCAGGCGTAAGATGAGCTTTATATTGCAGAATCTCTGCACCTTTACATCAATCATTAAAATCTAAAGCTTTCACACCTAATACAGGATATTTTATGAAAAAAGGCAATATAATATTGTTAATGTACTTAGTGTTTACACAAATGAATTCAACAAGATTTTTAGACCTAACACAACTACCACAACCGAAAAATGTTATAAAACTTCTTAATAAAAATTCGTCTCTACAATCCTGAGAGATCTTAAACCTTAAATAACAATGATATCCACTTTTACTTGCAAGCGATTTAGAAATTCCTATTAAAAAATTACCTTCCCCGGATACAAACCCAGCTACTCATGACGGATGCATAATTTTTTGAGAATCTTCGCCTACAATAGGCCTGACAACTGGTGTTGTTTGAGGGAAAGCTAGAAGTAAACGTTCGGTTAATCCATTATTCAGAGAAGCCCTTATGTTGACTATTTCCTGTATACCATCTAAGGTGGTGTGACGTCCAGATAGTTTCATATCAACTACGCTTTTAAACAGTTCGAAATCAGCACGCTTCTGTGTGATTAAAGGGTAGCGAGTTAAGTGATCTATTATAACTTGTAAATCTTTAAGAGAACCGATTCTGAAAACCGCTACCTCTTTTGCTTTGTTAACGCTAATAGTTCCTATATCCCCTAAAGAAGTTTTTATTGTTTCTAAAAGAGGTAAATCTTTTAAATGTAAACCTAACTTAAATTCAGATAGAACTTCTCAACCATACTTAAAATCGGCTTTAGGGCGTAAAGGCACAATAAATGTACCTTCGGCATCTATAAACCCTGTCAAGAATCAAGGATCAAGTTTGACTTTATTGGAACTATTATAAGTAGTAGAGTAGCACCTTTTATTCATAAACAATCTAGGGTGGTTCGAATATCTACGACTAACGATTACACGATTAGCAAATCTATCCTTATTAAGGCTGCTCTGCAGCCGAGTACGATTAGAAAAAATTAAAAATTCTAAAAGCGGTAATAAGAAATTCATTTTTTTTTGTAATCGTTAAAGTACATTTGGACTATCTCTTCATCCTGGTTGCTTAGCGAATCGTAGCAAGCCAGGAGTATAACATATAGTCTCTGAGGATCCTACCAATAGTTTAATATTGTTTTGTTTCCTGCGGATTATCCATATTTATATTTATTGCTTTTAAGAGTCATGTACATTTAAATACGTATATAGTTATATACAACCTCTGATTTAAGGGTAAACTTTCATAACTTCTACAACAAACCTTTAGGAACTTCCCGACGACAGTTATATTTTTTAAGGTAATATTACTATTACCTTCAGCAATTTACATCTTTTTCTAAACACTCGTACCTATCCCCCCCCCCCCACTTCTAAATTTTTTCCTTTTTTTTTTATTATAAATAAATTACTACGTAGTAATTAAACTACATGGAGCGTTGTTTAATTGCCCCCCCCAATTTTTTCTCCCTTTTTATTTCTTATGAATTCAATACAACGTTGTATTGAATTTATTTGAAATTAAAAAAGGGAGAAAAATAAGGGGGTAGTAATTAAACTATTTATAAAAAAAATAGGAAAAAATAAAGGGGATTAGGAACTAGCAAAATTTAAACAATGGAATCTAAATGAGAAAAATCGAATTTAATACGTTTTTGATTAAATTGAGCTTTAATTCTTTGAATTTCTAATATATCTTCACTTGTTAAAGGTTTACCCGCACGGTTTTGGATTTGTTCTACTACATGTTTTCAATCTATATAAGCTAAATGTTTAGAAGAACATAAAGGATAACGGTCAAAATACTCTATAGTTTTGATATGACTTTGCATATTATGTGACATAACCGTATAAGAATAAAAAATTTTATCCTTTTGCTCTCTTGACCTAGAGTATAAATTAACTCCAAGGTATCTAGAAATATCACTCAATATCTTGAAATAACTAATACCTCCTTGTTCTATTGAGGCTTCTCTATGATAATTTTGTCTTAATTCTATACGAAAGAAAGCCTGTACTCTTTTTGAAGTAACTGCACCTTTTTTCTTTCTATCTGTTAAATTAATACTAAAATTACCATCACCGTCGGTGAACCCTGCTAATCAAGCATTGCTATCTATAGGTGATAAATCTAAACCTAAAGGTTCTAATTTGGTACCATTAAAGTTATTGTATCACTCTACTGCCCGGTGCAATGCTTCTATTTTAGGTGTTCGCATGAATCCATTAATAATATTGATTGTTTTTATGACATCCTCTATCTTTTGAATCTGTCATATAGCACAACCTTGATTCTTTTTAACATATAGTTTACCTACTTTAGTTATAAATAGTAATTTATTAGCTAAAGGAGTCTCATCTAAACTAAATACTATTAATATTTTTGGTAGATATCTTTTAGCTTTAGAATCTTTATCATGTATAGCAAAGGAACCATCCGCCTCTATTAACCCGGCTAGGTATGGGCCCAATTTAGATCTGAGACTTTCTAATTCAAAGTTCTCTTTAGATTCCGCGAGGTTGCCAGAGGCACTAGGAATCAGGGCTAGCCCTGATTCTATTGTCGTATAATTTTGCATTTGTTTATTGAAATTACCGAAACCTCCGATTAATGCTGGATTGGGATAGGTAGGCTATTTCGAGCTTTCCCCCCCTAAGAACCGTGCGTGCAAGTTCCCCTGCACACGGCTCAAGCTCTTTATTTTAATATTACCTTAAAGACCAGTATTGTTAATTGATTTAAGAACTATAAAGATTCACACAATATCTCTTTTCATACCTCTGTCCACCCTTCACAATGTAACCTCTTACTAATAGTCTAACATAAGGTCTTACTGATTATTTTATGGTTATACTGCTACACTAAAATTCATTAAATATAACTTTTAATAAATACGTTAGAAAAGTAAATACGCTGAACTGTTTCAAACTTTAACCCTTATTTTTATTTATTTTTATACTATTATATTTATTTTATATCTGCAAAAAATAAGGGACAACAATAAAACCTTCTTTTAGGTTAATACTTTTAATAAAGAACCACAGTCAAGTCTGCACATTTTCATGTTGCCTTTTCTTAAGGCTATATCACCCATTACAGCTGATCGTTAGCTTTTTGACTATTCTTATGCCCTGCTGACGATATGCCTTTTTAATTACTTATAAGACACCTCCTATATTGAGCGAAGCTCACTTTCAATCTAAACATATAGCTTAGGTTTGAAAACTATTTTTATTACTCATCCTAATCCTAATACTAATCCTAAGGATATGGATATGGATAAGCAAACTCATTGTTAAAAATAAGTCATTGTAAAATATAAATATGAGGGGACAACAGGGTTTACCACGTTGCTGTAGTAATACAATTCTCAAACTAAAAAAAATCTAGAGGGAGATTTACGAGATTTTGGATAGGTACTCTGAACGGTAGGACTATTAATGATTCTGGCTTCGCCTGTATGACAGCTCGCTCCTTCCCTTCTGATTTTTTTTCTCCATATACTAATTTTGCTAACCAAGTGAGGCATAACCTACTTGCTATTCGTATACAGAGAAATAACCGCCCTTTAATACATACCTTCACTTCCGTTTATCCTTTTATCTCACAGTCTAACTTTATCTAGAAGCCCTGTAGTATTTATCCACACACAAGTGTACGAACTGGTGTGTACTAAGAATCGCTTAAGTTCTAAGCGCACACTACTACCTTTAAGCTATCTCGTTAAAAATGTTGTCAGTGAAGCTTCACACCAGACAGTTACCCGTCTGGCATGTTCACCTAGACTCAGGTGAGAACACACCTGGAATTCTTACAAATTCATTATTACTACAACCCTCGTGTCGCACCATACAATTTTTTTTTATCGGAGGTTATCTTTTTTCTACTTTTCATCTATTTTTATATATAGTATTATTTTTCATATGAGTTCTTAAAGTTGCTGTATCGCAAGACCCTGTCGTTTCTAATATATGGGCAGCAGCTTTACTTAAGCTATAAAATTCATATTCAATGTTTTGAGTCAAATCCTTTAATTTAACATTTTGACCCCTACTAGGTATAACTGGGTCTACGCTAGTTTTCAAATCAATTAACTCATTTAAACTTAGAAGACTATCTAAGTCTGAACCTTCAAAAATCTTCGTAGAAAAGGTAAAATAGTTATATAATTTTTTATTAGCTACATCTAAATATTTCTCTAATGTATTTCAGTGAACATTAAAATCATTATAAAAAGAAGTTTTTGAATTAAAAATATAAAGAACCCTAGTTAAATCAGGCGCATACACAAATATAGGCACTGAGGTGTCCCTATTCGATATGTTAATAAAAGGTAATACAGATTCCAAAGGTTCAGCTGGTAAATAAACATATTTTTGAGAATTTAAGCTACTATTTAATTCATTGATGTAATAAGCTTCGACAAGTTTTATATCACGCGCCGTAAACTTAAGATAATCGAAATAAATAACAGTTAACTGAATATTTTTAAACCCGTAATCACCTAAAAATTGTACACCCCTTCTCTTATCTAAAAACAAATATTTCCTTTCAAAATAACTTAGGACTCTTTCTACACTATTTGATGAAGACCCTACTAAGCAAACACCGCTTGGCATATAAGTTCAAATATATACCACCCGATTTCCTTTACAATATTTTTTTATTTCTTCTCTATTGTTAAAAGGATCGGTAATATTCTGATAATTACATGGATACTTAGTAGGAAAAGGCAATCTACTTTTTTGATCTTTCGCTCAAGAAGCCCCAAATGGGCTTCTTTCCATACCATTATCCTTAACTCAAGCTGGTACATCTTTAGGTATACCTCTACCTTTGTATAAATCAGCATAGGGTCTAGATTCAGGTGAACTTAGATTTTTTCTTGAAGATTTCTTCTTCGATTGTCGCACAGTGGTTTTTAAATCAAGTCCAGACTCTTGAGATGAGGAACTATAACACCTTCTACCTAGAAGAATACCCATTTGCCCAGTAGCTAACTTACCTCAGGTAATATATCGTCTAGGGGATAATTGGGACACAAGCTTTCTTTGATTAAGACTCAATAAATCGTAATACATACAATAAAAAAGATAAATAAAAAAGATAACATAACACTTTATATTAACATAAAAACTCACAACCTCTAATTGTCAGTTGACGAAAATAACTGGCATGCTTCATATTTTATTTATTTTTAATGGGGAGAAAAAAAAAAATTTTTTTGTTTTATCATTAACTTTCATTAATGTTTGGACTATATCTTTACCTTTAAATATATAATAAGAAGGTATTTCACGTATAGTTCTCTGAGGATCCTACTAAATAAAAGTGTTTAAATGCTACAATGAGCCCTTTTATCTTTGGTTTCCGGCTGATTGCCTAATCCTTTGAAATGTTACTGTATTCTGCCGCTTTTCCTCAAAAGAAAGTCTGCAGTACTAGTCCCAAAAGCTATAAAGGGATTCCAGCATACAGTGAAAAGAAAGTAAAGTATTTCTACCTTACCCGGCCATGCCTTTAGGGTTAATTTTTGTAGGTAAATTTTCATTTACCTCGATAATAACCGGATTTATTTCCTTTTAGGTAGTCTCTAATAACTTGGCGGTCACCTTTGAGGTGGCTAGCTAAACTTCCCAGAGAATGGAAGACTAAATTTTTACGAGCATCATCCTTAAACTCGGCTAAAATAGCTTTAGCTGCGGGGTGTTTAACGTCATATAACTCTCGCTTACCTCTGACTAAGCTCTGAACTTGATCCAAACTAAGTAGGTCAGTTTTACTTGATTCCTCTATTATATCCAGAGAAAAGAAAAAAGCATCTAAATATGTGGTACCTGTATTTAGACAGTCATTTAAAGTAGTATGTGAATATTTATTGTATTATACATGTGCTGTTTTGATTCAAATACATACAATAAAGTAAAGTCGTCCGTGCTATAAATATAGACTGGTGTACCTCTTTGTTTTCTAAGTCTCTCACGGATTTCTGGATTCATAGGTTCATGGTATCCTGAACTACTGGCTACTAAGTCTACATTAAGGTTAGGTTTTAGGCTATCAATAAAATGTTGTTCCAACTCGACGACTTCTTCTAAGCTAGAGTTCTCATCCATAATACATATAGTTAACTTTATATTACTAAAACCATGTTTATTTAAAAAACGTAAAACTCTACGTGCTTTAGTCTTAAGTATAGAGGGCATAAAGTAAGAACTAATTCGATTATATAAATTCATCGAATGACCTACATACATATGTTCACTATCTAAGCTTTCCCAGAGATAAACTAAATAGAATCTTAAAATAAAAGGACTTAAACAAATTAAAAATAAATCTTTTCGTTTTAAGCGTAGACCCTTAAAAAGCTACAGAATACGCGCTGTTCATAGGAAGGCAAATAATTTGTAGCATTAAATTTTTATTTTTGGTTTCCTGCTGATTGTCTTATCTTTTGAATTCATATTGGTATTCTCCCGCTTTTCGTTTACCTGCTACTAAGTTCCGAAAGTCTGGAGTACTAGAATCAAAAGTTCTTAAGAAGTTCCAGCATACAGTGAAATAAATTGTAAAGTATTTCTACTTTGCTCGGCCATGCCATTTTAAATTTTAATTTAAATCAGTCTATTATAGAATAGACTGATTAAGATAATAACAATAAATAATAATAAAAGGTTAAACAATAACAAATAAACAAAAGTTTTAAGTTTACCTACTCATCTATTATGTATTAGAATACATATATACAGAAAAAAAAAATCAAGGTATATTATGTTTAATATACCTTGTAAAAACATAAGTTATTTTCTGCTCCTGTTCATACCAGATTCAATCTCTCTAATTTTATCAAGCCCTTCAGGTGTTTTATGTGCATTATTACTCATTAATTCTGCGATTTTACAAAAATCTAGAAAATCCTTATTTTTATTTCCTATAATAGGATATTTTTGAAAAAGAGGTATAAGTTCTTCTGTAATAAGTGATAATTTTACTACCACAAATTCCGAAGCCATGCTTGTACGCTCTTTTATAAAACCTCCTCCTAAAAAACTTATGAAGCATTTCAATAATTCAACATCACGAGTATGTTGACTTATTGATAATTTAAGAATTACTTGATATCCTACTTTATGAGAGGAAGATTTTAATATTTCTACTGAAAAACTTCCCTCTCCACTTGTAAAACCCGCGAATCAATAAGGATTTATCCTTTCAGGTAACTGTATTTTTGGTCTTTCTTTAGGTACGATATTGTTAAAGGATGAATTATATTCATCGTTTAAAAGGCCTTTATTTAAAGATGCTTTAATTTCTAGTAATTTATGTATTCCTTCTATATTTTTATGTTCTTTTTGTTTAATTAGTTCGATAGCTAATTTAAATAATAAAAAATCTGCTTTCTTATTAGTTAATAAAGGATATGATTCGAAATGAGGAATTATAACATTAACTAAATCATTAAGAGAATTTACTTGATATAATACGGACTCTTTTTTATTACTGATATTACCCACACCGAAAAATTCTTTTATGTCTAATAATATAGAAACGTCTTTAACGTGTAAATTTATAAAAAAATAAGGATTCACTTCTCAACCCACTTTTAATTTGGGGTTTTTACGAACTCTAAACCCAAAACATGATTCACCATCAGAAAACCCTGTAACTCAATCGGGACTTAATTTATCAGGAGAGTAAACACCTTTTTGCTTCTTAGTAACTTTAAGTATAAGATTTCTATTGTTAAAGGGATCCTCTACTAAAACCTTCACATACTTTCGTTTAGGTTCCTGAGAGTTTTTATTCCCTCCATTGTTATTAGCTTTCCCTATTGTTAAAATATTGTTATTATCGTCACCTATCTTTTCAGTGTTTAGACTAGGTTGCGATTTAAAATTAAGTCTAAAAATTTCGACCATAAAGAATAGTAGGGTCAGCCTGGTCAACTTACGCCTTCCGCTGCCCTCCAAACCGTACGTGATTGTCTCCAATCATACGGCTTTCCACCTCGAACCTAATCATTCCGATCTTCCTTGGATCTCTTATCTACGCTATTTTGACTTTTTTTTTCTTGCTTCGTAATTAAATATGGCTCTTTCACTTTCGGTTCAAGTGTTATTATGTAGTCCAATATGGTGATCGCTACATAATGGTACTTGCTTTCTGTTTATTGCAGCCATTTGACGAGTGTAGAAATCTAGTTTGTTATTCGGGTTCTTCATGTCTCTGATCTGTCTTACGTGATGCATTTCTACCTTATCGGTGCTTCCACATATTACGCAAGGGGCTCCTAAATTCGTTTTGGTAAACTTAGCGTTTCAAACCTTCTCTATGCTTTGTAAAGGATCTTGGTTTACTGTGACCCTGCTTAGCTATGTTTATGGCTTTAGTGTATCTGGTGTCAATAAATGAGATTCTATTGTCCTTGTTAACATCGTACCCTAGATCCTTTCCAAACTTACTGAAGACCTTTGCCATCGTTTTTAATTTGAATTTTTTTGCCAGTGTCAGGGCACATGATTCTTTTAGGAGTCATCCTATTCATGCTATAGCTACTCTGTTCTTTGAGAATCTGTAGTAGTTTTGTATTCCTCTTACCACTGAGTTATAATACTTTAAGATGTCTGGGTGATCTAAGTTTATAAGATTACCTTTGAACTTACCTCTGTATGTTTTCGCCTTGTGTTTGGCATGAGAAGTTCTCATACGGATGAAACTCTTGTTCTTCAGTCTCTTTAGAATCTCGTCTGTATCCATATCAATGATGGGTCGTACTTTCTTCCTTCTGGTGATAGCTTTTCCGTTCATTAGTATTGTCTCTAGGGGTTTATGGCCCTTCTTAGACATGGGTGTTCTTATGCTATAACCTAGGAAATTGAAAGAGTCTTTAGAGAAATCAATAACGGAGGTTTTGTCCGGATTAAATCTCAGTTGTAAAGTATTATTAACAAATTCTTCAATTCTTCTGAGAATAGTTATGGCTAATGTGTGACTCCCTACGACTCCTATCACAAAGTCGTCCGCATATCTTACGTAGTGTATCCTAACATATGAATCATCTCTTCTTATGCTATCAGACCCCAGTAGCTGTCGGATAATTGATTTGTATAGTAGAGGTTTAGTCTTGTCATACCCTTTCATTCTTCAATACTTCGCCTTATTCTGTAATTTCACATTCTCCACACTTCTCTGCCTTTTTGTACCTTTTTGGTACTCTTTCTTCAGCTCTTCTACAAATACATCTAATTTGTGCAAAAAGATGTTACATAGAAGGGGGCTTAGGATAGATCCTTGGGGAGTTCCGGCAGCTAGGTTTGTATGAAGTTCTCCTAATTCGAAGTAACCGGCTTTTAGTCCACTTTTTATTAGTTTAAGTGTCTTTTCACATTTGATTTCTTCCTTTATTATGTCCATTAGGGCATCGTGATGGATAGAGTCGAAAGCCTTAGAGAAATCTGCTTCAATAATGTATCTTACACTTTGGAAACAGGATTCTAATTGTTTCATAGCCGTGTGAGTTCCTCTTGCCGGTCTGAAGCCATGTGAGGTTTCCAGGAATTTACCTTCGTATACTCTTTCCAAGATCAGCTGCATCGCTTTTGGCACTATCTTCTCTCTGGGAGATGCGATAGTTAAGGGTCTGGTTTCATTCTTTCCAGGTTTGGGGATTTGAATCCGTCTTGCTGGGCTGAATTTGTATTTTCCAGACTTCAGTTCTGCTTGTACCTTTATAAGATACTTCTGGTTTATTCCGTCAAGGGTTTCTTTCGTTGCCCCTTCCGTCATGTTACCTGGATTGCTTTTAATTAATTCGTAAGCTGTTACAAGATTTTTGTAGTTACTTAAAGCTTTGATATTTGCATCTTTGGGATCAAGTGTATTCTTAACTTCGCTGCCACGTGTCACATTACTGCCGGCTTTTGAAGATAATGTTCTCACTTGTAGATTTGAAGCTGCCGCCCTTCAGACAAGATGTCCTAATACGGCGACTCCGTCACCACCCAATTTGGGTCCCAAGTTTCCTTGGTTCTTAGATACCATTAGGTATCCGTAGGTGATCCCGAAGTTCCTAGAAGAGGTTCCCCGTGCTAGGTTCCTTGCGCAATGTTTTGTCTCTTTGCGAGGTATCCCGTTACTTAGGTTAAGTAGCCTTAAAACTAATGATAAAATCAAGGTAAGTAACGCATCTGCCCTATTCATCCATTTAGCAGAGTTCCTATTGTGAAGGATGTTGCGTTTAATCAAGTTCGTTATCCTAAACGTTGCACGGTGTAGATCAGAAATAAATCCTAGGGTTCGGATGTTAACCCCGATTACTTCCTTTTCTATCAGCTTAGGTGTTTGGGTTTCCCCGTAGAGTTTGACTCTACCACCCTGATAGCTCTTTACACAACTACTTGTGTTTGTGGGTCTGAAATAGACCAACCCTACTTCTAAGCACATCGGCGCACTCATTAATATAGCATGAGCAGTAATGATAGCATTATATAGTTGATTGTCTGCTATATATTGAACACCAGGTCCACTTAATTCTAATCTTATATGAACTAGATGACTGCAGCCTTTTTGTTGTCTATAGTGCCGAAGCATTATGGACGTGCCTAAGCTGACAATCACCCTTTCCCGAACCGTACGTGATAGTTTCCCATCATACGGCTCTCCAAAAATATCTTATTAATTCGAAAAATATGCAATCATCCGAAGATTTAAATATAACAAGGATACTACGTCTTTTTAGACTTCTTACCCCACGGTTTATGATTTTTGTGATGGTCTAAGTGGCGAATTCTACATAACGGTACCTGTTTTCTTCTTCCCTTCGCCATAATTCTATCTACTTCAGATAGTTTAGGGTTTAGATCACTTAATAACCGGACGTGGTGCATTTCTACTCTTTCGTTTGAACCACATTTTACACATTCTAATGAATCAAGTGTTGCTGCAGATAAATAGGATGCAAGTAGCGTGTTAATTCTATCTTTCGGCTTAGATTTAAACCCTCATACATCTAATTTGTATGATGGCTCAAGGAAACCGATTTTGTCGTTTCCTTTCAAGTCCTTTCCATATTTAGCTATTACCTTCGTTACCGATCGCAATTTAAATTTTGCTGCCAGTAATTTGGCACACGAGGTCTTTAGAATAAATTCTAATGAGCTTGCCACTCTAGAGTAGTTGTGCGTGAAACTATAATAATTTAGGTAGCCTCTCAATACACTATTGTATAGTTTAATGATGCTATCTTTATTATTCGCGAGTCAGATGAATTTAGGTGTTCCGCTTTTGTATTGAGCGCTCATAAAACCTGATGAGATCAGCTTCTTGAATATTCGATTCATCGGAGCCGACATACGCAGTTGACTAACTACTCTTAAACTTTGTTGGTTCTTTCCTGTCGTGGAACCAACGTGTCGAGATATACTAATTAGGGTACCTAGGAATAAAGCAGGCTCTACTCTAGGGCGAGTAATTTTGGATTTCTCTACGCTTAGGTCTAACTTCAAGGAATCTCTCAGCATTGTTCTTATTGATTGTAGGATCTTTACTGCGTCCGAACGGGGGCCTCTAACTGCCATCATCCAATCATCCGCGTATCTTACGTAGTAGATTCGTCGGAATCCTGGGTCATCGGGGAGACGTGATTTAATCCGTTGCATTTCTTTTAGGTATTCAATACCTAATTTGAAGTCACCGGCTTTGTTCGCCTTCGATCTTCGATATTCTAGTTTCCTGTATTCTGGGTTCCTGCTAGCCTCAATTCCTTTATCGTACTTGGATTTTAGCTTCTCAGCATATAAATCTAATTCGTGAAGGTAAATATTGGCTAACAGGGGGCTGACTATGGATCCTTGTGGGGTACCCACAAGCGAGTGTTGGATGGAATGAAATTCCATGTACCCCGCTCTCAACGCTTTCCAGATTAGCTGGATAAACCTTGTGTCGCTCACTTTTCTCTTTATAAGTTCTATTAATATTTCGTGATCGAAGCTGTCAAAACATTTCGATATGTCTCCTTCGATAATGGTCGTAGCCCCACCAAATTGAGTCTTTACTTGTCTTAGTGCAGTGTGACAACCTCTATTGGGTCTGAACCCATGACTATTGTCGGAAAATGTAGGTTCGAATATTACTTCTAATATCATCCTCATAACCTCTTGGACAATTTTATCTCTAGGGGATGCTACAGTCAATGGTCTAGTCTTCGTACTACCCGGTTTCGGAATTTGTACTCTTCTACCAGGTTTGAACTGGAAGGTTCCATCTTTCATTTGATTGATCGTCTCTTCCAGTCATTCCATTGATATTCCATCCAATGTGACCGGGTTTATACCCGGAGTCATATTCCCTGGGTTAGATTTCAGTTTGTGGTATGCTACTTCATACATTCTGACATTAAACATTAGATTGTATATGTCATTCACCTTAAAACCATCTTTGGGTACTGCACATATTTGAGTTAACTTTTCAAACTTCCTAGGCAGCTTTCTTTTGACTGCAGTGGTGTCCACTTCTTGATTTTCTTGAAGTGGTACCGCCGCATTAGAGTAACAACGGAACCCGTTGTGCTGCAAACTTGTTTTGAAGCGATATTTTCTGCCTCCCTTCGGATTTAATCCTACTACGAAGGCTCTGTTACCATATGCAGGATAAGCACCTGCACTTAGGCAATCCCCGCGTTCCATGCTTACGACTATAGTTCCTTTAGGTCCCCTTTTCTCCGATTTGTAACCATTTCTTATGGCTCGTCAGGCGATGTAATCTATCTGGTATTGTATTAACGTATACCAAATCATGCCATAGTACCAACTTCATGCATGTACTAACCCTTTTCAGGAGGTGACTAGTGGATGGGGTTCAAGTAATTCAACCTTGACCATGGGAACGACATCTCACGATTTAGAGGATACATGAATTCTCCCTTTACTCGTTTCTACGGATATGCTAAGTTCAGCAGTGGGCTTTCCCCCTCTACCTAAATCCGACGATGTCATCATGTTGATTAAATGATGGTGGACTCGGTCCACTACCGTAAACACAGGGCACGGGCGCACTAATACTGAAAAAGCTGTACCTAATAATCCAGAAAATAAAGCAAAGATAAGGTATAGTGTACCAATATCTTTGGCATTTGAGGATAAAAATCATCTCTCAGTTCAGAGTGAAATATTCGCCCTTAAAACTGAAAGATTAGAATCCACAGCCGGCCTGTTCAGCTTGGTTTCCTCCTTCAGGCTTATATTTATATTATTTAAAACAAAAGAGCGATGGGGCTGGCTAACTTCCAAATTAAGTTCAGATTCACAATATCTAGAAAAAAAGTATAAGCATACTTTTTTATACTAGCTATAGGTTAGTTGATATTAAAAATTAATTTAACCATTATATATAAGCAATATATAATAACGGCGAGCCCCTTAAAGTTTAGATATTTTATCTATAAATAGATTAAATTTTAAGTAACAGGTAAAAATGTAGTATAAGATTATAAATTTTATCTTGTATTATATTATTCTTATTCATATTACTAATAAATATATAAATAATTTCTTAAGGGGAAAGGAGCCTCCCTTCGATCCCAGCTCACTTATTGAGTAGTCAAACCGAGATTTGAATACGGTTTGAAAGATACTTTTCTAATTTAAACTTGCTTAATTGCGGTATAAGGGTTTATCAGACTCCCACTATACTCTATTAAATATAGAGTACTAAGCTAGGAAGGGTAGGAAATCCTCTTCCCTGCGGGGATAGGGTATGTTTACCCTTCTACCCTTTGTTTATCTCTCCGGTAGACTAGTGAATATGTTTTATTTACTTTTATTATTACTGCTGTTTCCTTATTACTTCATGATTAGGGCGGAGGAAAATGTCAGAGACATAAAAAATGGTTAAGACAATTATTTAAGTTATAAACCTTTTTGTGGCTTTATAAAAAAAAAATATGTGTCAATGCCTGCTCTTTTTTTTTCTTGCATAGCATAAAAAAAAGAGCACACAAGAAAAAAAAAGGTTAGTTTACATTGAAATTAGGGTGAGTTTAAATACATCCTCTTTTCACTTTTTTTGGAATGCGTTTTTTTTTATTCGTTTTTCCCCTCTTTTTTTATTATTATACAATATTGTTTACGTAATAGTTATATATTTATAACTAAAAAAGAGGGGAAAACTAGATAATAACCTTATTTTTTCTCCCCTTTTTAATTTCAAATAAATTCAATACAACGTTGTATTGAATTCATAAGAAATAAAAAAGGGAGAAAAAATATAGCGCAAGCGAAAAAATATTCCGCTCCGATTTTTTTGCAAAAGCCGGCGCGCCGGCTTTCGCTTGCGGGGGGGGGGGCGATTAAAAAAAGGCAAAAAAAGAATAAAAATGTCGAGATACTCTTTAAAAAAGAGTATTATCCTTATAACTACCATAATATATAAATATCTTACCACCACATTGCATATTCAGATCTTTATATATATCCTATAAATAAGCCGGGAGAGAAATTTGAATTCTCATTATTAATGCATGAAATTAATGTTTTAACCAATTAAACTATCCTGGCATAATTATTGAACTTTTTGTACTTTTCTACCTATAAATTGGATTTACCTTAACATTTAAAATATAAATAAAAAAAAGGTTTGAACCTTTTTTTATGCTTTTTCTCTCTTACCTCCTCACTGTTCCTTATTTTTCCCCTTTTTTTAGAATTATTCTCCCCTCCGTCCTCCTCAACTACAATTTTCTCCCCTTTTTTCTATAATTAGAAGTTTATTATTTATATAGTCTAAAATTATTTGCGGAGCTTTCCCGAAAAAGGGGAGAAAATTTGAGGAGGACGGAGGGGAGGCAAGTTTGTTATCTATATTGTAATAAAATTATTTGTTAAAAAAAAGCTTCCTAGCCTGCTTTTATTTTTCCCCCTTTTTTAATTTCAAATAAATTGGCTACAACGTTGTAGCCAATTCATAAGAAATAAAAAAGGGGGAAAAATTTAGGAAGCAAGGCGGAGAAGGGGGAGGCTAGGGGAAAAATTAGAGGGGGAGAGAGAGAAATGAGCGAAGTCCTCTGGGAGAGGAAGAAGTCGCAACGCCTTTAAGTTTACTATAAAAAGCAATAAAAATATAAAACATATAGATATTTAATTTTTCGGAATTTAATATGTGAATAAATAAATTTGTCTTCATAATACTTAAACAGTAAAAAAAAATAACTTTGTTTTACCTGCTGTAGTATTGCAAATAGTCTCGTTTACATAGTTTTCATTATATTTACGCCTACATGTTTTATAGGTGGCATATCTATTATGTTTCTACTACACATCTTATGGCCGTAAGATGAAACAAGCATATATCTATTTTGTCCCCTTTTTTTTTTATTCTTCTTATAAAAAAAAAAAATAAATCATTGGGCCGGATAAATTTAACGCTTGCGCAGATTTACCCTTACAATTATACTAGGTAATATGAAATATTTAATTACCTATATCTTGAGATATTAAATATATAGGTATAACTTATCTGAAAGCCCTACTTCTGCGCCCTCACTAAAAAAAATATGTTTTAGTGAGGGAAAGGTAGAAAAAAAATATAAAAGCATATAATTTTTATGTTGTTTAATATATATTATGGGTGGATACCCTGATTTGAACAGAGAACAAATTGTGCCACATACAATCACTCTACCATTGAGTTATATCCACTGAGAAGTAAAATCTTTTTATTATAAACATTATTCATCTATTTATCTAATATAAGTTTTGTTAATATAATAATACTTTAAAAGTACGGCTCCGCTAGCCGTAATTACGTAGGTGTGATTCGAACACTCAATAATAAATACCTTTCCCTCACTAAAAATATATATATACCTTTTCCCTCATTAAAAACATACTTTTAATGGGGAAAGCAAAAGTGAAATTTATGACTTACCGGTTATTTCCAGGAGGGCGACTCGAACACCCAAATGAGAATACCAAAAATTCTTGACTTTACCGTTTCGTCTACCCTGGATTTTTATTTATTCCGTATAAATTAAAAGAGAATTAACATAAAAAGCAAAAAAAAAAAATAAAATTTTATAATTTTCCCTCCCTTTTTTTTCCTTTTTTTTTAGTTATAAATATATAATTATTACTACTCCCCTCCCTCCTCCTCAAATTTTCTCCCCTTTCCTCTCCCCCCCCCCCGTCAATGCGCAAGCTGGTGAGGGGGGGCAGGGAAGAAAGAATTTTAGACTATACAAATAATAAACTTCTAATTCTAAAAAAAAGGGGGGAGAAAATTGTAGTAGAGGAGGAGGGAGGGGAGACAAATAATATTGTATAACAATAAAAAAATCGGGAAAAAATAGTAAACCTGCAGGAGGGCTGCCAGAATTTAAATGCTACACCGATTATCGCTTAATTAAGTAACCTCTTTTTTTTTTTCGTGCCGGAGGCACGAAAAAAAAACCCCGGAAGAATGACTCACTTTTTCTCCTTTTGCCCCACTAAAAACATATGTTTTTAGTGAGGGCAAAGAAGCATGGTCATGTGATTTAATAGTTGCTAGGCTAGTGTTGACCCATTTTATCTTAAATACTCTATAACACGACCCGTCTAGTAACCACATCGCGCGAAGATAAACCTTAAATGCTTATAGCTTCACTACCCTTTTCCCTCTGGACAGCAAGCGTGAGATTTATCTTTAAAACTAAATTTATCCTTTTTATCTATCCTTCTACCCCCCCCCCCCTTTTTTTTAATTATCATTTAATACTCTTTGTCTCCCCTCCCTCCCCCTCAAATTTTCTCCCCCTTTTTTTAATAAATTTTTTTATTAAAAAAAGGGGGAGAAAATTCTAGTTGAGGAGGTAGGAGGGGAGGAGTAATAGTTATATATTTATAACTTAAAAAAAAGCAGCTTCCTAGCCTGCCTAGGAAGCAAGGCGGAGAGGGGGGAGGCTAGGGAAAAACGAATAAAAAAAAAATAAAAAAAAAAACAAAGCAGGGGAAAGGTAAAAGAGATATAAAAACTCTTGAGATATTTTTATTTAAATGGTTGTTTATAACCTTGTGATTAATACCAGTGTCTGTCTTAAACACTATTTTACTAGAACTTTATAATAAAATACTCCTATGGGGGTTATATATACACACTTTACCTTGATTAGCCATAAATTTTGAGAATAAGTTGAAGATTTAAATTAAATCCTTTATCTGATAACAAATAATATTGCTCCTTTCCTTCACACCTTAAAGTGTGTGTATATTTTTTAAAGTGCCGGGACAGAAGCAGGCTATGAAATAAAGCTCGTGCTGTAAATCATAAGTATAAGTAATTTAAGGTAAATCCGACTTGAACGGATAAGATTAAAAAAATCAAATAGGCCTAAGCTATTCATGTCTGCCAATTCCATCACTACCTTTATATACTATATACATAGTACAACTGCTCGATATTAGATTTTAATTTATATTTATATTTTTTTTTTATTTATAAACTTATTTTTTTCTTTTTCATATAATCTAAACTATAAACATATAAGTATAAAGATAAAGGTAAACACAAAAATAAATATATTTATGTTATGTTTAATTGCTCGAGGTAAGACTTGAACTTACAACCAAAATAGCTTCAATATTTCGCTCGACCAGTTGAGCTTCTCGGGCTTATATATAAACAATAAAAATAGTATGCTTATATATATTATCAGTAAAACAATAGTAGTAGCTATTTTGGAGACATCAGGACTCGATCCTGAAATAACGATATGCAAAATCGTAGTTTTACCAGTTAAACTATGTCCCCTTTAGCTAAAAAAAATGTTTTGAGCATTTATTTACTTTATTTCTGTCTCCTCTGCTATCGCAGGAGACAGAAAGCAAAGTTAGTTAACAACTCAGAGTAGTATAACCTTTTCCTTTATATACTTTATGGGTTTTATTCTCCTCCTTTTTTTTCTTTTTTTTTCATAATAATAATATATATATATAAATAAAAAAATATTATAATAAAAAAAAAAAAGAAAAAAAACCTGACCAGCAAGCATACACTTAGCTAAATAAGAAAATGCATCCTAATAAACCCCTATACGCAGGATAGGCTTTTCCAATATAGAAAAATTATTTAGTTTCACCTCTTATATCGTTTATAACTAAAGATTCTGCTATAGCACTAGTAGCCGCTATGCTTAATTTAGCCCTTCAGGCCTGATTACTACTTAATTTAACCTCTTGCATAAGTTCGTAGCTTCAATACATCTAAATATCACCCTTGGGCAAAGCCACCACTTCCCTTATCCCCTTTTTCTCTCCTACCTCCTCAACTACAGTTTTCTCCCCCTTTTTTTTAGAATTAGAAGTTTATTATTTATATAGTCTAAAATTATTTGCGGAGCTTTCCCTGCCCCCCCTCACCAGCTTGCGCATTGACGGGGGGGGAGCAAGAAAGGCCGGGTAAGGGGAGAAAATTTGAGGAGGAGGGAGAGAAATGGGGGGGGAAACAGGGGTCTGATTTGTGTGTATATCAGGTATATTACAAAGGATTCTATTTTACTAATTATCTTTGCACGATATGTCCTTTACAAGATTTGTTATTAGTTATACATCTACGTACATAAGATTCATCTACGCCTAAATACTTTGCCTATTTTTTCCTTTTTTTTTATTATAACAAATTTATATCATTAAACCTAAAATTAGTTATTAAAAAAAAAAAAAAAAGGAAAAAAGGCTGATGCAGAAGAAAATTCTATTATTTATTTTGTTTCAATATTTGTGACTAGTACCGGTTTAGCCTTCTTACTATTTAAGGTAATTTTGGCTATGGTTTCTCGGGAAAAATTTTTACCTAGGTTAGCTTTACGTACTAGTTCCTTAGATGTTTCGGTACGTTTTTTCGTTCTATCTCCGTTAGCTATAGCATTTTTATACGTTTCTAAGTTAAAAATCTCCTCCAAAGGAGTCGAAGATTTTTAAACAAGAAATTCCTTACTCTTATAAAAAACAACTTAAGTTAAGTTGTTTTTGCTAAGTAACTAGGTTGTATATCAATAAATTCTGCAGCTTTTCTAATAGAGATAAAGGATAAAAAGCTGTCTATTTCAAGAACTTTAACGACTATGTATTCTCCTTTTAATAATGTAGTTGCATTTTTTAATCTTGTCTCTTCAGAGATAATACTATCCTTTTTGCTTAAACTTATGGCTTCTTTAGTAGCTTCACTGTGTTTAAATCCTCTGCCTTCATGCAAGACCAGTACTGGTCTTGCACCGATTTTTCTCTTTTTTTTAGTTATAATAGTTTAATTTCTACGTAGTAATTAAACGTATAATAATAAAAAAAAGAGAAAAACCATCGGGGTAAGGACCCTGCCTGCAACCTTTAATATATTATATTCTGGCTTAAATCTGTCAAGATAATATTGTTCTCTTTCTATAACTATATCTATTTCACAGTATTCTAAAATATCTAATTTAAAGTTAGAATAACCCTTTTTAATTAAAGATCTATATATCATACTGTTATTTTTAGTAACCTCCATTTACTAAGAAGCTTATGTTAAATTATTTACTAAATCTCTTGGATAAATTACCGGATGAACCTATATATGTATTACCTGTTGTAAAATTAACTCATCTATATATCCCTGCTCTGTTTTTATTACTTTCAAGAATGGCTATTTTTCTTTATCTGCATTTGAATAAGAAATAACTGGGACAGGTGCACTATCTGAAACAATAGGATTATTGGCGTTAGTCGAGTGATGTAAAACCCTTGTGACGGAGCTTATTAAACCTAGATTGGAAGTGGGCATGGCGTCTTGACATACTGTAGCTGTACTCTCCTTTTTTTTTCTTTTTTTTTTTATTTAATATATATATAAGTAAAAATATATTAAAATAAAAAAAAAAAGAAAAAAAAAAATGCGAGAAAGGGAAATTTTCTGTATAATTATTTTGTTAAAGTTGAATATTTTAGTTACGGTTTTTTGTGTATGGAGCCTTTCAATGGGAGAAAACGGAAGTAAATATACAATAGTAACTCCAAAAATTCAATATAAATCTCTAAAACCTAATCTTAATACTCAGATATCGTAGCTTGAGGGATTTTCTTCCTCAACAACGCCCATAATGTTACCTAGGTTAAAGGTTAAATTATACGTATTTGTTTAACATTACTTGCTTTACAATATAAGGGCCTTAAATACAACTACTTCGAACATTATGTTTTAGTTCTAGGGGCCGGCCCTTGTAATCTTTTTAAGGATGCTCGGTTGAACTTGTGACCCTACCACTTTGTATTAAGTAATCTTATCACAATCTATACATTCCTAGTCTCATATCTACCACATATTTACTTCGAAAGACTGAGCCTAGATATCTAAAAGATAAATATCGCTGGGAGATCAAAGGGTAGGGTGTTAGCCTTCCTTTTAGCTTAGTTATCGAAAACATACCTTCTGACGAATTTATTTTTATACCTCTAGGCGAATTAAATTCATATAAATATGATATTTTTTTTTGTCCTTTAGCGCCTTTTTTTTCCCTTTTTTTTTATTATACAATACTATTTACGTAATAATTATATATATATAATAAAAAAAAAAGGGAAAAAATGGGATCTACCTGAGAGACGAGTCGAACGTCCACGAGATTAACTCAGAATGTCTTAAGTATTCACTGTCTACCAATTCCAGCACTCAGGTCATATGTAAGGAGATTATACAATACTAGCTTATATACACGGGGGCGTGCAGCCCTGTCTACCAATACCAGCACTCGGATTTTAGTATACTAAAAGTATTAGATAAGGCCAGAGTGATTTGAACACTCATCTCAGCTGTCATGAGCAGCTTGCTTTACCAATTAAGCTAAAGCCTTATTTACTAAAAATAGCAAATTAACTCTTCTTTTTTTTTTTCTCTCTCCTCCTCAACTACAATTTTCTCCCCTTTTTTTTAGAACTATAAGTTTATTATTTATATAGTCTAAAATTCTTTCTTCCCTGCCCCCCCTCACCAGCTTGCGCATTGACGGGGGGGGAGAGGGAAAGGGGAGAAAATTTGAGGAGGAAAGAGAAAAACGAGAAAATGCGGACAAAGGACTTGCACCTTCATAGACTGGTCATGAGCCAATTATGTTACTATTACATTAATCCGCTCCGAATATATATTTATATATAACTATATTAGCCTCAGAGGGGTTCGAACCCTCGTATGTAATGATGAAAACATTATGTCTTAACCACTTGACTATGAGGCCTTATATTATCATATGTCGGTAAAGCATATGTCACGCTTTGCTTTTAATCCTTACCCTAATCCATACCCAGCTGGGTATGGATTAGAGGAAATAGGAATAAAGTAAAAGCCCAATGCAAGTATCGCACTTGCTTCAGCTGGTTACAAAACAGCTACATTACTTTTATGCTAATCAGGCTAAATGTTTTATTAATAATTTAAATTTAATGTGAGATATACTACAATGTTTAGTTATATATATAATTAGTACTTTATGCCTAAAAACATTTAAATCCTTTCAGCTAAAGCCTATTAATTGCACTTAATACTAATTAAAAACAATAAAATCTCAAACTAATATTAACTACAAAATCGTAGTGTTCAACTACGTATATTTAAGAATATCTTAAGGTAAGTTTCGTGCCTAGATGCATTCAGCACTTATCTCTAACTAACGTAGCGTTCCTGCCGTGCCTATGCTATAATACAAAATATTTACTTAAGTGAAAGTAACATCCCTATTCGCTCATCTATATTAGTTTATTGAGAATTTATTGGGCACATAAACAACAGGTAAACCATAGGTTAATATACCCAGCTCCTTTCGTACGAGGGGGCTATCCTTATTTTATTCTAATTTCCTCTAGAAGATAGAAACCATACTGTCTCACGACGTATTTACAAAAACCAAACGCTTTCACGCCTGTTTAGACTATATCTTCAATTATATTACTCTTAGTTAACTTTTCTTTCACTTCCTTTTTATATTGTTCTAATGTTAATCCTGACGCATTATTAATTATATTGTATAATAACCTTATAACATCATCTAGAACTTGTTCATTTTTTATGCCTAAACTATCTAATTCTAAAATCTTACTGGCATAATATATTTTATTATACTTAATTAAGGGCAAACTTAGTTCATGTATATCATATTTGCCAAGCAAATCATTGTCTTCTTTACCAGCCATTTTTGGAAAAATAACTGACATTAAATCAGATTTAGACCCAACATTAAAAATACTACAATTATTACTTAACTTATGTATAAATCCCTTATCAGCAAAATAGCTTTTTATTTCATCTAATAACGAAATATTATGCAGATCTTGAACAATTGTAAAATTAGGTCTTACAGAAATTATGTTGTTATCACCCTTGGCCTCTCTAGGATTAACTAAAGAAACCGATATACCACCGTCACCGTCAAATAAACCGTTAATAAAATCTAAGCTTAACTTATTTTGTTTAAAGCTCTGAATACTTTCTGTTAATTTGCTAATGTCAACCCCTTCCGGTTGGACATTATCTATTACATACTTTTGTTCCTCGGCCGTTAAATATCTAATTTTGTTGCCTAATTTACCTAAGGGATTCATATGACTAGCTAATACAACTAAACTTAATAATTTTTTTTTATTTTTTCAGTGTGCTTTAGTAGCCATAGTCTCGGCTATATACTTAAAGTGTAAAAAGCTTAACGCTTTACCGCTTCTTAGTTGATGTTTCATAAAGAATGGTATAATTATATTAATTATATCACTTTGCTTAGTTACCTGATACCTTATTGTTTTATCTTTTTTACCTAAATATCAGTGACCTATACCTCCAAATTTTTTTTGGATTTCTAGTATCAAATCTTTATACTTTTCGTTTTGCACAATAGTAAAAACTAATGAGATATTAAAATATTGTTTTGTATCTCTAGTTTTACGTGTCAAAACCGCTGAAAACGAACCATCCGCTTGAACAAATCCTGCTATGTACTCACCTGTTAATGTTTTTTTATTTAATTCTCAAAGCATTTTTTTTAACATGTATATAATCGGTTATTATATAATAATCCATAAAATAAGGAAAAATTTTGCCACAACTAGTTCCTTTTCATTTGATTAATCAAGTATAATAAGAAATCTCCTACTTCTTTGGTTGTATAAACATGCCTGCTTGTGCATACATTACTATTACTTCGCCTCCCCTCCCTCCTCCTCAGTTGCAATTTTCTCCCCCTTTTTTTTAGAATTATAAGTTTATTATTTATATAATCTAAAATTATTTGCGGAGCTTTCCCTGCCCCCCCCCCCCTCACCAGCTTGCGCATTGACGGGGGGGGGGAGCAAGAAAGGCCGGGTAAGGGGAGAAAATTTGAGGGGGTAGGAGGGGAGTAGTAATAAGATTATATTTATTACTAAAATAAAGGGAAAAAACGCAAGCCGCCACCGCTGCTTGCTAAATTTTTTTATTCTAGGCTCCGCCTTGCTTTAGCAAGGCAAGCCTAGCACAGCTTTTTTTAATAAATAATAATTTTATTACGTAATAATCAAATTATCATTAAAAAAAGAATAAAAAAATAAAGGTGCGGCATGCCCCCCCCCCCCCTTATTTTTTCTCCCTTTTTTAATTTCAAATAAATTCAATACAACGTTGTATTGAATTCATAAGAAATAAAAAAGGGAGAAAAAATATAGCGCAAGCGAAAAAATATTCCGCTCCGATTTTTTTGCAAAAGCCGGCGCGCCGGCTTTGGCTTTGGCTTTGGCTTTGGCTTTGGCTTTGGCTTTGGCTTTGGCTTTGGCTTTGGCTTTCGCTTGCGGGGGGCGATAAATAATAATTTTATTACGTAATAATCAAATTATCATCATAAAAAAAAAATCCCAAAATATAGGCGAAAAAAGGCAAAAAATATAAAGAGAAATTTAACTTGTTAATAATATAATGCTGACGGTGTTACACATAGTCTTATTATTCTACGTGTCCAATATTCTAAAAATATTGAGTCGTTACGGGGAGCGTTTAAATAAAAAAGTAAATATATTACCTCTATCAATGCTTTCCCACGGTATTAGCATAGTTATATATAACCTTAGCCTTCACCGTATTCTGTCAGTTTTCATTCGTATTAATTACACTGACATATCAGTGTAACTAACACGTTCCTTATTTGTTCTAATTATAAGAAAACTTCCTCACGGAAGAAGGGGCTAAATATTTAACCCAGCTCGTGTAACTTTTTAATCGACGAACAGTCGAACCCTTCATGATTCCTGCATTCATGTGGATAAGTTAAGCCGACATCGAGGTGCCAAACTGCGCACTCAATTTGTACTCTCTGGCGCAATTAGCCTGTTCAATATTTGTTAATAAAAGAAGTTTATTTACTTCTTTATTTCCATTTTTTACAAAATGGTTCAGACTATTTCTTCATATTTATTTTCTGTATATAATGCAACGCTAAAATATAAAAATCCCACATTAAAAATCACGCTTGTTAGGCAGTAGTAATAGTTATATATTTTTAGTTATAAATATATAACTATTACTCCTCCCCTCCTACCTCCTCAACTACAATTTTCTCCCCTTTTTTTTAGAATTAGAAGTTTATTATTTATATAGTATAAAATTATTTCTTACAAAAAAAGCAGCTTCCTAGCCTGCCTAGGAAGCAAGGCGGAGAAGGGGGAGGCTAGGGGAGAAAATTTGAGGTGGAGGGAGGGGAGACAAATAATATTGCATAAAAAAAAGGGGGAAAAACTAGATAAGAAATCTATTTATTTCTTCCCCCCCCCCTTTTTTTAATTATGAATATTTTTACTACTCCCCTCCCTCCGAGGAGGGAGGGGAGACAAAGAGCATTAAATGATAATAAAAAAAAAAGGGGGGGGGGGGAAATTAGTAACAATAAAATCATTAAAAAAAAAGGAAAAAAGGAGATTAGGGATAAAGATTAAAAAAATTTTTTTTAAGGTTTAGTTATAATCTTTACTACTTACTCAACCTTTAACTCCATACGCTCCATTTCGATTCTTGGAATGAAGCATTGAATATTGTACATTAGATTTAACATGGCCTCTCAGTATTGCTGCTGATAACCCTCTAAAGGAAGAATCTACGTTTTTTAAACCACCTTTTCATTTCATCTTGAAAACAGATCTAGAAGCAGTAAACCGTCTGGTCAATCTACCTTTAGCTTCTATTCTAATACCACGCATTTTCATGTGCTTTAAAGATCTAAGTACATAATTCCTTAATGAAACAGGACGCTCATTTCTTTCTTCGAAAACAGAAGCAAGTGATCTTCTACTTTTAATTTCTTTTTTTAAATTACCTGCTTCTGATGTAGCCAAAACTTGCTGGTCCAGAGCATAAGGAAAAATAATTAAGAGTAATTTATTTAAAAGATCTCTCGGGGCAAAGGCGGAGTCAAAAGTAAACAATGAATTAATTTTAAGGTTTCTCATTTTATTTAAGAGCTGTTCATTATTATTTTTGTTACCGGAGCCATGAGCAAGAGATTTTTCTTTTATTATACTTATGTTCGGTAATTTAACTTTATTTAATGATTTTTTTAACACTCTATATAATCTATTCTCTCTGTTCTTTAATTTTAAAGAAACAGCTTGCGTAAAAATATCACTATTTAAATGCATTTTTTTCAAATTAACTAGATTAAATACTACATTTTTGTTATAAATTTGGCTAACCAGATACCTTAGTTTTAATAAGAAGGCATGCTTAAACTTAATTTGGTTAAGTGTAAGTAATTTTATACATATAGTTAATTTATTAAGATAATGTAATTTAACTTTACGCATATAATCCGTATAATCCGGGTATTTGATACGAAGAAGACTATTAAGTTTACGCTTAAAAACTAAAAGTTTTTCATCCTCACTTAATACTTTGCTTTCAACTAAATTAGATATTAAATTAATATGTTTATTTGTCAGATCAAAATATTTACATAATTTTTCCACAAAAGACTTCTTAAGTAGTGTCACATAATCTGTGTAATGATTAGGTATTCTCAGATATTCTTTAAGACTAAAAGGTCTGTTATAAGTTACGATCTCTTTATTGTTTCTATCCACATTAATAAACCGTTTTAAACGTTTATTGGGCCTATATAAATCAAAAATTTGTTTTTTAATCTTTCTAATTAAAAATTTTTTTTCTGTATTATAAAAATATAAAGTAACAACTGCTTTAGAACTAGTATGTTTTAAATCTCCTTTAGCGACAAAGATTTTCTTGGCAGATAGTCCTCTAGATCTACTACGTTTACGTCTAGATATAATTTGTTGACCTTTTTTACTACTTTTTTTAGCCGCGCGCTGCGCAGCCTGCTGTGCGGCATGCCGAAGGCAGGCTTTTTTTTTATTTTTAAAATAAAAATTAAAATAACTTTTTATTAAGCTCATAAAATTATTATCAGCTACAGGTAATAATTTAATATAGTTTTTATTATAAGCATAAATACTATTTCTTCATTCCTGAGCCGCAGGTGTAAAATGTCTTATCTGTCCTGTATCACTTGTTTTTACTTTTAAAGGTATAACTTTAACATCCTTTTGTTTTTTATTAAAAATAAGTGGTTTTACGTTTTGCTTCTGACCCATATCCACCGAATTAGTATAAGGGTAAAAGAAATCCTTTAACTTACTTCCATTTATTTTTTTTGCTTGCTTGTGTGGAGCAAGCAGTGTGGCATGGTAAGCAGAAGCGGGGTTTATTGAAGATATTTTTTGGTTTTGCTTGTCCATTTTATAAAAATTGTTTTTTTTTGCTTTATAATGTTTGCTCATGCTCAATATTTAATTGAGTCTATTTCATTAATATTAAGATTAATATTAATTATTGTTGAGTTATTTTACCCTTCCCCTTTTTTCTCTCTCTCTTTCCTCCTCTTATTTGGGGCTTTTTTTTTAATAAATAGTTCCTTGGCCCCGGCCATTGGATCATGGCCGGGGCCAAGCCAAAAAATATAAATATTTTTTTGCAAAAGCCGGCGCGCCGGCTTTCGCTTTATATTTTTTCTCCCTTTTTTATTTCTTATGAATTCAATACAACGTTGTATTGAATTTATTTGAAATTAAAAAAGGGAGAAAAAATAAGGGGGGGGCTTCCCGCGACTTATTTTTTTATTCTAGGCTCCGCCTTGCTTTAGCAAGGCAAGCCTAGCACAGCTTTTTTTAATAAATAATAATTTTATTACGTAATAATCAAATTATCATTAAAAAAAAAATCAAAAAATTTAGGCAAGCCGCGCAGGCGGCTTAATTATTATGTCGTAATAATTAAATTATATTCTAAAAAAAGGCCCAAATTTAACGTTGAGGAGGAAAGAGAGAAAAGGGGCTGAGGATAAAATAGTTTATATACAGGATAAATAAATATGTTGGGTTTAAGAGAAGGATTATTGTTAGCCTACTCACCCTCTAGTCGTTGAACGGTTTTACTTCTTTATCTTTTTTTTTTATTTATTTTTTTTTAGACATAAAATTAAAAAATAAATAAATAAAAATAAAGATAATGCTTAAGTAAATTTCGCTTCAAGTGAACTTTAGAAGTTATTCTTGAAATTGACCCAATAATTAACCAATAGATTTACTACCTAAAATTTTTAGAAATAAAACATTGGAGGACTAACATCCCTAGCGTAGCTTTTTCAAAAATCCAAGACCTTTCCTTTCTGCATCTTGTGATCATATGCCCCGCTTACGCGACTGATAGACGTGTAAGTCAAACAGTAAAGCAAGATTAAGCCATTAAACTTGACAAGTAATAAACATAATTATATAAATAGTGTAATTTAAACTAGTTATATAACTAAAAACATTAGAAAAGTCTTTTCAAATTAATGTTTTAATTACATCTATTTTCCATATAGTTAAAATCTTACTTAAATTAAAATATTAATTCTAACTTAATAGATATATAGTTGGATTAGTTATAGCTTAAGCTAAACCAATAACAAACTAAAAATAAAAACATACAATTTGTATATTTAATTGTCATAAGTAAGTCATGACAATTTTACAAAATTAACTTTGGATACACCCAGGTACTTTTTATGGGATCTGTGCCCCGCATAAACTGCCTCCTAGCCATTGTTCCCATTTGATGGGTTAATTATAATACTTAATAACAACGTAATAATAACGCTCATAATATTATGAGTAGACTCTATAGCCTACGAATATGATAAACAAAATAAAGGTGTTTCAATTTTGCCTAAACGAGGTTTAAAAAATTGCCTCCAACTACCTTATACACTAATATTGGTTCAATCATACTCAATAACTAGCAACAGTAAAGCTGCATAGGGTCTTCTCGTCTATCTAGAGGTAAACTGTATCTGCACAGTTATTCCAATTTCACTGAGCCAATCATTGAGACAGCTGTTGTATCGTTAAATCATTCCGTTTCATAATTTTACCTTTGATATTATCTTTAGGTTAGGTCATTATGATATCTTTAATCTTAAATTACTTATATTTGGCTTAAGAACCACTCTCGTGGCGACTAGAGCGCACCTTACGTAAATTAATACTTATTTTTAAGTATCTACGAAGAAGCATCCGCTCGTTGCTCTTTTACAGATATATTATCTGACTTAGATCCGCGATAACCCATTTCGTTTTCACTCATCTTCTGACTTGTTACCTTATTGTTTAGGTTATTCGATGAATAACCTAACAAAAACCTGAGTAATTACTTCAGCCACATATAGTTTTTCAACTATAGCTTGGTACCAGAAGCTTTAGGGTGTCCCCGGAGTTTGCCTCTTTATTGCACAAAAATCAAGCTTCCTAGGCTTGACTTTTCTATTTCCTAATTAGACTGGCATAAATTTTGTGTGCTTATCATTATAAGGGACGTATCCCTTAATAGATGATAAAATATAAATAACAAGCTTAATAAAGGGCAATTACTGCTTATCCTTTAAGATGCTTATTTTAAACTCTCCCTTAAAAAGTTTACCATTTTCAGCAAAAACTTTAAGAGTTTGTCCAGTAGTTATAAAATCCGGTGCAAAAGATAAAGCTGCCTTTCTAAAAGAAGGGTATATAGCTGTTGAACCAGACGGTATATGAGTTACTTGGATTTCTATGCTTTTGTCCTTAATAGAACTAGCAACATTATTTACAGTATCTCATTGACACAGGTAACCGTTATAAGGTTTTCCTGATTCAATGTGTCTATATAATGTTGTTTTATTAGAGGGTGCTATTTTGTTAAGAAAAGTTATACAACTACCTATACTATCAAACAGCATAGTTTCCTTATTTCCTTCAATACCTTTTATAACTACTTTTCTACTCTTACTTTTTTGTATTTCCAACCTATCTTTATCCAACATGAAATTTATATCTGTTTCTGACATATTGCTTTCTTTAGCTCCAATAATAGGCTTATCTGTGAACACATATTTACCTAGGTAAACTGCTCCTGTTTTTAAGCTGTCGCTAAAGATACTATGATGTACTTTCAATTTAAATATAAAGTCCTCTTGGATGTTTGAAGAGTAAATCAACTCTGACAAGTCTTTAGTGTACATGTATAAAGGTATGGCTCTTGCACCAGAATAATCGTTAACTACTCTAAGTGTGTTAAGATTAAACTTGGGTTGCAACAAGAAGTATTGTTCTAAACAAAGTTCTTGATTCACTTGATAAGACTCTGTTAAAGGTATAACTTGTAATCTAAAAGCACCCACACCTTCTTTTTTAATTAAAGGTATTAACTTACCAGTATCTTTATGGTTATTATTAAAATAACCAATTAATCTACGAGCTAATTTAGAAGATGATCCTACATACATGTCGCCTGTAACTAAGTGTGTTCAAATGTAAACGCCAGGTACTTGAACCTTACCTCTTACTGTACCTATTGTTTGTAAGAATTTTTCTGTTTTTATAGTATTTGAGTCTAGATCGGAAAAATCTAATCTAGGTCTACTAAGTATCTCATTTAACATGTCCTGACTAATACTAATACCAGAAAAAGCTAAAACTTTATTAACTTCAACCGCTGTTATAGGTCTACTTTCATTAATATACTGAATAGCTAAACGATACGCATTAGACATAGGTCCATCTCTGCCTAGTATTGAGGGTCAACTGGAGAAGCATCTATTTAATTTGGTTATCGATTTTTGATTTTTCATGTTTTTTGTTTTTTTTATATTTTTTTTTGCCTACATTCCCCCTCCTCTGCTTCCACGGGGTTATAATGCTAAGAGGAGAATAATAATAATAAACTTAATAGGGGTTACCTTAGAGTTCGCTCGTGTGCGTCTTACTTAAAAAAATTCAACGCTTTTGACATTTAGGTCCATAGTTATTTTCTACTTAGTTCAGATGCGTCATGTTTTAGCACCAAGTTTCCTCTCCTACCTGTTTCAAAATAGGATTTTTAAGTAGCTTTTCGGATAGTTCCCTTTTTCTAAGATGATAACCACATCTCATACATCTATAGGTATGAAGTCGCACGTGTACCGGTTACTAAGCAGGGCACATTCTTTTAAGTCATTATTAATATCGTTATAATGCCACGGTTAAATTAGGAATAGATTGATTTCTATTCATGCAAGACCGCATTTAACGGCCAGGGTATTCCGCTACCTTAGGCTTAAAATAAAACCTTTAAGATTTATATACCCTTCATGCAAGACCAGTACTGGTCTTGCATGAAGGCAGATGAATCTTAAAGGTCTATTTATTGGACTATATCTTCAATTTATAAATTTAAATGCCTTTAATTTAAACCCACATGTCCTAATCCCTTAATCAGGGCTGGTTGAAGGACAAATGCTAAATAATCGTTCAAAGTTGTATATATATAAGAAATTATATATACTTAGCAAAGCATGCATACTTCTGACTTTTTTTAATCTACGTATTACGAATTTGACTTGTCAAATCCTAGGATTACGTAATAAAGAAGAAGGCCAGCATTCCCCCGCACCTCCCTACGAAGTTGGGAGGGAGCGGTCCCTGAATTTACTAAATAGATAAATTGTTTAGCGTGTAGTCTCTGAGGATAATATATGAATCATTCCGGCTAAATTGCTTATAGAAGTATGATCGTTCTTTACTTACCCTTTGTTAAGTAGTGTTGATCGATTATGGCTAAGGTTTCCCCTAGCGTTCTTTTTCTGGACTTTCCTTTACTGTCCGGATTTAAAAGATAAACTAACTTTATTAATTCTACCATTTCTGATTTTTCCATGGTTTTCTTATTATTAGAATCTAATCTTGCAATTATATCCTGGAAATTTTGGAAAACCTCTGATTTGTACTTACTAGAATACTTAACAACATAGTTAGAAAAAAAAGGTAACACATACTTTTTCAAGTTCTGAAAACCTTTTAGAGAATATACTCATACTTTTTCTGAACCTGACTTTGCGTGTACAGAACCTTTTCCTTCAAAAAGGACTTTAAACGAGTGTAATATTTGTATACCATTCTCATGTTGGGCAACACTAAACTCAGGTTGTAGTGCTACACCATTAGATACTTTAGAATTTCTAACAATAGAAACAACTAAAGTACCTTCACCTTCCACAAACCCACCTAACCAAAATTTGTAGTTCTCATCCTGAACTAACCCATGTATTCTTTCCTGCTGATTTAAATTATTGTTTTTTTCCATATTATTTTTTTCCACGTTTTTTGTTTTATATATTATATTAAAAGTTGTATACAACCATACTTAATCTTAGCAGTAGATACATAATACTTATTATGTATAAATGTAAATACCACTGGACCACATCGTCCCCTTTCTCATTGGTATAGTTTTTATCTAACCTTCTACTTTTTATAGTTGTAAAAGAATAAGATAAGAAACTTGTTTTATTACCTAAAGCTAACAATAGGGGTAAAACTGGGGCGCATCGCTTATAAAAAAAAAATACCTTGCGGCTCTCTATTTGCGATTCTGTTAATGGGATCACTTCCAGTAGACATTACTATCTACCTTACTTATATTTTTTTGCTAGCCACCGCCTAGCAAAAAAAAAAGTATTAAATTACAAAAAGTAATTTACTTAAAATACCAATAAAATGTTCCAGCATATAGCTAAATTTAAAGAGGGCCCTATACACCGACCCTCATAGGTACATAGCTGATAAAATTTGTCATACAAAAAAGATTTATATTTACTATTGTGTAAACATGCTGCTATACTATTTTACTTTCTTTTTAAGTTCATGTTATCTTTAATTACTAATATTTTACTAAGACCATCTTCTGTTAAATGGTCTTTAGATTTAACAATTTCAGCGACTTTTTTAAAATCTATGAAATCTAATTCTTTCGCTCCTTTGATTTGGTATTCGTCAAAGAACGGTATTATAATATTTAAGATATCCGTGGTATTTACGATTTGAATTGCTACTGATCTATCTGTATAATAAATATGTTTATTATTCTCAAAATTAAAGAATTGAGCTAGTCCTTTGATTACTAGTTCTTCTCTAATATGTAAATGAACAGCAAATCTTAATTGTACTTTACCTGTACGGGTTTTTGTAGTCTTAATGTTAAAACTACCATCTCCACTTACAAATCCGGCTATTCAATAAGGACTAGGTATTCCATCGAATTTAAATTCTACTCTTTCAAGTAAATTTATATCACTAAAACTATTTTTTAGTTCTTCAGATAATCCCTTATTAAGTGCACTTTTATATTCAAGTAATTTAGAAATACCTTGTTGAGTTAAATGCTCATTAAGTTTAATAATATCAAAACTTTTTTTGAATAAATCATAATCTAATTTCTTAGCTGTTACTAAAGGATATTTGTCAAAATGATCCGTTATAACTTGTAAGTCTTTAAATGATTCTACTCTAAAATAAACTTTTGTACCTGAAACATATAAACGTCCAACTCCAAATCAAGCTTGAATATTTTCTAATATTGCTTGGTCTTTTTTGTCAAGACCAATAGCAAATATAGCTTTCACCCTTCACAGGGTTTTACTATCAGAACGAGGTTGAACTAAAATATTGAAAGTTGATTCAGCATCAGCAAATCCTGTTATAAATCAAGGATTTAACTGGTTAGAACCATAATTAGCATAAAATCTTTTTTGGTTAGAAAGGACTTTTATTTGATAACCTCTTTCGAAGCCCATTAGAGTATACCTTAAACACATTAAGTTATTTTCTGTTCTAGGGACAGGCCTAATGTATCAACTACCGTCTACTCGTTGCGCTTTTACAGTAACAGATTTTTCTTTTTGGCTTGTGGGTTTATTTAAACCTGTTACTGACTTAGTTCCGCGATATCCCATTTCGCTTTCGCTCATCTTCTGACTTGTTACCTTATTTTTATGATTATAACCATAAAAAAAGTCTGAGTAATTACTTCAGCCACATATAGTTTTTCAATTAAGAAAAGAATTTTTCTGAAATTTTTTTGTGATGAAATCACAAAAAAATCTATAGCTTGGTACCAGAAGCTTTAGGGGGTCCCCGGAGTTTGATAGTTTTACCCACACATGAGATATCCTACACCTCAAAGCAGGCCGCCATTGATCGGGGTTTCCTTCAAATCCAAGCTTATATTAGTCAACCTAGAAAGTCCGTTAACCAGCCGACATTGGGCAGAAATCACACTCAATACTTTGATTTATTATCTTATTGCAAAGTGCTTTGTTTTAATTAAACAGTCGTACAACACTATTCCATGCTTCCTATTCTTTACCTTATACTAATAAGTAAGAATGGCTCTCCTTATCCCGAAGTTACGGTAGTTAGTTTGCCGAGTTCCTTAATGATTGTTCACTCAAACGCCTTCGTATTCTCTACTTGCTTACTTGTGGTAGTATTTAGGTACGGTTTATTTAGCCTTATTTCGTCATTCTTCATATATTTTAGTATATTTAAAATGATAAAATAAACATTACTTGTTACAAGTTTTTCCAGAACCTTCTTCACTTTTCTTACAGAGTGTAAATATTATCACTCTCCCTTTGCTTTATTAAAAAAAACACGAGCAGGGGCGAGTATAAATATTATCACAGGGCAAGAAGATGTTGTTACTTTGTAGGTAAGGTTTACTCATCGTTTAATCCTTTAGGTTAATAAACTTAGAGGCCGTTACTTTAATAAATCCATAAGCTTTAGGCGAGGGCTATGGCATCTTTTGTTAAATACCTCCTTCCATATTATTTTCTACGTTCTAGTTTTAATAGGTCTAGTCTCACGAGCTAGTGTAGTACCTATTGCTATCTTCAATATTTCAATCTGAGTTTTGTTATCAAAACGAACGCAAAGGAGCCCTTTTTCGTTACTCATGTCAGCATTCTCACTTGGGGTATTTTTTTAACCTGCCACAGTCAATTTTATACTCTTAAAAAGAATATATCCTAAATTTACCCAACGTTCTGCTACCCCATAGTTAAATTATAAATCATATTTAACAATATGGACAAGGTGTCGGTATACTGTTTAGATCCGTTAAATTTTCGGTGCAACTATCAATGTAAATTTTGTTTACTAAACCAGTGCTCTGTTACGAGGTCTTCAAAAAATAGCCGCTTCTAAGCCTATTTCCTAGTTGTATTAGATAGAAACTTCCTTAGTTTCACTTAACAATAATTTTGGACATGGCGACTAAATTTACCATACAAATAATAAACAACATTTAAACATATTCTCTCTTAGTATTCATCCCAGACTTTATACGTCGAATTTCCTCAAGGCCTGAACATGTTAAATGTTTACCGTCTTTCATAAGATCGGCTACTTTACACCAATCCTGGAAGTCTTCTGATTTTACACCTAAGATAGGGTGCATTTTAAAAAAAGGGATGATCTTGGTCAAATTATCCGTAAATCTTCTGACAATAAAATTGACCACCCCTCTCGAAGACTTTTCAAGACTTCCACACGCTAAATAAGTTTCAAAACTTTTCATTAACAGCTCGTCTCTATTGTGCTGAGTCAATGTAAAACTTAATCAAACTTGATACCCAACTGAATTGGACGCAGATTCCTTTATATTTACAAGAAAGCATGATTCCGCACTTGAAAATCCTGCAAACCAATCCGGATTGGGCACTGTTTTATTCACAACTAAAGGTCTTACCATTGGTATTGCTTTAGGGAAAGCTTCCTTCAATTTGTCATTAGCACCGCTATTTACATTAGCTCTTATCCCTACAATTTTGTTTAACCCTTCTACTGTTAAATGTTCTTTTGATTTTATTAAATCAAACACCATCTTAAACAAAAGATAATCACCTAGCTTCTGTGATGTTAAGGGATATTTTGAAAAATGGTTAATAATTACTTCTAAATCTTTAATTGATTTAACCCTATACTGCTCAGTATTTGAACCATGTTTAGTTATATATCCAACCCCGAAGTAACTTTTAATTTGTTCTAAAATACCCCTATCTTTCACATGTAAGGTAATAGTAAATATTAACTCTACTGTTCAACCTAGTTTCGACTTATTATTTTGGGGGATTCCTACATAAAAGCAACTTTCCCCGTCAGATAATCCGGTAATAAATCAAGGACTCAATTGAACTGAAGGTTTGTATGGTGAGCTTTCGGCATTATGACGATCTGTGGAACAAAACCGTGTTTGTGTAAAGCTTATTTGGTTAGATGGGTATTTAGTTTGATAACTTCTTTCGAAGCCCATTAGAGTACACCTTAAATACTTTTTAGATATTGTCCTATCTAGTCCCTTAGATCAGTTTGTACGACTGTTTGTCGGACCGAAATCTTTGAAGTATCAACTACCGTCTACTCGTTGCACTTTTACAATATCAAACCTGGATTGGCCAGTGCCTCTGGTATAAAAATTTGATATTGATTTAGCTCCGCGATAATCCATTTCTCTTTCGATCATCTTATGACTTGTTACCTTATCTTTTCGGTTGTTCAATAAACAATCGAAAAAAAAACCTGAGTAATTACTTCAGCCACATATAACCTTTCGATTATAGCTTGGTACCATAAGCTTTAGGACGTCCCCGGAGTTTGATAGTTTTAGGCACTTTTTTTGAGGTTTCCCAAACCCCAAAGCACCTTAACTCTTGTTCTGGGCTGTTTCCCTTTAGACATACACAGATCTCCCTTTTTTGCTATATGCAAAGTAAGGTACTTCTCCCTAAGTAGTTAGACACTATCTCACGATATCTTAACTACCCATTTAGACAACAGATTTTAACCTGGCTTCATACATTAGCTGAAGCTAAAATAATTTTTTTTTTCTTTTTTTTTTGTGTTATGTTTTTGTTATAA
Source organism: Sclerotinia minor (assembly GCA_025389075.1). Classification (NCBI taxonomy): domain Eukaryota; kingdom Fungi; phylum Ascomycota; class Leotiomycetes; order Helotiales; family Sclerotiniaceae; genus Sclerotinia; species Sclerotinia minor. The sequence continues at coordinate 164,559 of QRFH01000017.1, read as the reverse complement.
GATATATACCATTAATAGGCGAACCTCTTTTTATAGCATTATAAACTGCTTGCCTTGTAACCCCCAAAAATACACCCGCTTCTGTTTGATTTGTAAACCCTTTTACTTCATTTGTTTCAGTGTTTAGGACTTCTACAGATACCCCTTCACGAGCTAGAGTCTTAGCTTTTATGTTAGCCAAAGCCTCAGGTGTTAAAGGATTATTTTTTCTATAACTTGCAGTTGCAGCGGCCAATTTATTTTTGGTTACCTCACTAACAAGTTTTCCCTTATGAACCTGAGATAATATTTCTTTATGCTCAGGAGATATAATTTTAGCTTTTAGCTTTTCTATGCTCTCCTGGCTATGCTTAAAACCTAGTAAGGAATATGCGTGTTTTAATATATTATATTCCGGAAGCAATAAATCAAGATAAAATTGCTCTCTTTCAAGCACTTTAGTTTTGGGGCAATACTCTAAAATCTCCAACGTAAAGTTGTTGTAATCATATTTTAGTAAAGCATCTAGGATAGGTCTAGGGTTTCTACTTAACTCCTTTTTATTATAATAGCTACCTAGTCTTTTGGCTAGATTTACTCCACTACCTACATATGTTTTACCGTTAAGATTATTAACCCATCTATAAACACCCGATAAATTCCTATTATCTTTTAATACCTCATCTTTAAAAACCTCTGCATTTTCATATATTTTAACCGGAGAAACTAACTTCACATCAGCCGCGGCTGATGTAAACGTATTTGCAACTAAACTATTATTATTTTTGTTGTTGTTATGTATTCGAACTTTATATTTAAATTTATTTGTATGTCGACAACTTAGTGTTTGTCTCATTCCAAACATGGGTCATGGTAACTTTTAATTACCAAGCTCACTTCTCGGATTACTAGAGTCTCCACTAGGTCCGGCCAAGGATGAACCATTGGCAAGTTGATTGACATCGCATCTTACAGTACCTTAACCCTATTGACAATTCATACGTGGGGTGTCAGCCCAGCCGCATTGAATTCACCCTTCGAAAGGAAGTCGCTTGTCGGTATTAAGTCTTTTGCAAGAGTCGACTTTGCTTCATCGCAAGAGCAAGACCAACGCTGGTCTTGCATTGAAAAGGTATGATTATTAAAAAAAAAAATTACTTTATTGCCATTGCACCCTCTCGGGTGAGGCTTGACTATATCTTAAGCACTATATAACTATAGTGCCAACTCACATTTAGTCGATGAACTGCACACCTATGTAAAATAACAATAAGTTAAAAAAAATTGTTATTAAAAATTTAGGTGCTTGGCTGCGGATTACCCATTTACACTTACGTTAATAGATTTCGATTTTACCATACCACGAGTCATTACCTGTGCCACAAACTGTGTTGCCACGTCTGCTTGGTTGAAATCCCTTTAGAGTTTTCCCGCAATTTGAGAATTTATAGCAGAAGGTTCACTTCCACAAATAGGCTGCCTTATATTTGGTAATTATTACACCACATACAACCTTATCGTACTATGTCCGATTATTCAATACATTTTAATCTTCATCATTGCCCTTCCGAGTGCGAATACTCACCGATAAAATCCTCACGATTCCCCGATATATGCAAAATTATTTCTTATCCAGGCATCTGCCTAGGTAAGAAATTTAAGTTGCCTGAGATCACAGTTCTGTACCTGCTATGATGTAACTTGAATTACCTACTTACATAGGTTTCGCAGAAAACCAGCTATCCTAGTCAGTTTTGTCTTTCCATTTGTGTTACAATTTTCATTGTAAATTAGACTATACCTTCAACTTTACTTTTATATTAGGCAATTTCTATTAATACTAATTAGGTCTCGCTAGACCCGGCTTCGCTGTAATATGTATAACAATATACCTCCTTTATAAAAAAAAATACAAGGAGTTACGAAACTAATGCTGCCTTTAAATTTTGCTCACTGGTTCTGCTGAGGCAGAGCCAGCTAATTTCACCAATAACATGTCTTTCGTCATCTTTCGTCTTTTACCTTCTTTGTTAGAATCATAAGCTAGTTCTACTATTTCTTTAAAAGCTTCCTCAGATTTATAACCTTTAGATTTTATAAGCTCACAGACTTTTATAGCTATTTGGTAATGTTTAGCTTTATGTGTCTTTAATTCGCATTTATCTAGAATAGGTTTAATATTACTTAAGATTAAATCTACATTTTCAACTTGAAACCTGCTCGCTGCAGAAGGTAGATTATATACACTTCCACAAGAAAAATAAGATTCTAATTCATTTAAAACTGTTACACAAGATGTTTCTTGAATAACAGTGAAATTAACCCTAACTCTCCTATAAGGTTTTAGTTGGAAAGTTACATTAAAGCTCCCATCCCCGTCTATTAACCCTATTATGAAGTCAAGAGAAAGATCTTTATGAGTTCCTTCCGGAATTGGGCTGAGTTGAGGCTTTGGCAATTTACCATGCGTATCTTCTAAAAATTTTAGTAGGTTTTCCTTTGACTCTTCTGTACGTCTTCCTGTATCTACATTAAGTTTAAAGCTTGTATGTATAATATTCAGTAGACCATCTAATTTTAAATGTTCCTTATTTAACATGTTATTAACTATGCCTTTAAATAATAAATAAGCTGTTAATTTACCATATCTCAAGGGGTATTTGTCTAAAATTGGAAATAATACATTAACGAAATCAGATAAAGATGTTATGTATAAAGAGACATTGGTTTTATTTCTTGTAATATAACCTGCACCTAAATATCTATGTAAGCTAACAAATAAATCTGATTCAGATTTGTCTTGAGTTAAGACAAAAATAGGTTTAGGTCTTATCAATAGACCTGTCTTTCTTTTTTCAAACGTAATTGTAAAACAACCGTCTGATTGTATAAATCCACTTAACCAACCGCCTGTAAAATTTAAGTCTGTATTCATCTCACTGATCTTTTCAGATCTAGTGTCCATATTTAATTTGTTTGTGTTTTTCATGTTTTTATATATATATTAATATTTATGCCTATAAAAAGCCAGCCTTTTATCTCCCTCCAGTCGTGTAACGCCTCACACCCTTCACGCTTCTTATAGTAGTCAACGGGAAATATAGTCAGTTGTAAATTGCTTTTATTAGGAACCAGTAATCTGTTACGATTTCTTCAAAAGATGGCTGCTTCTAAGCCTACTTCCTGGTTAGTCTTCCAATTTACTTTAAAACCTATGAGCGAGGTTGATTACCTCTTCCATGGTAAGCTATGGGGCTTTCGGCCCCATTCCGTCTTAGACGGCTAACTTCCCTTGGAAACTAATATCTAGAATATTAGTTTAGCTAGTATTTTATCCCATCTATATTTCCCTATACATCAGTCGCAAGGACACTAGCTGTAGTCTTGGCGTACTACTATGTGTGACTTTGCCAGGGACGTAGGAGTTTGAAACCTAGTGGTGTAGGTTGTAATTACCGAGTTGCTAAAATATGTATAACCACTACTAGCTACGCATACAAAATCGCTTCACCTTGAGTGGACTAGGCCTACTTCGCTAAAAGTAAACCTAGGGGTTTTATGAAAGAACAGTAAAATGAATCTAACTTGCTGTGTTTTTTTTTTTAGTACTAGAAATTGCCATAATAAACTGAAACTGTAAAGTGCTGGCGTGTTACACTTGTATTATACTTTATGTCTTATAATTAAGCACACCTGTGCAAGGGTTTTTCTTACGAAGCTACCCTAAACCAGTAGCACCTTCTTTGTAAAGATTAAGTATATAATAACATTAGCGTCTCATCTTTTCAGATGAAGTCGTTACGGGGTTATATCCAGCAATATACTATCTAGGCTACTCCGTCATATTAGAAATAGACCTAAAAGCACATTTATCAAATATTTTCGATTGTTTCTTAAACTGGATAAACTTCCCTCGGTATTACCATAGCTTATGCTTTAGGTTCCACCGATATGAGCCAGATTCTGATTAGTAATTCTTACTAACCGGGCGAAAATTCACCAACTTACCACAGTTCATCGGATATCTTTACAACGATACAGATTATCTCTTTAGCCTTGGAATATAAAAACTATTCCAAACTAGGCTGAGCTGAGACTTTTCTCCCTAAATAACTTTGCGCCATTGTTGACAGCATATAAAGTTATCCATTTAACAGATAATATAGTTTTATTCTTAGGTCCAGTAACAAACTGTAATTATAAGCAAATAGAGCCTATTTGCTTATCTTCTATTTAATCCCTTTGCTAATTAAATAGACTTTTTTTAATAACCTTCCTTCTCTAATAGCTAGGCTAATGGCCATTTTACTGACAGCCAATGCAAGACCTGCCTCGGTTAAACTGTTAAATACCATTTTCTCATTAGTTAATGTATTTGTAACTAAAACAGACAATTTTCTTGAGGCCGTGGCCGCTTTTGTAGATAAAGCTTTTCTAGCTTTAACCTCTTCACTTAATACAACAGCTCTCATTTTAGCTTTGCAGTTCTGGTGTATGTTTATAACCTAAAGTTGAACCCGCAACTTTAGCTGTGTTATAGTTGGGGTTTAGATTATCCATATAGTATTGCTCTCTTACTAAAGCTTGATTTATCTCACAATACTCTGCTTCAATGCAAGACCAGCCCTGGTCTTGTTCCAAGACCAGGGCGGTCTTGCATTGAAGAGGATCTCTAGCTTAAAATTAGAAAATCCGTGCTTCAGCAAAGCACGATCAATTGGTCTCTTACTTGATACTAAAGAAGCTAAACTGTAATATGTATAAAATCTTACCGAAAGATTAATGGAACTACCCACATATGTATTACCATTTACTTTATTTATTCTTACTTTTTGGCCTTTTTTTTTTATAAATAATTTAATTACTACGTAGTAACAAAGTTGTAATAATAAAAAAAAGGCCAAAAAGTGAGGTACACCCCGCTTTTATTACGATTATCTGCAAATATATCTACTTTAGCTGTATCCGCATTATCGTAAACGATAATAGGTTTTACAACAAAAGAATTAGTCATTAGTGAGGAACTCTATTTTTTTTGGCCTTTTTTTATAATTATAGTTTAATTATTACGTAACAAACAAACTATTTATTAAAAAAAAGGCCAAAAAAAAAGGAAAAGAATGCTTTTTTTGTTTTTTGTAGAAATAAGTTTTTAGAAGCTTTATTTATTATTATTATGTTTTGATTTATACCAAACGGCTTAGCTCTCTACGAAACTATCGCAAGAGCTATAATACCATCAACTGCCAGAGATTTCAGACTTTCTCTATTTCTATTCTATCCTTGGGTTAGGGGGCTAGCCTTCCACCCCCTACGGGGGGAGAAATTAGGGTCCGGATACCTTCTACTTGTACCTTGCCTTCAGGCTAATACGGATATATACTGCAGAGATTAAGTCGGCTATTATTTAGTTAAACTATTTCCATCTAGCTTAGCTAAGACGAAGCACAAAGAAGTAGTGTTTACTAAACCCTTTTTTTTTTTCGTACTAAAAAAAAAAAGGGCCCCCTTTTTTTTTTCGTACTAAAAAAAAAAGGGCCGGTAATGAAAGATAACAGTTGGGTCTACTACATAAATCAAGTAGCTATGCGACCAACAGCAAATAAACAAAAAAAGAATTCCGGAAAGGCTAAATTTGGAGATATTGTTAAAACTATATTATCCTGCATCCTTTCAGATGAGGCTTGACTATATTTTAAGCTTGCGCCAACCACCATGTAGTCGATGAACCTTTCTCCTAATAATAGGAGCTTGGATGCGGATTGTCCATTCACTTTCGCAAATCAATCTTGATGTTACTTAATTTTTAATATCTTTTAAAGTTAATAAAAGTTTAAAAATAACCGCGAGTCATTACCTGCGCCCCTAATATATTACTAGATTAGGTTAGTTAAGATTGCTTTAGGATTTTCCCGTCAATTTGATGATTTATAGCTGAAGGTTCTCTTCAACTTGGGCTATAACAAGGGCTCTAATTCTTGTTCTCTACCCGTTCGGACTTTTATAATCCTGACCATGGTAAGATCACTAGGCTTCGGGTCTAATTTTAGATACTAATTCATTATTTCATAATTGGTTTATCTAGGCATCACTGCTCGCATCTAATATTAACTTGCTGACCCATTATGCAAAAGGTACGCTCTTACTATTTGTTTTAACTTGAGCTGCTTATAAAACTACTATTTCAACCTTTCCTTCACAGTACTTTACGCTATCGCTTATGTATTATATTTAGCCTTAGAGGAAGGTTCCCCTTATATTCAAACAGGTTATTGCCCGTTTTACTTATTTAATATATCAGTGGTTAGAGCTTTGTTTTGCTTGGCTTTTTTTTTATCACCAATGCGGAGTAAAAAAAAAATAAAGAAGCAAACATGTCATTGTCCTAGTAATGCTAATAATTTTTTTTACAATATATTTACTTATATCTCTTTCGCCCCCCCCCCCCTATATTTTTTCTCCCTTTTTTATTTCTTATGAATTCAATACAACGTTGTATTGAATTTATTTGAAATTAAAAAAGGGAGAAAAAATAAGGGGGGGGCGAAATATAAAATATATAAATATATATATTCTGATACTTTATAGGCTGTTCTACTTTCATTCACACTAATCATAGAATCTCGTTTGATTTCTTTTCCTGAAGTTACTAAGATATTTCAATTCACTTCGTTTATTATTGAATTTCTCTAAGAGTACATGTGCTACATTTAATTTTAATGAAATACACAAATTAAAAAACTCTCTTTAATACATAGCAAGATATTCCTAATAGTTTCTTTATATACTTGCCTATACAAAAAAATATTCCCTTGTATAGAAACATTGTTTGATATCTATCACATTACTAATAATAATCAATATTATTAGCTATATATTTCGGGTTATTATGATTCGAACATAACAATTCCTCAACCCAAATGAGGCGCCTAACCAACCTGGCTCTAACCCGTATTTTGCATGCTGGCATTTTTAGTACAGAGAATATCCGATTTGAACGGATGTGATCTATTAAATCTAATAAGTTTCAAGCTTACCGCCTTAAACCACTCGGCCAATTCTCTTTATAATAGCATATAGTTATATATTAACTACTAACTAGCCGCTGGGGCGGCTTGCCGTTGCACGGCAAGCCGCGCAGAGGCTAGCCTAAATTTTTCCCCCTTTTTTAGGCTAGTTAATATTAATAAGTTAAAGATTAAATTTAAGATGTTATTCAGCACAATACAACTAAGCATAATGTACTTAAAATGATTCCTCAGAGACTTGAACTCCGAACATATCCTTATCAAGAATACGCTTTACCAATTAAGCTAAGGAACCTATTACCTTAAAATTATATAAATAAGGTTAATTAACTTTATTTACATAACCTGTTATATTAAGGGGCTTTAATTTACATCTTATAACATAAATCTCCTCCTTATATTAGTAAGAGGCAATATTTAGAATATTTATATAACAACTAGTTAAAGAATATGTTATGATAAACAAGAACTCAAACAACTTGTTTGGCAAAGAATGACATTAAAGATCATGTATTTACAACTATAGCTATTACGAGTAAAAATAAATAGCTAACTAATAAATACATAGTTCAATTATATTAAGAATAAAACATAGTAATCTTAAACTTAAAGTTAAAACTAATTCTAAGTAAAAATAACTTTGCTAGCCGCTCACCAATTGATAAGGAAATTAATCTATATCGTAAAATATACTTGGCATTTCATTTGTAGGTCTATAGTTGAAATAAAACGTGGCGAAATAGAAGTAGATGTAGTGGAAGTAGGAAGAGTATAAGCAGCAGATGTAGTAGAAGTAGATTTAGTTTATGCAGTAGAAGAAATAGTGCAGTATAAGTGTCATGGCCTCTATAAGTGCTTGCTTCTACATCTACAGTTTATCCCAATCTTACCGTAAGTCTTCTTTTTATGACTTCAATGCAACATAGCGAAATATTTGCAACACGCATGTTATAGATTTTCTCATATATTGTTCATAAACCATTTTATTCCTATTTAATGTCTCTGATTCTTTATATATACCTCCTTCTTATTCCCCCCCCCTTTTTTAATTATTCTCCCCTCCGTCCTCCTCAACTACAATTTTCTCCCCTTTTTTTTAGAATTAGAAGTTTATTATTTATATAGTCTAAAATTCTTTCTTCCCTGCCCCCCCTCACCAGCTTGCGCATTGACGGGGGGGGAGCAAGAAAGGCCGGGTAAAGGGGAGAAAATTTGAGGAGGACGGAGGGGAGACAAAGAGTATTAAATGATAATAAAAAAAGGGGGGGGGGAATTAGTAACAATAAAATTATTTATCGCCCTATTCTTTTCCCTTTTTTTTATTATTATACAATATTATTTACGTAACAAGATTATATTTATAACTAAAAAAAAAAGCTTCCTAGCCTGCTTTTATTTTTCCCCCTTTTTTAATTTCAAATAAATTGGCTACAACGTTGTAGCCAATTCATAAGAAATAAAAAAGGGGGAAAATTTTAGGAAGCAAGGCGGAGAGGGGGGAGGCTAGGGAAAAAACGCAAGCCGCCGCCGCGGCTTGCTAAATTTTTTTATTCTAGGCTCCGCCTTGCTTTAGCAAGGCAAGCCTAGCACAGCTTTTTTTTAATAAATAATAATTTTATTACGTAATAATCAAATTATCATTAAAAAAAGAATAAAAAAATAAAGGTGCGGCATGCCCCCCCCCATATTTTTTCTCCCTTTTTAATTTCAAATAAATTCAATACAACGTTGTATTGAATTCATAAGAAATAAAAAAGGGAGAAAAAATATAGCGCAAGCGAAAAAATATTCCGCTCCGATTTTTTTGCAAAAGCCGGCGCGCCGGCTTTGGCTTTGGCTTTGGCTTTGGCTTTGGCTTTGGCTTTGGCTTTGGCTTTGGCTTTGGCTTTCGCTTGCGGGGGGCGATAAAAAAAAAACGCATTCCAAAGGGGGGGCTGGAAAGGAGATAAGAAAAATTTTATTTTAACTAAGAAATAGACAATTAATCCTATCAATTTTATAGGATTACTAATTTAACCTATAATATATTATGGATTAATTAAGTAAAAGGCTTTATTTTTTTTTGAGTTTTCCCTATATTTTTTTATTTTTTTTTATAATGATAATTTGATTATTACGTAATAAAATTATTATTTATTAAAAAAAAATAAAAAAAAATAAAGCAAGCCACGAGTGTAACACACATGTAGCCCCCCTAATACGTAGTGATAGGTATAGAAGCAGTCCTTTTAAAGGATTTATAAACTTAATTCGGGTGATATTATGCTTAATTAAAAGGGGTTATAAAGTATCAAGAGCACTCAGATTTGAACTGAGAAGGTGAAGTTTGAAGCTTCAAATTTTACCATTAAACTATGCTCTTTATATTTTAATGTTAAAGTATACTGTTTATAATTTATATTACATCGGAAAAGAGATGACTCGAACATCCAGGTGTAGAACACAATATTTAGCAAATATCTCGTTTTACCAATAACAACTTTTCCTAAATACTTTTAATTATTATATATAAGTATACGGGTTAAACCGGTCTCGATCCGATATACACTTCTATGACAAAGAAGGTTCTTACCTATTAGAATATTAACCCTTACGGCCAGCCGAATTCGAATCGACACAAATCGTTTGGAAGACGAAAGGTCTACCATTAACCTATGGCCGTTTATTTTTTAATTATAAAATAATCCAAAAATAAAATAGTTTTACCCCGATTTTTCTCTTTTTTTATTATTATACGTTTAATTACTACGTAGAAATTAAACTATTAGAACTAAAAAAAAGAGAAAAATCGGTGCAAGACCAGTACTGGTCTTGCATGAAGGCAGATTTAAGACCTATGGGGTCCGAACCCATATAACAAAGATTAAAAGTCTCGTATTTTACCGTTAAACTAGTATGTTGTTTATTATTTTTTTTAGTCTCCTAACAGGCGAAAAAAAAAATATATATTACTTAGAGTAAGCTCAGTGATATATTATTCTTATCCAAGACTCGAACTTAGATCTAGATATTAGAAATATCCTGCTCTACCATTGAGCTAATAAGAGCTAATAAACACTGCACAAGTGCAATGTTTATTAAAACAGTATTTAACATTTAATCAGGCCATAAGAAAAAAAAAGATAGGCATCAAGTAATTAAAAATAAAATTTATTTAATTTTTTTTTGAGCTACATATAATAATAAAAATGCCAACATAAGGGTAAATAAGTTATTTTAGCTAAAGAAACGTAAAATGACATGTTTATCTTATGGTATTTTTATTTTTACTATATATTACTAATAAACATTAGAACTAACATTGTATAAATTTAGTCTTAAACTTAAAAATTAGCGCGGCTTAATATATAGTCAAGATAAATATGAGAGTTGAAAATAAGCACGCACGCTAAGCTGCTGCAGGGTTATATTTAAATTTATATATAATTTAGTCTACTTCCTTTTCTATTTAAATAAAGATTTTCTTTATATATAAAGATTTCCTTTATAAATAAGGAAGTTTTTCTGATATGTTAATAACCCTCAACTATATTTTATTTTTAAAATAAATTAATCTTTTAAAATCTACTTTTAAATTTAATTTCCCTCCCCCCCCCCCTTTATCACTGCTGTATTTTGGAATGCGTTTTTTTTATAATTATAATTTAATTACCACGTAGTAATTAAACTAGGCTCCGCCTTGTTCAATTTCTACCCCCCCCCCTATTTTTGTTTTTCCCTTTTTTTTATTATTATACAATGTTATTTGTCTCCCTCCTACCTCCTCAAATTTTCTCCCTTTTTTTTAATAAAACTCTTTATTAAAAAAAAAGCTTCCTAGCCTGCTTTTATTTTTCCCCCTTTTTTAATTTCAAATAAATTGGCTACAACGTTGTAGCCAATTCATAAGAAATAAAAAAGGGGGAAAAATTTAGGAAGCAAGGCGGAGAGGGGGGAGGCTAGGGAGAAAATTCTAGTTGAGGAGGTAGGAGGGGAGGAGTAATAAGAAAATATTTAGAACTAAAAAAAAAGCAGCTTCCTAGCCTGCTTTTATTTTTCCCCCTTTTTTAATTTCAAATAAATTGGCTACAACGTTGTAGCCAATTCATAAGAAATAAAAAAGGGGGAAAAATTTAGGAAGCAAGGCGGAGAGGGGGGAGGCTAGGGAAAATAAAGGGGGAAAGGAAGTCGTTTATTAGAGTGTAAGGGAACAGGGCAGGTATAGCGAATAGTCTAAATAGGTAGGCGGACAAAAAATAAAAAAAAAAAGGAGGGGGGAAGATTTAATCTTGCTATTAAGTCTTATTCATATTTATATATATTCTATTAAGCCATATTAGATCATATTACTAATAAACCACTCTTCCCCCCCCCCCCCTAAATTTTTCCCCTTTTCTTTATTATACAATAATACGATTTGTCTCCCCTACCTCCTCCTCAACTAGAATTTTCTCCCCTTTTTTTTAGAATTAGAAGTTTATTATTTATACAGTCTAAAATTATTTGCGGAGCTTTCCCTGCCCCCCCCTCACCAGCTTGCGCACTGACGGGGGGGGGAGCAAGAAAGGCCGGGTAAGGGGAGAAAATTTAAGGAGGGGAGTAATAATAAGAAAATTTTTAGAACTAAAAAAAAAGCTTCCTAGCCTGCTTTTATTTTTCCCCCTTTTTTAATTTCAAATAAATTGGCTACAACGTTGTAGCCAATTCATAAGAAATAAAAAAGGGGGAAAAATTTAGGAAGCAAGGCGGAGAGGGGGGAGGCTAGGGAAAAAATTAGACGGGTGAACAATATTATTATTCTAGAATACTCAAAAAGTGTACTTATTATATATTATAATTATGATTATTAATTAATAAATTGATTATAAATTAATAATCATAATTATATAATAAAAGTATACTATTATTTATACTTAGACTCATTACTAAGCAAAATGGATAAGAGATAAGCAAAAAGTATATGCCTTTTATAACCAAATAATAAAGATAAAAAGTTTATTTTTATATTAATTATTAGTATTAAATATAACATTCTTGCTTATTCAATAAAGCATATATGTTTATTTTGGCATATATATTTACTAAGCTAGCTAGTTAAAGAAGCAAGGGGGGGGCTTTATCACAAATTAGTGCCTACACGTACATAGAGCCAGTCTTAATTTATGCTTTCTCCCGGTTTCCTTATAGTTAGCGGGGTTTAACCCTAAAATACTTCTAAGGGATAAGCTACGTACCTATAACTAATTAGTAGCTTACTGGACTCTGGGGCTCCGCCCAAAACAAAAAGGAATAATGGTAAAGATTATTTAATAGATTATCATATTTTCTATATACCTGCTCTTTGTCCGAGCCTCCTCTTTATCTAAAACATTATACATCCTCTAAGTATAAGTCTCTTGCATCTTATTTAATTTCCTGCCATATATCTTCCTTTCTCTAAACCAGGATCCACCCCGGGGCAGTCCACTAGGTTCACTAAGGCCACCCTCTTCACTTGGACGCACAATAAGCTAAGTAAGAACTTCGTAGAAACATACAGCTATTAAAATAACACCGCAAATATTAATGAAATAATATAAATAAGGATATTTATTTTAATATTCTTTATATACTATGAACCCCAGTAGTATATAGAAATATATAAAAAAAGTCATACCACATCCACAAAATGTCAATATAGTATACTTGCCTCCATTCCCAGATGATGATTATCTGTGGAATGGTAAGCCAAAACACGTCATAAACCCACAGCTATGAAAGCTGTACCGATCATCACCATGCCTATCTTTACTTTAACATATCGCACGGTTTAAATGATTTAATCCACTAGTAACAACATAAGTATAAACAAGTACATAAACCATCTAAAAGGCGACTTAGCAAGAACGTAAAGTTATTTCCTTATTTCTAAGGAAGACTGAATACACCTTAATTGCTTCTGGTTTCCCTTCCACAACAACTACCGTCTACTCGATGCGCTTTTCCATATTTGTCTAAAAAGATAAATATAGGTTAGTTCCGCGATTGCCCATTTAAGTTTCCTTAATACAATAACTTTTTACCATACCCACTACGATTAATAACGGTACTTATTATTAGACTTTTCACTATATATAAGGTGGTATTATTGTCTTTAGGGGTTCCCCGGAGTTTGGCAGTTTAGTATGTATTCTTTGGTTAAACAAAATTTTACTTGTTTACCACCAATGGTAAACAAAAGTACAAGTACCAAAAGGGGGTATACTTTTACCCCACCCTTAGGGCTAAACGCTCCCTTACCTAAGTGGCTAGATACGGAGGGAACATTCTAAGATCATCTTATTTATAAGTTAACAATGTAGTGACTTATCTCCCTTTATTCATCCCGGATTTGATTTGACAAACTCGGTCAAACCCTTCTTTAATTAAATGATCCTTGGTTTGAATTATAAGGGCTACTGTATATCAATCTTTAAAATCTTGAGCCTTAATACCTCTTATATTATATTCAAGGAAAAATAGCATGATTTTTATTATAATTGTCTAACCCCCCCCCCCTATTTTTTTCCCTTTTTTTTATTATTATACAATATTATTTACGTAACAAGATTATATTTATAACTAAAAAAAGCAGCTTCCTAGCCTGCTTTTATTTTTCCCCCTTTTTTAATTTCAAATAAATTGGCTACAACGTTGTAGCCAATTCATAAGAAATAAAAAAGGGGGAAAAATTTAGGAAGCAAGGCGGAGAGGGGGGAGGCTAGGGAAAAACGCAAGCCTAAATTTTTCCCCCTTTTTTATTTCTTATGAATTGGCTACAACGTTGTAGCCAATTTATTTGAAATTAAAAAAGGGGGGAAAAATTAAGCCGCGGCTTGCTAAATTTTTTTATTCTTTTTTTTAATAAACAATAATTTTATTACGTAATAATCAAATTATCATTAAAAAAAGCTGTGCTAGGCTTGCCTTGCTAAAGCAAGGCGGAGCCTAGAATAAAAAAATAAAGGTGCGGCATGCCCCCCCTTATTTTTTCTCCCTTTTTTAATTTCAAATAAATTCAATACAACGTTGTATTGAATCCATAAGAAATAAAAAAGGGAGAAAAAATATAGCGCAAGCGAAAAAATATTCCGCTCCGATTTTTTTGCAAAAGCCGGCGCGCCGGCTTTCGCTTGCGGGGGGGGGGGCGATAAAAAAAAAACGCATTCCAAATTAAAGGTGAAACCAGTAATAAACCCAGGGTCTATTTTGGTAGACTCCCTTTTAATACATTATTTTTCCCCCTTTTTTAGAATTATTCTCCCCTCCGTCCTCCTCAACTACAATTTTCTCCCCTTTTTTTTAATAAAAATATTTATTAAAAAAAAGCCTGCCTTCGGCATGCCGCACAGCAGGCTGCGCAGCGCGCGGCTAAAAAAAAAAAAAAATATTCTATTTTTCTTTTTTTTTTCGCAAAAGCCGGCGCGCCGGCTTTCGCTTCCAGCTAGGCTTGCCTTGCTGAAGCAAGGCGGAGCCTAGGGGAAAAAATTTAAGGCAACTTAGGTGAAGTAATTGCTGAATAAAACCTCAAATGTGCATACTTTTTTACACTATTTCTCAGGTTCCAATCTGAGTATGAATGTAAGCCGTGGAAGCCGGTACCAAAATAAAAACATGATCCAAATGCACCATCACTTATAGTGAATGAAGAAACAGTGTATTCTACACCTTGTACAATATTGTTATCATAAGGCGTTTAATCCTTATTTCAATAATTTTCATTATTGTTCAGACTATATAATATATACAATAATATCGTTATGTGTATACCAAAGTTTTTAAATAAACAGCTGTGCTAGGCTTGCCTCTATTTTTTTTTTATTTTTTTTTTTCTCGCCCCCCGCAGGCTATTTTTTTTCTCCCTTTTTTATTTCTTATGAATTGGCTACAACGTTGTAGCCAATTTATTTGAAATTAAAAAAGGGAGAAAAAAAAAGGGGGGCGACAAAAATAATTTAAAGATATAAATAAAAATATATTAAAACCAAAAAAATAAAAAAAAAAGGAAGCGAGGCGGAGCCTAGAATAAAAAAAAAAGCACCCTGTCTAAAGGTCAGTATCCAGAGTTAAATAAAACTGCGGTCTCTGGATAAAACAGAAGTGCTAAATTGTTTTATCCTATTTATGAGTCGTTGAACCTACTTCTTAAATATTCTTTATAATATTTAATAAAAGTTGGCTGCATATTGTCTTGTTATTAGATTAATTAACACTTTACGCTTAAATTGTATTAGCTGCAATTTCAGCGCTCAGGGCTAAAAGTTACAAGATTTCCATGCAATTTACTTTATACATTTGCCTAACTTCGTGCATAAAGCTAAGAGCTTACTAATTTATTTATGCATAACTTTAAGCAAAGGCCTATATATATATGCTTTTTCGTGCTGGCTCAGCCAAATACCTCATCAGAATTAATTATATATTCTAGAGCTATTCATTCCAGATTTTAAAGAATTTATCTTATTAATACCTAATTTTTTCTTCCCTTTTTTTATTATTATATAATATTATTCTAGTAATAAGATTATATTTATAACTAAAAAACGCATTCCAAAAAGGGCGTTAAATGACCTTTAACTTCTACAATCTTAGCTACCTTAACAAAATCTAAGTAATCCATATGCTTTATACCATGTAAGGAACAACTCTGGAAAAAAGGTATCACCTTTTCTTTAATATTACTAAATTTACTTACAGAAAAATTAACTATATCTGGTCTGGTTGAGGCCCTCTCAATCCTACCACATCCTAAGTAGTCAATAAATTTAGTTAATAAAGCCTCATCTCTTACATGTTGAGATATAGAAAAACCATGGTAACGTTAAAGCCTGATGAATATCTTTTATTCTTTAGTGATTTAACATAAAAAAAACCTTCTCCACCTACAAAACTTGTTAATCAACTAGGGTCCTGGATGCCTTGCTCACCTACTACTGTTTATTTTTTTCCCTTTTTTTTTAATAAATAGTTTAATTACCACGTAGTAATTAAACTATAATTATAAAAAAATCAGCTTCCTAGCCTGCCTAGGAAGCAAGGCGGAGGAGGGGGAGGCTAGGGAAAAAATTTAGAGGAAAAAGTAGGATGTCAGGGAAGTGTAATTTTAATGTATCAGATAATCCTTTATTCATGGAACCCTTAAGACTTAGAATATCACGGATTCCTTCTTTTTTTTTTCTTTTTTTTTTACATCTCCCCTCCTACCTCCTCAACTAGAATTTTCTCCCCTTTTTTTTAGTCGTTGAGGAGGACGGAGGGGAGGTAAATAATTTAAAGATATAAATAAAAATATATTAAAACCAGAAAAAAAAGAAAAAAAAAATTACCAGATCGTGATTGGCCCTGTATTAATAAGTTTACAGCTTGTTTAAATAAAAGGTAATCCGCCCTCTTTTGAGTTATTAAAGGATATCTATCAAAATGAGGTATAATGACATTAACTATAGCACGTGCAGATTGAACGCTATAATATGCCTGATTTCTATCTTCACGTTCACCAACTATACCTATACCGAAAAAGGAATGTATTTTTCTCAATAATAGTAAGTCCCTGCTATGTAACGTTATTTGAAATTCAGGTATAATATATTGTACGCCTCCTACCTACGGAGGAGAATAAGTTTGAATCAACTATAGATTATCCTCTGAAGTATATGATCACCGTGTCCAGGGAAAGGAACAACTAGCCGACCTAGATATAAATTCTACTGGAATTCATTCCAGATTTAAGAGATTTTATCTTCTTAAAGCCTTCAGGAGTTAAATGTAATTTATCTTCTATAATCTTAGCTATAAGACAGAAATCCCGAGAATCCATAGACTTTACCCCTAACAAAGGGTAGCTATGAAAAAAAGGAATGACCTTTTTTTGAATATCCGTAAATTTACTTACAATAAATAGAACTCCATCCGGTCTATTGGAAGCTTTCACAATTCTTCCGCACCCCAGATAGTCAACGAATTTAGTTAATAAAAGCTCATCTCTTACATGTTGAGAGACAGAGAAACTTATTTGAGTGTAAAAACTTCCATCAGCTTTAGCTTTGGTTGTGTCCACACAAAAACTACCTTCACCGTCTACAAAACCTGCAAACCAATGGGGGTTTGGTATACCTTCAAAACTAATTACTGGGCGTGTAACAGGAAGAATCGTTGGAAAGTTAATCTTCAACATATCGGATAGCCCTTCTTTATTCATTGACCCTTTAAGACTTAAAATATCCCGTATACCCTCTACTTCAGAGTGAACCTTTAAATTTAATAAATTAATACCTTGTTTAAATAGAAGATAATCTGCCCTCTTTTGAGTTATTAAAGGATATTTGTCAAAGTGAGGTATAATTATATTAGTTATATCTCGTAAAGATTGAACCACGTATGTTACCGTATTGTTACTTTCTCTCATATAGATTGTACCTACACCAAAAAAGGAGTGTATTTTTCTTAACATAATTACATCCTTTATGTGTAAATGGATTCTAAATTCAGGTGTAACCCCTCATCCTACTTTAGATGTACTTTTCTTAGCCACTCTCAGACTAAAACATGACTCTCCATCACAAAACCCTGTTACTCAATAAGGATCAACCTCCGGTTGTAGATTAACAGTAGAGTATAATCTTTTATGACTAAGCCCAGCCATTAAGTGTCAACCTGAACGAATGGAACTACTTTTAGAGACTTTCAAACTAAAGCTTGATTCTGCATCCGCAAATCCCGTAACCCCGTGAGGGGAAAGCTTTGGTTCATCCACTGTGGCCGAACTATAGTTATTACTTAAAGGTCCCCCTTTGACGGTAAAACCAACACTGAAAAAAGACATACAACTAATGTCTAAGCCGGTGAATACTAGAGCTAATAGTACTGTAGCAACTAAACCATCTAAAGCTCCGCTTCTGTTTCCTTGTATTAAAGAATGATGAGCGTATGTTACTGTTACCAAATCTCAAATAATAGCTTTATTATTTTCTATTACCCTGTATTTTATATTAATTGTATATTTACTCATAAATAATTATTTATGGATTGTAAATTTAATATAAAACCTTGTGTTCTTCCTGCTCATTTTTTAGAAGAAAGAGATTCCCACTGTACATTAAGCAGCATTTCAGCCACCCACCGATGAACCAGCCTGTAGCGACCTTTCATAAGGCCAACGGTCTTGACTTATAATATTAATCGTTAACCGTTTTCATCAGTATTGCCAATAATAATTAAATTATCTATATCTTTACAAAGATATACTATTATATCTTTAAGCTGGGGCTTCGCCCAAAGCTTTCGGCCTAATGTTTTTTTATGAAAATTGCACATTATTTATAATAGGACTACAAAAAAGAAAAAAAAAAATAATTTAAGATATATTCGGTTTAACCATATTTAATTTGTATAAGAAATAAGGATGCATATGGGGTAAGACTAAGGGTATTAAAATAGGTAAATTTTTCTATCGCCCCCCTTTTTTTTTCTCCCTTTTTTAATTTCAAATAAATTCAATACAACGTTGTATTGAATTCATAAGAAATAAAAAAGGGAGAAAAAAAATAGCCTGCGGGGGGCGAAAGGAAAATATATATTATATTGGTCTATGCAGGCCCGCAGAATGTATAGCAACACTTAAATTATACTTTCTTTCCAGTATTGAGACGAATAATTTTACTTCTTTCAAAGTAAAACAATTAGTAGATAATTTGACACCTCTATCTTTAATTCATCCCCCATCGTCCATTATTCAGATAGCTAAAGCCCTAGGAGATAAGTATTCTTCTATTCAATCAGGTACAACTTTTTTACCCTTTTGCCCTGAGGGACTCATAGGATAAAAATCGTCATATATTCAATTAAAAGAACTATATGTAAAGGTTCTAAATCTACAGTAATAATTTAACTTCCCATTTATTACTCTACTCTGAATTTGAGGTATATTTTCTTTACAATAACCATGCTTTAATAAAACACTATGTAATCATATTATATACTCTATATGTTCTCCTTTTTGGTAAAAACAAAATCGCGATCCATTACCATCTCTTTCCATAGTACCATCACCTAAAAGAGATCCTATTAATATACATAATATATCGTGGTTATGTGGACCTATTCGCTTAGTAGATGGTACTTTACTAGAAAACAATATAAAAGGGTTAAAGGAATTAATATCTATTTTTTTTATTTTTAGTATACTTTTTCATTTCAGGCAGACACCTGATGATAATAATATTCAACTTTAATTAACAAATTAGTTAAGCAACTTTGCCTAACTAACATAAGATTTTAGTCCCTAATAATACCTTAGAGTACTTCCCGTACATGGAATGAAGTAATCCTTCTCTTATTACGATATTGTACTCGTTATAAAGCTCGACTGTACATTCGGACAGACATTTCAGCCTAACCCCGGTGAACCAGTCTGTAGCGACATTTACAACTGCCGACGGTCTTTAATCAGGATATCCTTAACCGTTTCACCTAATTTTTCTATACATTTCTAAGCAAGTTCGATTGTAATCTTCTTTTTACTTACGTTATTACATTTTCTTTTTGAAAACTCCTATTCTTTTTATTTTATAATCTTTGTATTCTACTTCTTGAATATGATTATTTAGTTGTCTTTTTAAAGCATTAAATCCTACACCTATTTCTTTAGCTGAGTCAGCTAAATTTGGTTTTAGAATGATTTCTCCTTTTTTCTCTCCTACCTCCTCAACTACAATTTTCTCCCCTTTTTTTTAGAATTAGAAGTTTATTATTTATATAGTCTAAAATTCTTTCTTCCCTGCCCCCCCTCACCATTGACGGGAGGGAGAGGGAAAGGGGAGAAAATTTGAGGAGGAGGGAGAGAAATAAGAAAGACACAAAAACATTCTTTAAAAAATGTGTATTTTTTAGAGTTAATGTGGCAAGAGGTTTACTGTTATTTACAGCTTTACCTTTTCCGATAGATATTACAGAAGAACATTCCAATTTATTTAATGAGTATGTATCTAAGCCTAGATTATCTTTCAGGTATTCTTTTATCGCATTTAAAAGAGATAACTGACTTTCTGACAGTTTTATTGAGAATACAGGCTCCAGAGTATTTCTACTAAGACTAAAAGAACCATCTCCTTCGATAAATCCTAATAATCATTCTTTAGATATATTAAATTCAGCGTTTCAAGTGCTTTCTAAAAACTTTCGGGTGTTGTTCATATTACTTTTTATGTTTAATATTTGATTTGTTAACTCTTGAGTTAATTCGTCTCTATCTTTATATAAATAATATGCTTTTTTTTTGCTTGGCCTCCGGCCATGATCCAATGGCCGGGGCCAAGGAACTCCGCTTTATTTTTTCCTTTTTTTTATAATTACAAATAGTTTATTACGTAATAATTAAACTATTCATTAAAAAAAAAAAGCTTCCTAGCCTGCTTTTATTTTTCCCCCTTTTTTAATTTCAAATAAATTGGCTACAACGTTGTAGCCAATTCATAAGAAATAAAAAAGGGGGAAAAATTTAGGAAGCAAGGCGGAGAGGGGGGAGGCTAGGAAAAAATTTAGGAGCGGTCTAAATAATCCAATCTTTTTGTAGAGTTAAGTAAATAAATGTCAAATATATTAATTAGTTTTAAGATATCATCTTTTCTTGTAACATTAAAATGACAAGTGTTATTGCTAATATATATGTTACCAAAACCTAACTTATCTTTAATGTTATTTAAGACATTTAAATCATCTATATGCAAACCTATAGAAAATTTAAAACTAAATCCTTTAACCGATGAAACTATCATAAATGTTCCCTCTGCTAATTTTTTCCCCTTTTTTATAATTATAAGTTTATTATCTATGTAGTAATAAAATTATTTCTTAAAAAAAGCTTCCTAGCCTGCCTAGGAAGCAAGGCGGAGAAGGGGGAGGCTAGGGGAAAAATAAAGTAAACCCTGAAAATCATTTATAGAATTCGACGTTTAGATTATTTGTACTAAATTGCATCTGACTTGCTCTTGATCCTGATCCGAAGGATATCCTTCTAACCCCCCCCCCCCCCGCAATCTTGGACTTGCGGGGGGGGGTAAGAAATGGATAAACATGCCGTGTAAAATTTAGGTTTTAATGAGTTTATAAAAATAGTATAAAAATAGTTTGAGTTAAACATACTATGTATAATAAATATATAGAGTGAGATTTCCACTCACACAGCAACACTGATATATAAAATATCAGTAGTATTAGTCTTCACTGTATTAAGTAAAGGTAGTTCAAACAACCCTTTAAATTGTTAATTAATTTTGTATAGCATTGAAGAGTGAAAATGAGGCTTGATTATTTCAATAAATTTACTTCTTGACTCTGCCTTTATATATATTCTATTTCTACTGTGAATAGAGGTAAATAGACCTCAGTTCTCATATAAAGCTACTTGTAATAATTTAATATCTCCGAGTAAAAACCCACTTGTATTAAGGATATAACCTGATCTGTGGTTATCTCCATCATCCCCCCCCCCCTGCTTTGCTGAGGGGGACAGGAAGACCAAAATTTAAAAGACAAATATAGATATTGATCGTTACCTGCTTAAACTAAAGAGCTTAAACTAATTTTTTATTATGTATCTTTTTTTTACTAAGGTTTCAACCGTTCACAAATGCCTTTCTGGCTAATAATATACTTGAATGTGAACAACCTATTGCCAATGCAGCTTGACGAATCGAGCTATAAACAGCTGTCAATCCTGTCACCGTATCAAACACTTCTATCCCTATGCCTTTATCCTTATTTATCTTAAGCATTCTCTCCTTAGCTTTAGTCCGTTGCTCATCACTAGCATTATGTTTATTTAAATGCTCTCTCAATTTAGCTAGTTGTTCGCTCGTAAACTTATGGGATTTAATCTTAGCTATAGTTGCAAGAGAATGTTTTATACCCAAAGATGAACAAGCAGCAGCAGCTGCTACTCGTAAAAGATTATACTCTGGATTCAAAAGATCCATGTAATATTGTTCTCGGTTTAGCAGCTGATCACTTTCACAATATTCTAATATATATAACCTAAATCCACTATAACCATATTTTAATAAAGCTCTCCCTATAAGACTAGCGCTGTTTTCTACTAATCTATTTAAATTATTAAAACTGTAGTATCAAGTAAATCTTTTAGATAAATTATAACTACTACCTACGTAGCTGTTGTTATTACTTATGTTAACTCAAAGGTATACACCGGTTTTATTCTTATTTTCCTGATAGATTAAATTTTTATCTAAATCAGCATTTAAATAAGATTTACATGGTGTAATGTTTATTCCTTTAATTATAAAAGGTATAAGTGAAAAATAAAGATAATCATTTGTAGGTTCCTCCAGCTGGGCAAATAAAGGGCATGGTATGATAAGAATACTATCCTGTAAATTATAAAGTAAATATGATTCAAACAATCTATTATACGTTTTAACTTGTATAATAAATTTATATCTATTTTTATGTTGTCTTTTTATAACAATATTTAGAACTTAAACGAAGTATATTAAAAGGCATCTCTTCTTCTTAGTCAAGTTAAAATACAAGACTTTAATAAGTAATTAAAACGCAGGTAAGGTATATTTACAAATACGCTCCCTATACAAACACCTATTTATTTTTATACAAATACGTATTATTTCCATTACAAATCTAATCAGATATGTTTAAATAAGAACCTGACTTATTTTCTGATCTTTTATTTGTAATGGACGTTAAACGTTAGTTAGTCTGATGATAGAAAATAAATATTTATATCTATTTTCTCTTTATTACCTTTATAATGGAGCTTGAAACCGTAGTTATAGTATTGATAACAATTATCAAAGGAAATCCAAGAATGCATATCTTTTTTATTCATTTAATTTAATTTTTATTTAATTTAATATTCAATATAAGTTGTAAAAGAGAAGTAAGCTAAACTCTTATCGGTTAATAAGGAACTTATGTTTAAGGGTACTATCTTTCTACCCGAATTTTTGGAATGCGTTTTTTTTAATCGCCCTATTTTTTTCCCTTTTTTTTATTATTATACAATATTATTTACGTAACAAGATTATATTTATAACTAAAAAAAACGCATTCCAAAAAAAAACGCATGCCTAAATTTTTCCCCCTTTTTTATTTCTTATGAATTGGCTACAACGTTGTAGCCAATTTATTTGAAATTAAAAAAGGGGGGAAAAATTAAGCCGCGGCTTGCTAAATTTTTTTATTCTTTTTTTTAATAAATAATAATTTTATTACGTAATAATCAAATTATCATTAAAAAAAGCTGTGCTAGGCTTGCCTTGCTAAAGCAAGGCGGAGCCTAGAATAAAAAAATAAAGGTGCGGCATGCCCCCCCTTATTTTTTCTCCCTTTTTTAATTTCAAATAAATTGGCTACAACGTTGTATTGAATCCATAAGAAATAAAAAAGGGAGAAAAAATATAGCGCAAGCGAAAAAATATTCCGCTCCGATTTTTTTGCAAAAGCCGGCGCGCCGGCTTTCGCTTGCGGGGGGGGGGCGATAAATAATTTTATTACTACGTAGTAATCAAATTGTTTATTAAAAAAAAAAAGCCTGCCTTCGGCATGCCGCACAGCAGGCTGCGCAGCGCGCGGCTAAAAAAAAAAAATATATTCTATTTTTCTTTTTTTTTTTGCAAAAGCCGGCGCGCCGGCTTTCGCTTCCTGCTAGGCTTGCCTTGCTGAAGCAAGGCGGAGCCTAGGAAAAAATAAAGGGATATAACTTTCTAACCGCTCGCTTAACTGAAGCAGATGGTGTGCAGAGATAATTAAATTTTGCAAATAAATGATTAAGATATTGTTCATGAATAATCGATTGCTCAAATCTCCAGGAAGCATTCTCAGTATTCTTCCTTGAAATGTAGAGATCTCCTAAAATCAATCCATATAAGATGGCATAATCTTCTTTATTGATTAAAGGTAGACTACTCCTACTATAACCTTTAGTTTTAATGGTCCGGATTCTGCGACTATTAATGGGAATAATACCGGTACTCATTATAAAGGTAAGTTCATCAAACTTTCTAAATTAACTTTTAGATTAGATCATATCATATATAAATATATTTAAAGGTAGCCGAGGGTGATAATTTATTCTTCAGACATATCCAAGGCTTGGATAGCAAAATAAAACGGAATGACCAGTTAATTATCTTATCCTTCATTCTTAAAATCCTTTACGTAGCGACAAGATGTATTTGTGCTTTAATTTAAGAAGGGAGATAAAAAACAGAAGACTTATTCTAAAGGTCACTTTAAATAATTTATATAAAGGCGTATGATCGTTGAAGTTTACTTATAAAAAAAGACAATAAAGTTTTCCGACTTTCCGATCTTTTTAATTCCTATCTGCAAACTAGCTCTCCGAGCAATAAAATAAATCATACGACCCACCTAGCTAGCTGAGGGAACTGAAGCTAAGGACGACCAGGCTTGCGTACCCTAGTCGAAGGATTAAGCCGATACTGTTACCCTAAACAATATTTAAAAACTTCCAACACATTATCTTTAATATATAAGCATTACCTGCGGATTATTCAAAGTGTACACGTGTACCAATGTATACTCACATTATTCTTAATAAACTTCCCCGCAATTAGCCCTTTTTTCATCGAAAGATTTCCGATGCCCCTTTGATATCTTTTTACCCTAAGGGTTAACAGCTTCTATACCCATAGGTGGTCATTGAGCACCCAATTCGACCGTAGGCGATAAAGCACTATGAAAAAACGCTCAAAATATAGCTAAGAAAAATAATGCTTCTGAGACTATAAATAAAGCAACACCCATATTTAATCCTCTTTGTACTGACAGAGTGTGGTTACCTAAGTATGTCAAAAATGCAACCACTTATAAATAAACTAATTGGACTATATCTTAATTAATAGGTTAAATATATTAAGTTAACGTATTAATTTTTAACGTGTAGTCTCTGTAGATCCTACTAGGATATTTATCCATCCGTTGGTTTCCTGCTGATTGTCTAGTTATAACAAGAGTTTCCAGCAATTAGTTAAATTTTAAGAGGGCACATAAATGTAACAATACTGTCTTTATAATTTTTATATAGCCGCCACCGCGGCTCGCCTAATTTTTGGGATTTTTTTTTAATGACAATTTGATTATTACGTAATAAAATTATTATAAAAAAAAAAATCCCAAAATAAAGTGCGGCATGCCGCACCTTTATTTTTTTATTCTTTTTTTAATGATAATTTGATTATTACGTAATAAAATTATTATTTATTAAAAAAAAGCTGTGCTAGGCTTGCCTTGCTAAAGCAAGGCGGAGCCTAGAATAAAAAAATTTAGCAAGCGAAAGCCGGCGCGCCGGCTTTTGCAAAAAAATCGGAGCGGAATATTTTTTCGCTTTTATTTACAATTTTCCTATCAAAGATCTAATCTTTAGTCTACCTTGTTCAGTAAGATGTTCCTTAGAAATAATCATATTGTAGACAATCTCTCATTTATTAAAATCATTAGACTTATTACCCAATAAGGGATATTTATTAAAATAATCCATAAGAAATTTTACACCATCTATAGATAATACACTTAGGGATAATGCTTCTGAACCTTTATTGTTAGTATAATTATTAAGGTTACAAGACAAAAATAAAGCTAAACTTTCCATAAAAGGTTTCATAGAAGAAGATGTAGGCTTGTCATATGAACGCTGATCTAATCTAAATTTTAGACTAATATTTTCACTAACAGACCTTTTACGAGTATCTGATTTAGCTTTGCTTTCGACATATTTAATACCAAAATGTCCATCAGCTTCCGTAAAGCCTGTAAATCAACTATTGTTTATAAAGTTGGTATTATCTAATAAACTTTCTGATATGCCTAAAGAATATTTAACGTTAAAGACTTTAATTAGATCATTAAATCTTTTGTTCTTAGGTGTTCTAAGTTTACCATGTATTAAGTTAATAAAAAGCATAATTCCAGCCTTATCTCCAATAATATAACGAAGAATATTTTCACCTGTAATTTGAAAACGTCCCACATTACCTAACTCTGATTGGATAAAGGCGTACATACCTAAATTGTTAATATGTGAAGTAAAAACTATTCTAGGGTTAAGTACTCGGTTTAATGTTGTATTACCTAAAGCAGGAATAGATATATGTCGTAAGAATAGAAATATGCTGATTATATTATTTTATAATACATACAAGGTAACATAAAAGGTTTTATATTTACAAATAAAGTATTCAATGAAGAACGATAAATATAAATACTATATTTATCTTTTTCTATTTGTAA
This sequence comes from Sclerotinia minor, assembly GCA_025389075.1. Classification (NCBI taxonomy): domain Eukaryota; kingdom Fungi; phylum Ascomycota; class Leotiomycetes; order Helotiales; family Sclerotiniaceae; genus Sclerotinia; species Sclerotinia minor. The sequence continues at coordinate 138,274 of QRFH01000017.1, read as the reverse complement.
ATTACAACGTAATCTATATTTAATTATTAAGACATTTATTAATTTAATTGTATCAAATAAACCCTCAAAACTAACCCCTAGTTTTATTCCTCTCCCTTGTAAACGTGTACCATCACTCATTACTCACTGAGCCAGAACCGAAGGCGTAAAAAGATCATATATATTGCAAGGCACTCTTTTGACATTTTTGACATAAAACATAGAATAAATATCCATAAAACAAAACATCCATCTTGTGGATATTAATATTATATCTACTGGTTTACCCGGCTTCGCCAAAGAACAACTCTTAAAACGGTAGGGGTCTTTTTCACAATACATATGTATTTCTCTAAATATGTAATAAAGATATTCCTTATTAATATAAGGTTGACAGAATTTAATACGTACCTTTGCATTTGTTTTACCGTGAAGATTCGCCCAACCTTTAGATAAAAGTAAACCAATAAAAATGCTCTTGAAGTATGGAGGTAATATATGCTTAATGCAAATTTCTTTTACAGGTTCAATATAAGAAATTACCGCTGTATTTTCTATTATAACCCCCTGCTCTCTGTGAAATAATCTGTCAGAGATACCTTGCAGTCCTAGAACTTTTTTATATTTTGGGGTGATTTTGTTATTAACTTATATTTCATACTAGGTACAATATAGGGATTTATTATAGATATTAATAAATCCATGGACTTCGAACTAATAAATATTCTAGGTTTGTTATTTGCCATATGTAATGTGCATTTAAGCCTGTATTTAATTACTAACACATTAATTAGTCTAACTACGTCTTGCACAGTAAAAGAATCAGTACTAATTCTTATTCCTAATTTTTTCCCCTTTTTTTTTAGAAATAATTTTATTACTATATAGATAACAAACTTATAATAAAAAAAAAGCTTCCTAGCCTGCCTAGGAAGCAAGGCGGAGAGGGGGGAGGCTAGGGGAAAAAATAAGGACAGAGCTGAACCGTCACCCATTATAAGGTGAGCTAAAGATACAGGAGTTAATAAATGATAAATATCTGCAGGGATAACCTTTTTACCCTCAAGGTAAAAACCATCAAAAAATTCTACAAAACAAGGTAAACTCCGAGTAACAAAGCTAACAGAACTTGTTTGTGTACTGTTCCGGGTCTTAGTTTTAAACTTAGGTAAACTATAACAATAATGAGATAACATTCAATAAACAGACCATACATAAGAAGATTGAGAACTTGTTTGTTCGAACCCAAACCGAGGAGTCTTATTATTAGCGCTAGCATAGGATAATCAACCATCAGATAATAATAAACCCACTATAATTGCTCGTCGATACTCCGGCAATTTAAACATAGTTAGCTCAATTTCGGATAATCTGAGTGTTCTAAAACCAGAATACAGATTTACCCCCCAAACTACTAAAGCCGTACAAGTACTTTTGGGTCTAGAAATACTTTTACTTCTACTTATTATAATAGATATTGTAACGGACGGTTTTATTCGTCTAAGAGTAGGTGTTAGAAGCACATTTACAGGGTTTTGAGGAGGTAACAGGCCAGCTAAATAATGACCTAAATTATTCTTTGTAGCTAGTATAGAATTGTTATTATTAGCTTTATAAATATTTAAAGCTTTCTCTATATCTCTGATAGGGATAGCTTTAGCTATATTCAAATTATCAATAGACAGCATAGTACTTTTGATAAACATTTTACCCTCTGATATAACATCTCTTCATCAAAACGACATTGAAGAAACAACAGATATAAAAGCTATAGTTAAAAAATAGTTTGCATTACTAAAACCATGCATTGTTAATACCACAAAATTTTGATATACTGGATTGACTCCCATAGCTAGGTTAATGGATCCTAGCTTCAAAAAAGTCCGAGCTTGCGCCATCAACAAACGGTTAAGAATTAGTTGGTTAAACTCAGGACTTTTGAGGTACATACGCCTACACTTACGCATAGGATAGGACTAGATCTTATTTCTCTAATTTGTAAAAATCACGTAAATGATTTCAAAAGAAAAGAGTTCTTTTGTTATTCATTCCTTCTTTTATTTCTCTTACTTTGTTTAAATAATTGACATCTCCTGGATTAAGTCTATTTGCTTTTTGAAGCTCTAAGACTTTTGAAAAGTCTAAGTAGTTCAAATGCTTACTACTAAATAACGGGTATTTAGTAAAATAGCTTGATAGTATCATATTACTAGCTAAATTGATAGTTCTTACCCTGTATTGAGGATAAGCTGAATCACTTCTTACCACGCCGAGTTTACTATTTAAGAACTTAGCTATTTCATGCATAAATTCATAATTACTTAAACCATTGCGGTATATTTGTCTTTGTACCAATTCAAGTCTACACTCAACTACGGTATTAACTCGTTTAGTTTTTGAGCTACTAGCTCTTACCGAAAAATGGCCATCCCCATCTATAAATCCCGCAAACCAAGGATTAGAACCCAAAGGCTCACAATTTAAAGGTAACTTAGGTATAATTGCATCAGAGTGTTCTGATACTTTCATTCAGTCAATTAAATCATGTAATGCTTTAATTTTAGGTGTTCTCATACACCCATTTATTAAAGACACAATTAACACAATGCTTTCTTTGCGGTTAAATGTTAAAACATAAGCATTAGCTCCTTTTTTTTTTGAAAGAGAACCGTGGCCTAATGTGTTTTGAATCATTAAACCTAAACACATATCACGTGAATCAAACACAATTTGGATAGAAGGATAATATAGTCTACCTTTGAGCGATCTTTCCCTTTTAGGTGTTATTATAGTCCCGTCAGCTTCAATTAAGCCAGCTAAGTAATGTGAAAGCCTACTCTTATTTACATTAGATGAAACATTGTTTGTTTCATCTTTACAGGAACTAAGATAGCTAGTAGCATCCTTATAATAATTAGTTGATGTTTTTATTAATAGGCAAAACAAAATAAACATAAATACATCAGTGACACAAAAGAGAAATTTAAACGTATAGTCTCTGAAGAACCCTAAAAAAAGAATATTTAGTAGGTTTCCTGCTGATAGTCCTATTATTACTGTTATAAGCAATAGGATTTTCCAGCACATAGTTTGAAAATTGACTGGCATATTAAAGGGTTTACCAGTAGTTGTTAATGTTAATAGTGCAATACATGTAAATAGAGGTCAAGGTGATGGTGATACCAAATGGAAAGGATGAGCTTGAAAATTACTTCTGGTTAAAATTGTCATTCTTTTATCTTTCTTCATTAATTATTATAATATATAATTATACTACACCACAAAAAAAAAAGAGTCGTTTCTATATAAAAAAGATTTTGGTGTCTATGTTAAGACATAAAAAATACACACTAGGCTTTGCCTAGCTGAAGCTAGGTAAAGCCTAGCGGGAAGCTAGTCTAATTATAAATTTGTTTTAAAGAGTTTCTTTTTTTTTTTAGGTTCGTAGCTCACATAATATTATATATTTTTTTTTTATCTTTTTTTCATAACAAATACCCTAATTTAGTCCTAACCTTTAATGGTGGTTAATCGCATCAAATATTAATTATAACCTACATATAGTTTACTTTAAAATTAAAAGAGGGCAAATTTTACCCTCTAATTTTTTCCGCTGCGCGCGCGCGCGCAGCGGAAAAAAAAAGAAGCAGCCCTGCTTTATTTTTTTTTTTTTCCTTTTTTTTATTTGTTTCCCCCCCCCCTTTTTTTTAGTTATAAATATATAACTATTACTCCTCCCCTCCTACCTCCTCAACTACAATTTTCTCCCCTTTTTTTTAGAATTAGAAGTTTATTATTTATATAGTCTAAAATTATTTGCGGAGCTTTCCCTGCCCCCCCTCACCATTGACGGGGGGGAGAGGGAAAGGGGAGAAAAGTTGAGGAGGAGGGAGAGAAAATGGCCGGAGGTAAAAAAAATATATATTACAAATAGTCATCAGTAAATAGATAGGTAATACTTAATTTAATATATGTTATGTTTTGCACACAATAGTGTATAATTTTAGTTGCAAATTCAACACCTTATTAATCTAACATTTGATACAATTAGTTATATAAATACGGGTTATGATTAAGGAATAGGTGACTTGAACACCTAACCTACCGTGTGTAAAACGGTTGCTCTACCATTGAGCTAATCCCTTGGGGGCACTGTAACGACAGTGCCTAGTGGCATAGGTTTAGGGTATTTAACACTCTTTTATACTAAAAGAATCTACCTTAGATACTTAATTATTATTCACCAATTTAACTGAAAATGTTAATATAGCGGCATTATCTGATCCCTGATCAGGGATCGTGAGTAAGGGCAAGACTATAGTTAAAGTTACTCCCGATAAAAAAAAAAGATAAGTCTTAATTTTACTACTAATCCTTTAAAATTTATTTTACCATCACTTAAAGAAATTTTTATACTAGGTATTCATACTATTTACTTCTCTTTTAACTTCTCTTTGTTTTATAGTTATAACCATAGCCCTATTTAAATTTATATTAATTGTGATCTACCTCACCCCCGCATGTTTCACTTATTTTTTTTTTTCTCTTTTTTTTATTTATAAATATTTATTTGCTGTTATATAGTTAATTTATGGATGAATAAAAAAAGAGAAAAAAAAAAGGGGAAGGAAAAAGCCTCTATTAATATTGTTATTAAATAATGTACTTAGCTTTATTTATACATTATGGATTTGGCTCTTCTTCTAAGAAGAGGGTTACTTTTTATTTGCATATTCTATTTTTAAACCATTAAATAGTTCATGGTTTGAGGAATATTTTTTTAAAGTACCCCTTCATATACCCGCGATACGTCCCGCATCACGCACAGAATTATATGTATTTACTTCACCTGTCTCAACATTGGTAATGGTTACTATGTTAGCTCTATTATGATGAATATATACATCTTCGTCTCACATTGCAAGATATCCTTTGAACTCGACACCTTTATCAATGTAAGTTTTTAATGTAGCACCTGTTACCTTAAGCCCTATACTTGTAAGATGATCAGCACATAGCTTTAAACTTTTAAAAGTTAAAGTTTCACTATCTTTTGTATTTATAATAGTTACACCTCTACCTTCACCTGTTCGTAAGTTTAAGCCCTTTTCTATCTTCAGCTAATTGTTCCATTAGTTCGGGTACGGAAATACTAGATACAGTAGCCTAAATTTTGGAATGCGTTTTTTTTATAGTTATAGTTTAATTTCAACGTTGAAATTAAACTATTTATTAAAAAAAAAAAAAAAACGCATTCCAAAATTTAGGGACCAGACTTGTAGTAAAAGCATATTTTTCCAAATATAATGAGTTTGAGTTAATATACTCTTTGAAATTTGAAACATATATACCTAATGTGTAGAAATCTCTATTTAAACCTGTAAAATATAGTATAGTTTTATTTTTATTATACATATATAACACAGTTTGTTCTCTATGTTTGGCGAACATTTCTTGAATCTCTTCATCAGAGTATTTACCAGGTTTAGCTGTCAAGATAGGGACAGATGAAAAAACGTAGTTACCTAAATAGTATCTACCTGTCTCAATACTATCTAGAATAGAGTGATGAGTAATACCAAACTTGGTTAAGAAGTTCTTAATCATAACGTCATGATATATCAAGATAGTTTTATCTCGATTATACATGTACATCTCTTTAGACGAATGCCCTGGGACATTCGAAACTCTAGATGTATTTAAATCAAAAGAAGGGTCTAGCAGGAAATATTGTTCTAGCACAAGCTCTGGTTTAAGAACTGTACTAAAATTTATCGGCATCACATCTAAAGTGAACTTTCCTAACCCTTCTTTCACTAAAAAGGGTATGAACTTACCGTATTCCTTGTTTGTACCTTTTAAATAACCCCCTATTCTAGTAGCCAATTGTACTGAAGAACCTACATATTTAGCCCCACTTTCTTTAGGGGTAAATATGTATACCCCGGCTACTGGTCTACTGGCTACCCCCAATTTGTCCTTAAAATAAGGGTCTTTAACTAAATCTTTGGACAAATTACAAAAAGATATTTTAGGTAGACTTATTAAATCCTTTAATGCTTCATCTGTAACATGTAAATTATAAATAGATAAAATGTTGTTGATAATATCAGCATTAACAGCCAACCCTTTTTTAATAAAATCCGCGGCTTTCTGTTGGCTGTTCAACTGGGGTTTATCTAAAATTAACCATCATTTACTACGCCCACACAATGCAAGACCAGTCCTGGTCTTGCATTGTGAGGAATATCCAAATCTGATGGATTTTTGTCTTCATCTAGTTTTGTGCGGGCAAAAACAACTTGTTTTTGTCCCTCAAAACAAGTTTTGAGGAACGAAAAACTAGTAAGCATATATTGGCATCTTCCTCTGCTTCGCCTAAAGTTTCGTCTGGACTTTTTTTGGAATGCGTTTTTTTAGTTATAGATATATAACTATTACGTAAATAGTATTGTATAATAATAAAAAAAGGGAAAAAAATTAGAGTTCCTTGGCCCCGGCCATTGGATCATGGCCGGGGCCAAGCGAAAGTGTGGAAAGTACGTTCACCTCTTCTAGCGAAACCTAGAGGGTGTTTACTCCCTTAGGGAGTACTAGTGGGTAAACTTCCTCGTCTTATCCAGAACTTATTTAGCCTCCACGGATGAGGACCCAGAAGACGGCTTAATTACTAAAATTATTGCTCCGACCATTGCTAATAAAAGTATGATACTAGTTAATATTAGTCATATACTATAAGTAGTGTAAAGAATATTACCTATGCTTGTTATATGACTAGTTTCTGACAAATTACCATCTCAAATATTAGTAGTAGTAAAACTAGTATTAGTAAAATTACTAGTAAAAGATATTATACCATTATTAATATATAATAGTATTATATCTAATATATCATTAAATGTATTACCTATATTTGAAATATAGCTAGTAAAAGGTACAATACTATAGGGTATTGTAGAATGTACAGAAGAATAAAAAGAAAGAGAAATAATAATAGCTAAAGGTATACTATTGCTGGTGTCAGTTAATAACTCACTTATTCTAACATTTATTAACATTAAAATGAATAGAAACAGAATAGATACAGCCCCTACGTATACTAATAAATAAGACAGACCAATAAAATTAATACCAAGCATTATAAGATAACAAGAAATACTTAAAAATAAACCAATTAAAAATAATGCGGATACTATCACAAAACCAAATAGATCATACTAATAAATAGATAAAAAAAAATTAATTTAAATACACCTGGCCTACGACCTAGATACCAGATCGTAGGCCAGGGCGAAAAGGGACATGATTACCCATCATAACTAACACTGCCTCATAAACTTACAACCTTCCTGTGTTCATCCCAGCTTTTATTTTTTGTACTAGAGACAACCCTTCAGCGGTTAAATGAGTTTTACTCTTTACTATTTCAACTACTTTTATAAAGTCGCAATAATCTTTATATTTTACTCCCTGTACAGGATATTTTTCAAGTAAAGGTAATACCTTATCAGTAAGGACTGAAAGTTTAATAACTTGTAGATCAACCGCATCTCTGGATTTAACTACTGTACCACCTAAATAACTAACTAAACTCTCCAGTAGTTGTACGTCACGTACGTGTTGAGTTAATCTAAATCTCAATTGTACTTGATATCCCTGTTTAGTATACTGAGATTTAGTTATGAAAACGCTAAAACAACCCTCAGCCGAGATAAAGCCTGCCAATCATTGAGGAGATATAATTAATCCTACCTCTGGCTCAGGTTTAATCATAGGAGTGATGTCTGCAAATAAAGCTTTTAACTCGCCAGTAAGACCTTTATTCATTGAAGCTTTAATAGTTATTAACTTTTTTAACCCTTCTGGGGTTAAATGTTCTTTATTCTTTACACACGATAAAGCTAACTTAAATAATTTAAAATCAAGCTGCTTTTTTGTTTGTAAAGGATATTCATTAAAATGGTCTATTACTACAGATAAATCTTTAAGAGACTCTACTTTAAATTGTACACCCTCTTTCCCCATTGTATAGATCTTACCTACACCTAAAGTAAGTTGTATACTTTCTAATATGGCAATATCTTTTATATGTATACCTACTTGAAAACTATATTGAACTTTTCATTTAGATGTGTAATTATCGCTGGATCTGATTTGTAGGCTAAATGTGCCTTCTCCATCTGTAAATCCCGTAAAAAAAAAAGGATCCATCTTACTTAATGGCTTAATTTGCGTAGGGTTAGTATTTAAATTAATTTCCGGTTGAGTTGTTAAAGAAGAATATAAAACCGATCTATTTATTTGGTTAGATACCCGAGCCATCACTACACTCACGCGTGAGGTTGAGCAAAGCCCATAAGAATATTTGATCAGATAGTCTCTTTCGAGACCCGTTAGAGTACATCTTAATTTCGGATGAGTTAATCCGAAATAACTACCATATACTCGTTGCTCTTTTACAATAACACTATTTAGTGTTATTAATTTAGATCCACGATCATCCATTAATCTTTCGATTATCCACTGAGTTGTTACCATACATGAGTGATTAACCCATCCACTAATTCATTTTCATGAACGGCTTGGTATCAGAAGCTTTAGGAGGTTCCCGGAGTTTGACAATTTATCCCATAATACTATAGGATTTTTACTAACAATAACAAGTATAGCACAAAAAATAGCAAATAATGAAGCAACATCCAACATTTCTGCCCTAAAACTATTAGTGAAAGTTTCTCATAAAAGAATTAAATTAATCATGATAAATAATATAAAAATTATACCTCCACTAGACCAGTCCTATAAAAAAAATTTTTTTTTACTTTCTTTTGCCAATTTTTTTCCCGATTTTTTTTTATTATTATACAATACTATTTGTCTCCCCTCCCTCCTCCTCAAATTTTCTCCCGTTTTGGGGGAAGAAAATTTTTTATTCGCCCCCCCGCAAGCTAAAAAATGTTCCATTTTTTTGGTCGCCCCCCGCAGGCTATTTTTTTTCTCCCTTTTTTATTTCTTATGAATTCAATACAACGTTGTATTGAATTTATTTGAAATTAAAAAAGGGAGAAAAAAAAAGGGGGGCGATAAAAATTTTTTTCAAAAAAATATTCCATTTTTTTGAAAAAAATTTTGGCTTGCGGGGGGCGATTAAAAAAAAAAGGGGGAGAAAATTGCAGTTGAGGAGGTAGGAGGGGAGGAGTAATAATTATATATTTATTACTAAAAAAAATCGGGAAAAAAAAATGCAAGACCTGTACAGGGTCTTGCATAAAGGCTAGATTATTAAATTTTGTTCTATCTTGGTTAAACTATCTAAATATTGTACCTATAACAGTTCTTTTTAAAAAGGAATAAGAATTAAACTATATTAAAGGAGGATAGATTTTCCTGACCTACGGATGAGGCCGAAAAAAAATATGTCATACTTTTCTAACTTTTTGCATTTTATTATTTTTTTTAGTATGACTATAGTTTAAACGCGTACAAGACTTGAACTTGTAATATTTGTGGCTGAAAGACAAGGCTTATACTTAGACTAAACGTTTTCTAATTTTATTTTATAATAAAAACATTAAGCTGATATTTTTAAGATCATATTTAATATTGCATGGTTAGTACGTGTAATTAGTCTACTTTAACAATATTTTAAATTAAAACATTAATCTGATACCTCTTTGTTTTAGAAAAAAAAAAGATGCATAAATTTAAACGCGTACAAGACTTGAACCTGTAATCTTTGTGGCCGAAACACAATGCCTTACCATTTGGCTAACGCGTATTAATACATATACTTTATACATAGCCCTCAAGATGAATCGAACATCTATCAAAATATTAACAGTATTTCGCTCTACCGTTGAGCTATAAAGGCTTGAATATATAAGTGTAAAAAAAATCTCTTCTGCCTTCTAAATTTTTATTAGAAAACTAGCCGCGCTTTATTTTTCCCCCTTTTTTAATTTCAAATAAATTCAATACAACGTTGTATTGAATTCATAAGAAATAAAAAGGGGGAAAAATAGGCTGCTGCTTGCCGTGCCAACGCAGCGGCTAGCTGGTTATAAAAAAAAAACGAAGTTTTTTTATTAGGCTTGCCGCTCTAAATTTTGGGATTTTTTTTTTTATAATGATAATTTGATTATTACTAATTCCCCCCCCCCCAAGGTCTTTCCCTATTACGTATATGTTTCCAAAGCTTATAAATTTTATATCTGTCATTTAAATATATTTATAAAAATATAAATAATTATTTGTTATATAATAAAAAGTTACTATTAATAGGAAACAAGAGATTCGAACTCTTAAAAGTACAATACTATTGAGTTTACAGCTCAACCCATCTTACCAATTATGGAAGTTTCCTTTAATTAACATAAATTAATATTTATTGGTATAAATTCATACTAATAAAAAAAAAATAAAAGAAAATAAAAATTTAAAGTGTATCCCTTGCTAACTAAGAAATAAGGCTAGGTCTTAGTTATAAATAAAATTAAGCAACACTTGTTATACCAACTTTATACCTTGCTTATAAACGAAAAAAAAATAAACAATACCTTATTTATTTTATATTAAGTATGAGAATACAAAATGAATAATACCTTCTTTATTTTATAATAAGTATGAGAATACTAGTAATCTTACTAATGGATTTTTAATAGCACAACTATTTCCCCTTTTATGTATTGTTAACCTTAATCAGTTCTAGCCTCGGGTAGGTCTCCCACTTTCTATTTTAGATCAGCCTTATAGACTTACGTATTTTTATTATTTAACTTATCTATTACTATAGAATTACTTATACCTAATACATTTGCAGCTATTCTAGCCGAAAGGTATGTAGTAGTAACACTACTAGTTAAATCTGTAACTATTACAGCTTATGGTGTTTTAACCGAAGCTAATATCTTAGTACGAGTTTCCATTGTAACTTTGCTTTCACTTCCAGCCTTAATTTGCTTAAAAATTTTCAACAATTTAGTTATATTTGATGCCAATGCATCTAATATTTCTGCAAGAGTATCTAATGTATATTCTCTTAATGAAATATCACTTAAATTGTTATGTAATCTAACTAATAAAGCATTACGTAATTTAAACGAGTTTCAACACTAGTTACACGACCTAAACTAGAACCAGCTATAAGACAGATATTGTACTCAGATTTAAAGAAATCTAAATAGTTTTGTTCTCTTTTAATTATATCAGCACTCTCGCTATATTCTAGAATTTATTACCCCCAAATTTTTTCCCTTTTATTATTATACAATACGATTTGTCTCCCCTCCCTCCTCCTCTACTACAATTTTCTCCCCTTTTTTTTTAGAATTAGAAGTTTATTATTTATATAGTCTAAAATTATTTGCGGAGCTTTCCCTGCCCCCCCTCACCATTGACGGGGGGGAGAGGGAAAGGGGAGAAAATTTGAGGAGGACGGAGGGGAGAATAAATATAAAAAAAGGGGAAAAATTTAGGAACAGTGAGGAGGAGAGAGAGGAATGGAACTCGGGAGAGAAATAATCTCGAAGTCTTCTAGTAAAATTCGTACTACTACCTACATAAGAGGCACCGCTTATCTTGTTAATTCTTACTTTTTGGCCTTTTTTTTTATTATAAGAAAGCTATAATAATAGTAATAAAATCATTTATTAAAAAAAAGGCCAAAAAGTGAGATAAATACCGGGCCTCTTCTTCTTACTGTAAGTTGTATTTTTATCATTTAAATCCAAAGAAATTTTTGGCACCCTCTAATCTTTTTTTATTCGTTTCCCCCCCCCCCCTTTTTTTAGTTATAAATATATAACTATTACTACTCCCCTCCTACCTCCTCAACTACAATTTTCTCCCCTTTTTTTTAGAATTAGAAGTTTATTATTTATATAGTCTAAAATTATTTCTTAAAAAAAAAGCAGCTTCCTAGCCTGCCTAGGAAGCAAGGCGGAGAGGGGGGAGGCTAGGGAAAAAAATAGGGCGATAAAAAAAAAAGGAAAAAATTAGAAAAGATCCAAATTCGCTTTTAATCTTTAAGTTTATTGTTTTTTTTTTTGAGCCTATCCCGGATTCGAACCAGATTTAAGAGATCTCTTACTTGCAGAAAAGATCTCTGCTCCAAACCTAGACTTGAGGCAGTACGGCAGAGCCATACTGCCTTTTTATTGTTAACATTAATTAATCCCGTGCAACTTCCACTACACGAACCATATTTTGCTAAGTACAAACAAGAATGTGCTTAGTCTTTTCTACGTAAATTCATTCCGTCTTTTATACTTATAATCTCATCCAAACCTTGTCTAGTTAAATGAGCTTTTGATTGAACCAAGTCAAAGATTTTACAAAAATCTCTAAAATTCGTTTCCTTAATTCCCCTCAAGTGGTGTTTACTAAAAAATGGTATGATGTTAAACTTAATGTCATCAAACCTAGTAACTCTAAACAGTACATATTTTTCATTTTTACTAATAGTACCACAACCAAGAAATTTTGAAATATTCTCTATTAATTGTTTATCTCGAATAGACTGACTTATAGAAAAAAAGAAAGAAACCCTGTTTACACTTTTTGGTGTTGTGGCCTCTATAACGCGTGTATGAAACGAACCTTCCCCATCCGCAAACCCTGTTAATCAATAGTTATTAATTATTTCTTGATCAGACACTTTTGGTCTATGTGCAGGTACTAAGGCAGGAAAACTAGCCAACAGCTTTTCCGATAAGCCTTTATTCATAGAAGCCTTAATGCTAACTATTTTTACTATACCTTCATCAGTAAGATGCTGACCTTCGCTAATTAACTTAACAGCAGATTTAAATAAATAAAAGTCAGCCTGCTTCTGGGTTATCAAAGAGTACTTATCGAAGAAAGGTATAATTACACTGTTCAAATCGATAACCGAATTGACATAATACGTTATAGCATTATTATTCAAATCTTTTTTAACTTTCCCTACACCAAAGAAAGACTGTAAAAGATAAACAAGCTTAATGTCTTTTATACTCAAAGAAATAGAGAAAGAAGGATGAAGGCTGTATATATCTCCTCTTCTAAGAGCAACACCCTCTTTTAGTTTAACACGGCGAGCCGTAACCCTTTCACGATTATCTTTAGTAATTGAAATTGTAAATGTAGCCTCTCCGTCACTTAGCCCTGCGACATAAAACGGATCTAGCTTTATCTTATCATCTAGTCCAACTGCCTCCTTAGGCATTATATCCCCGCTTACATCCAGAACTGCTTTTCCTGCCAACGTCGCGTACCTTGCGAGACATTTGTTTTTCTTGGGTAGAGCACCAGCATAAAAAGATCCAGATACGTGTTTGTTTAAATTAAGTAAAAGTAGCATTGATAATAAAAAAAAAAAAAATGGACGAATTTACCTTGGATCAAATTTTTCTTGCTATGTAAACCTAAGAGCGACTTTGAACACACAACACCACACATAACTGTATAGTATACCGCTCTTTTTTACTCTGAGTACTGCCCTTCTTTTGGGGTTTATTTACAAAAGAAGGTAATAAGCCAGATAAGCAACCCTTCGGCTACTAAGCCTGTGTCTGGACTCGAACCAGACTTTAGGAATCTCTCTGCAACGCAGAGAGATCCTCACTCCAAAGACAAGCTGAAGGCAGTATGGCTCCGCCATACTGCCTTTTTTTATTGTTAACATTAATTAATCCCGTGCAACTTCCACTACACGAACCATATCCTTTTTTCCTTCTTCGACCATGTACAAATGTAATGTATGTAGGTCTGAGACGAAGTTTATTTATTTATCAGTATTTGTACTGCATATAGAACACACCTTAATATTCCACCTTGGTGTAATACAACACCTAGACTACGATAAATATACTTAAACCTAAATACTAAAGATATGTCTCTCAAACATACCACTTCTATAATAAGCAGGAATAACTAACTATTTATCATTTTCGGTAGACTATTGCACAAACCAAAGATAGTTGCAATAGTCACCAGTGGACCTACAAATACCATCTGCTCGTTGCTCTTTTAAGATTTATCAATCAAATATATCCATAGTGGAGATAGTATGCGATATTGTGATATGTTTAAAGTCCATTTAGATCCGCGATTGCCCATTCAATCTTTCGATTAATCAGTTACGAATTATTGCCATACCCTTTCCATTACGAAAGGCCATTTACTCTTTATTTTTTCATCTAGTAGACTTGGCAGTAACTGCTTTAGGGGGTCCCCGGAGTTTGGCATTTTTTGAAACGTTAAAGAAGGTCTCAATTTCTTTTTTTTGTTTTCGACTTAACACCAATTAAAGTCACGCATACGAAAACCTTCCACTATAACAGCTAGACCTACTTATCTAGAATTAAATTATAATAGTTAGCCAAACTTATTGCACATACTTCTTTCGGCGCCTGACGAGTAGTTAGTACCTATCTGAGATTAAATCCACCGTGACGTGGTGATTCACGATTACTAGTAATTCCTTATTCATGTAGTCGAATTTCAGACTACAATCCATATTTTATCCTACTTTTTGAGATTAGCTTAAATTCACATTTTCGCATCTCTTTGTATAGGAATATGTGGCACGTCTATCATGGAAATCAAATTTAATGTGCAATTACATAAAACTTAAACCGACAAGCTTAAGTCTTGTCGGTGACAGTCTTATTTTTCTATAGAACTTTACAATTTTCTACTTAAGTTCATTCCTTCCGCTACTTGTCTGATTTTTTTCAAACCTTCGGTATTCAAATGCTCTTTATTTTTAACTAATTCTGCAACTTTTTTGAAGTCTTCGTAATCCAAACTTTTTACTCCTAGTATCGGGTATTCATTGAAAAAGGGTATAATTTTACTTTCAATATCCGAATTGTTTTTAATTTGAAGCAAAGAAGTATTTTTACTTTCAGAAGAATGTATAGAAATCTCTTCTCTACTATTAATACCGTCTAGGCTGCCTTTCATGCAAGACCAGTACTGGTCTTGCATGAAAGAAGAGAACTAAAATTTAAATTTTTAAAGTACTTTCCCATATTTATTAACAAGTCCCTATCTCTGATATGTAAACAAGTACCAAATATTAATCTTACTCTAAACCCCACCTTACTTGTACTTTTCTCTATAGAAACGCTAAAGGTTGAATCACCAGACACGAACCCTGATATTCAAAAAGGATTCGGTATCTCAATTATTTTATACTCAGGTCTAGCTATAGGTACAATATTAGGGAAAGCATTTTTTAACTCAACAGACAAACTTTTATTTAAATTATATTTCAAAGCTAAAATCTTGTTAAAACCTGCTTCTGTTAAATGTTCTTTCTGCTCAATTAAATCGTAGCATTGTTTAAACAATATAAAATCCGGGTATTTGGCACTAACTAAAGGATATTTTGAAAAATGATTAATAATTACCTTTAGCTCTTTCATACTATTGACTCTAAATACGGCAGTACTCTGACTATTACTTCTAACTATACCCACACCTAAAGTCTCTTGAATTTGTTTTAATAATGCGAGATCTTTGATGTGAATATGTATGCAGAAACAAGGTGAAACTCTTCAACCCCCTTTAATTTTATCGTCTTTATATATAGAGATAATAAAGGAAGCTTCAGCATCCGAAAAACCTGTTATAAATCAAGGGTTTAGCCGCGACTTATAAGATAAAGTAGAAAACGTTCTACTTGTTAATTGTTTAGTAAGGTTTTTGACCTGATAGTTCCTCTCGAAACCCATTAGAGTACACCTTAGGCTTCTAAATTCTTTTGGAACGGCTGAATTTAGAAGCCAACTACCGTCTACTCGTTGCTCTTTTACAGATTTAAAACCATTAAGATTGAATATAAATTCTGACTTAGATCCGCAATTATCCATCTCGCTTTCGCTAATCTTATGACTTGTTACCATACCTGAGTATCTACTTCAGCCACATGTAGTCTTTCGACTACAGTTTGGTATCATAAGCTTAAGGACGTCCCCGGAGTTTGATAGTTTTAGCCGATTCTGTGTGCACCTACTACACTTATCAGCCCACAATATTTAGGCCATGATGATTTGTCTTGGTCCCTGTTATCATTTCCGATATACTGGTGAACTGCTTTATTTATAAATTTTGCAAATAAAGCAAGGGTTTCCGTTAATTTAATGGAATTAACCAATATCTCACGACATTAACTGAAGACAACCGTGCAACGCTTGTAGTATCTTTTCAGGGATACTATACAAATTGTGGTAAGGTTTTTCGCGTAACGACGAATTAAATAGTCAAGATAGGTAGGCCCTCTCGGGCTTTCCCCCTTCAAGAACCGTACGTGCGACTTTCATCGCATACGGCTCAAACAAAAATCTTTGGTTTACACCTAGCAGCCATCGCCGCGAACAAAAGGGTCTTATCAGACAACATACTATTAGTCCCTTTCATCAGATTTTGCCGCATGTTAAGTCTGCCTTTCTATTTTGTATTATTACACAAAATAAAAGAAATTTTAGATATATATCTTTTTTTTATTTTTTTTTATTATTATTTACGCCCTGTGTTCATACCTTCTTTAATTTTAAGTATCTCATTAAAGCCATCTACGGTTAAATGGCCTTTTACTTTCATAATGTTATACACTTTATAAAAGTCTTGGAAGTCTAACAGTTTAGTACCAGTTAGACAACTGTTAATTAAAAGGGGGAATATTTGACTTTCAAACCATCTAATGGATGTAATAGTCAAATCACAAGCTTGTGTTGCTCTTACTTCTACCCGGCCGCAATTTAAGTCTTCGACTATACCTTTAATAAGTTCAATGTCTCTTAAATGTTGAGTCAACTTAAATACCAACTGAACTGCCGAACCTATTTTAGATTTTGGTGACTTATATACGCTTACATAAAAGCAAGCTTCGCCTTGTATAAAACCTATTAGTCAGCTCGGGTCTGGTATACCTTTAAACTTAACAGAAACACGAGGATAAGGCTTAGTATTTGGAAATCCCTCCGATAAGTTATCAGATAATCCCAAATTCATAGCCGACTTCAAATTCACAATTTCTTGTAAACCTTCCGAAGTAAGGTGTGATTTGTCTTTTACCAACTTAAGAATTTCTATCGCCCCCCGCAGGCTATTTTTTTTCTCCCCTTTTTTATTTCTTATGAATTCAATACAACGTTGTATTGAATTTATTTGAAATTAAAAAAGGGAGAAAAAAAAAGGGGGGCGAAGAAAAATCTTAAAGTCAAATTCCTTCTGAGTTACTAGAGGATAAGCCTTAAAGTGCGGTATAACTACATTTAGTAATTGATCGATATTGCTAACTTTATATCTGCAAGTATTATCTTGAGGATGTAAATATATCTCACCCACTCCTAATGTGGATTTTATACTTTCTAATATAGGCCTATCCTTTATATTTAAACCCATCATGAAAAAGTGCGTTATAATATAACCAGATTTCCGAGACGAGTCTTTTGAAATATTGATCCCGAAGCTACCTTCAGCATCTGATATCCCAGTAAGAAATCATAAATCCAGTTTATTTGTGCAGATTTTATTCGGGTTAATAGATGTTATGTTACTTGGTATATTCATTTTTTTTGAATTTTTTTTTTATTAATATTTAAACGAAGACGGTCTTCCACCAGATGGATAGACAAATAAACAGACAAGAAAAAAAAGGGATTGCGTTTAGTCTTATGCATACAAAGTCTTATGCATACAAAAAATAATATGTTTTTAAACATAAAGCTACCTAACCCCCCCCCCCCGCAGGCTTGCAAGGGAAAAGGTACAACAACAATAAAATAGGGCTAAAAAATATATATATGAAATTCTATCCATAACATAAGAAAAACTTCAATCGAAATCTTACATTAGGCCTTTGCTTTTTAACTTCTCCTCTTCCCTTTACCCGATACAACAACTTCGGCTTTGGAAACCCAAACCTTATATGTTGCCTCTTCTATATTTAAGCATGGCTTTATAATATCTACCCCTGCGAAGTTGGGGTAGATAAGTTATAAAACACTTCGTTTATAGCTGAAGATAAAGGGGTTACCAAGTTCAGATATTAGCACAATTTACGTAAGATTTAGGAGGATAGCTTTACTCCGGTGGAAATTTGGTTTCTCTAACAGATTAGTACGTAAAATCTATTCCCTTCCACAAATTCACACTCCATATAAATATATAGAATATAAGTAGTCTTTCGAAGCGTCATAGCTACCTTGACTTTCGCTCTCCTTGTCTTACTTACACTAGCTCCTGAAAATACGTTTATAACTTTTTGTATTTGCATTGTCATTCAAGACAGGCTACTTTGTCCCTACAGCTTCACACTTGACATTACTGGCTAGCATGTGTAGGTAGTGTTAGGTAGAGAATGCCTAGTGGGACCGCACCACATTGCTAATATCCGCTTCTTGTCGCACACATACTTCACTACTGGTTTCAGAAACGGTCTAATGGTTTCAGTTCCTGCGTTGCCACATTACTCTTGAGGTGGAATGCTTGCACTTTCATTTATAAACTAAAAACATTCTAATCTATGGCATTCATAATTTTCTGCTTGGACTACCAGGGTATCTAATCCTGTTCGCTACCCGAGCCTTCGTCCCTCAACGTCAGTTATTAGATAAAAGGTTGCTTTCGCCATTACCAGTCCTTAAGGTATGACTGAATTTCAACTCTACTCCTTAAATACTCACCTCCTTATATATAACTCTAGTAAAACCGTATCATATTTTAGACTAATTTTACCGTCTAGGTACCCTTTAACACGGCAATCAGTATCTATAGGGCTTAAATACTGACCTAACAGATTTATCTTAGAATTAAGAAAGAAAATATTATCCAATCGCCTATAACAAAATTATCTACCTTTATTCATACCCTCTTTAATTTTCCGTATTTTGGCAACACCTTCTTCAGTTAAATGATATTTTGATTTCATTAAATCTGATACAATACAAAAATCTAAAAAATCCTTAGCTTTTTCACCAAGAATGGGGTATTTATCGAAAAAAACTCACCCTCAATGCAAGACCAGCCCTGGTCTTGGAACAAGACCAGGGCGGTCTTGCATTGAGGAAGTTTTTCAACATCGGAAAACTTAGAAATCTGGTACTCATAAACATCTCTTTTTCTAGCTAGTCTTCCACAATTAAAATAATTTACCAAAGACTTCATCAATAACTCATCGCGTATGTGTTGAGTAACAATAAAAATTAAATAAACTTGATGTCCAGTAGAAGACCCACAAGATTTAGTATACGAGGCGCACCATAAAACAACCTTCAGCTGAAGCAAACCCTGATAATCAATGAGGATCGGGGATATTAACAGTGAGATCCGTAAGTCTCGTAGCAGGTATTACATCCGGGAAAGCTAGCTTCAACGCCTCGGGTAAACCTAAGTTTAAAGATGCTTTAAGAGATACTATTTTTAAAATACCTTCTTTATTTAAATGCTCATTTTCCTTAATTAATTCGTGAGCTTTATTAAAAAGTTCAAAGTCCGCCTTTTTTTGTGTAACTAACGGATACTTTCTCATATGTTTAATTAAAATAGTTAGTTCGTCAAAAGTCTGTATTCTGTATTGGATAAGATTTTTCCCAGAGTTATGGATTTTACCTACTCCTAAATAATCTTTAATATTATCTAATAATACCCGATCTTTTTCTAACCCTCTGCAGTAATGCAGAGGGTAGTAAACTTATTTGAAAAAAGAGTTGCACTCTTCAACCAATAAATCTATTTACTTTGGTTAAAGATATTCTAAAACATCCTTCGCCATCTATAAATCCAGTTAAAAATCAAGGATTAATATTCTTATTATTAAGATTATCTAATGTAGAATAAAATCTTCTCTCCTTTTTATATAATCCCTTAGAAAGGATTCTGACCTGATAACTTCTCTCGAAACCCACTAGAGTACACCTTAAATGCATTATTTGGCCCATCACAACCAAACCATAAAAGGAATTAATGCATCAACTACCATCTACTCGTTGCTCTTTTACAATCACTAGTTTGTTTATGGTCTTAGGGACATCATTTAAACTAATAATTGACTTAGATCCGCGATAACCCATTTCATTTTTAATCATCTTATGACTTATTACCGTACCTGAGCGATTATTCTTTCAGCCACGTATAGTTTTTCAACTATAGTTTGGTACCATAAGCTTTAGGGTGTCCCCGGAGTTTGATAATTTGAGGCACAAATGTGAGATCCTACATCACAAAGCACCTATTAAAGATGAATAACACTAGTCTTCTACGTATTACCGCGACTGCTGGCACGTAATTTGGTCAAGACATATAGATGGAAAATAGTCATAATCAGTATTCTATCTAGAACTTTATTCGACAAAATCGATACTATATTTTTTCAATACATAAAATATTTACACTTTTTATTATCATAATAAAAACCTAGATATAGTTAGCCGGAGCTATACATTCCCCCAAGTTGCTGGTTCAGCCGTTGATAAGGTAGGAACCCAGTTTGTATCTATCCCTTGATTATAGTTCACGACGCTACAATAGTTGATAGAAAGTGAACCCCCTTCCGAACCGTACGTGCGCCTTTCAACGCATACGGCTCTCCCCCAAAAGCATTCCCAGTGAAAAGTCTGAATTCTCTAAGAGAATTGTCTTTAATTTCTTAAAGCGGAACATTAATGATTCGCAGTGACCTCGGTAGATAGATGACAACAAGTTGTCCTTGCTACAAAGAGTTTACGAATCTGCTTCTGGCTGGCCCCCTTTACACTCACCGACTCTGGTAAGTGCTACTATGGGGCCTCTGTCATCATTACCTAATCTTAGCCTGTAGAGGATAAGATTACTTCCTTATCGGGATCTGCTTTTTAAAGAGTCTAGGAAACCGATAAGTCCTTTAATTTTTAGGAATCACTGTGTGATCTTGGTACTAAAAATCTTCTAGTAGAAGATGATCCAAAGTTTCAGTATATACGTCATCTGTCATAGGTTAGGTTACTTCTCACGATAGCATTATCCCTTCTTTCGGGTGGGGTAGATCTAGGTTCTTTAACAACAAGATGGCCGCCACGTGTTGTTCTAGATTAACGAGTAACTCGCCCTGGTGGCCTTCCAGTCCCTGCTCTTTTCAAATATCACCATACTATGTATATCTCGCAACGAAGTTGTCATTTCTTCAGTCTCTTTCCAAGAAGTCCATTACCTCTTCTTGGAGGATGGTAGAGATCCTGCTTCGCCACTTTTCAACCATGCTACACTCCCCTCTCTGTTCCCAGATCTGCGAGGTCCTACGGTAAACAACCGTTTAAGACCGAGGATAAGGTTGATGATTTACGGAATTAAGAACGCTCCGGTTACCATTGCTATAGATAAAATGAAACAAAGTTCCGTGTTTGTGAGGCCATAGCCATGAATTTTCATAACATCTTATATATAGTCGTAACGGGCGTATACACTGCTAAATTGCGCACCGGCCATTGACCAATATTCCCCACTGCTGTACTATACGTATTGGGGTTTTTTCAGACCCAATGTGATCGATCGACCTCTCAGTCTCGACTACGGAATTTAAAGCTAGTTAAGTCATTACCTTAACTACTACCTATCCGAAATATTCATTGTCCTCTTAAAGCGGAAATTTACTTCCTTTCTTCTTCATATTTTTATAAGGTATTTTACCTTACTTTAAGGCAGCCAAAATATTAAATACTCACCTGTACACCACTTCTAATTAAATTAGTGACTTAACGCCACATTGTTAAATTAGACGTTCGATTAGCATGTGTCAAGCACTTGGACAGCGTTCATTCAGAGCCACCATCAAACTCAGAAAAAATTTTATGGTATAGAATTTATACACTATACAATTTCTATACCATTACTAATAAAACATTCACCTATTACTAATTAAATTTGATGAATAATTATATAAATATAATTAACATAAAGTTGTTATGACTTTTTGATACATTTAAGCCGGATCCTGTCTTAGTTATTAAACTAAAATAAGGCTTAACCTAGGCTTGTGGTTTCACTACCTTCTTCGACTGCCTAAAATAAAAAAGATACATATATCTTTTTTATTAATACATTTAATTATAATTATAACTATAAAAAGATGGACTTTATTTTCTCTTTAATACCAAAATTTTTACTTTTACTCTCTTCAATATGAGTTTTAGTTTTACAAGCTTCGGACTTTCCTATACTATATGTATATATAGTACCTACACTATATGTAACAAAAAAAAAATATTACTCTAAAT
The DNA here is from genome assembly GCA_025389075.1 of Sclerotinia minor. Taxonomy (NCBI): domain Eukaryota; kingdom Fungi; phylum Ascomycota; class Leotiomycetes; order Helotiales; family Sclerotiniaceae; genus Sclerotinia; species Sclerotinia minor. The sequence continues at coordinate 116,057 of QRFH01000017.1, read as the reverse complement.
TAACACAAAAAACCCTCTATAGCAGATTGTACAGGTAAACTTACAAAAGTATGAGGTTTAAGTGGACTTTTTAAAACAGAAAACTTTTTTTTTTCCTAAATTCATCATTCTATCTTAAACCGATCTAGGGGGGGGGTTAATATTTCAAGTGCTTGCTGGGGCTTCGCCCTAGCCAGTAGTGGCTAAGGTTCACAAATATAAATGTAAAAGTATTTATCTTATTTGTATATAAGACCTAGAAGACAAGTGCTATCCTTTGAGCTTATATAAGATACCAGGTATTCCACCCAAAAGATAAGCATAGCTTATTTATAGGGCTTTAATAAAAAAATCTTCTTCTCCCATTTGTAATTATTTACGAATAAAAATATAAGCAAGTGTTTATATATAAACCAATATAAGCCTTAATTCTCTTATAAAAGTCTCTAAAAAACAAAAGCCAACTTCTACTCACTATGTACTTAGAGGTTAATTAATCTTACCATTATGACTTATGTGCTAATCTACGTCATACTCTAGAAATATATTCACTTATCCGTTTTTACCTCCACCCATAGGCAGATAGTAAAGTCTATTTTTAGCGACTAAAAAAAAGAATAATGAGATTAAGCTTTTTAAGGTCTATACTAGCCGCGGGGCGGCTTGCCGTGCCCGGCAAGCCGCGCTTTATTTTTCCCCCTTTTTTAATTTCAAATAAATTCAATACAACGTTGTATTGAATTCATAAGAAATAAAAAGGGGGAAAAATAGGCTGCGCGGCTTGTTGCCGTGCCAGCAGCGGCTAGCATAATTATTTATTATACCTATTTGTTCATCTAAAATAGGACGATTATCCTACGTTTATCCGCCTTCATGCAAGACCAGCACTGGTCTTGCACCTTTTTTCTCTTTTTTTTTAGTTATAATAGTTTAATTTCTACGTAGTAATTAAACGTATAATAATAAAAAAAAAAAAGCTTCCTAGCTTGCTTTTATTTTTCCCCCTTTTTTAATTTCAAATAAATTGGCTACAACGTTGTAGCCAATTCATAAGAAATAAAAAAGGGGGAAAAATTTAGGAAGCAAGGCGGAGAGGGGGGAGGCTAGAGAAAAAATCGGGGTAAACTATACTGAAATATAAGCCATCAAGCTAAAAATACAGCTAAAACACCTACAATAACAATAAGAGCAAGACAAAAGAAAAACAATAGCAACTTACAAGAAATTTATTTCTTACTGTTTAAATAATACCTTTATTCATAGTTTTAATCCTATTTAAATTCAAAAGAGCTTAAACCTACCTAAAAACTAAAATAGATTCTTCTGATTATTATTATATATCCCAAACAATTTAACGACGATAGTAGAGAATTAATCCAATCTATTTGATTGGATTACTAATTTAATTTATAAAAAATAATTATAATAAAATTATTATAATAAGAGTTCTTATTATAAAAAAGTATGGTTGCTCTTGTACACAATTTTTATTAAATTTAATGTAACTCAAGTAAACCTTCCTAAATAAAAAAAAAAGAGAATAAAAAAGTACTAAAGAATAAAAAATTCTACTCTTCTTTTTTTTTTATTTAGCCGTATTGCATTATCTTGAAAATATAGACCCCAAGGTCTAGGCGCATCACAATGGTTAAAAAGACTTAAAATAAATTAAGCATATAAAATTTTTTCTAATACAAGTATCATACAATAAAAAGATGCAATCATATTAAAAATCTAAAAGTAAATACTTACAATAAAAAAGAATAGAAACCTCTGAACAACTTATATTATATACGACTAACTCTCCTTCCTCAATCTTTATCAGATAAAGTACACCTTTTATATCTACTATATATGGTAGGTAGAAATAGCAAAGCAGAGAACTAAAAAAACTCAACACCAGCGCCAATAAAGTACGACAAATTACTTGCCTTATTTTTTTGCACATAATAAAACAAGCGTTTAAATATTTCAACATCTCTCTAGCTTCCAGCTAGGCAGAGCCTAGCTTCAGCTAGGCAGAGCCTAGGGGTGGAATTAAAATTAATATTCAATAACCATCATTTTATTGAGGTAGCTATAATTATCATTCATTCGCTATAATAGGCTGTAAAATAAAGTAAATATTTGTATACTCTTCAAATTTAACTGTTAAATTAGATTAGACTAAAACTATTAACATAAAAACAAAATTGTCTCTATCACTCACTAGACTGCCGTTATACCAAAGTGAGGCGAAAACCCATTTAAATATAAATTCCATTCTCCCTTCACAGGTGAACATTAAAAATATACTAAAGTTAGCATAAACTCTCTCCAGACGTCTGCCCAGAAATTGAAGAGATCTTGTTTTACAAAAAAGAGGCATTTAAACCTCTTTAATATGAATATGAACTTGGCATAGTTAGGTCAAATGTTAACTATGTTACATTATATCCTACGTTTATATTTAATAAAATAAGAGAAATATATAATATTCCCTATTTTATTATTACTAATACATAGACATTATATATCATTATAATATATTATGCAATAAAATAAGCAGATAGTATACTTTTTTATACAAATATTAATTAATATGGGCATGATTCACTTTCAGGTATCAACATTTAAATTGAATATCTCTATCTCAACTTAACGCCAGGCTTCGCAGAGACTATTATACTATCATCAGACTTGCTTGTGGTGAACTTTATGACAGAGTATACTCTAACATAGAGGTCTTTATTACTATTCCACCTTTATTAGCGCTTCTGCTGATCTACTTTGATACGTATTCTCAATCATATAAATTTTATTCTCTTACCTAATTTTTCCCCTTTTTTTATTATTATATAATACTATTTGTCTCCCCTCCCTCCTCCTCAAATTTTCTCCCCTTTTTTTTTTATAAAATTTTTTATTCGCCCCCCGCAAGCTAAAAAATGTTCCATTTTTTTGGTCGCCCCCCGCAGGCTATTTTTTTTCTCCCTTTTTTATTTCTTATGAATTCAATACAACGTTGTATTGAATTTATTTGAAATTAAAAAAGGGAGAAAAAAAAAGGGGGGCGATAAAAATTTTTTTCAAAAAAATATTCCATTTTTTTGAAAAAAATTTTGGCTTGCGGGGGGCGATTAAAAAAAAAAGCCTGCCTTCGGCATGCCGCACAGCAGGCTGCGCAGCGCGCGGCTAAAAAAAAAAAAATATTCTATTTTTCTTTTTTTTTTTGCAAAAGCCGGCGCGCCGGCTTTCGCTTCCAGCTAGGCTTGCCTTGCCGAAGCAAGGCGGAGCCTAGGGGAGAAAATTTGAGGAGGGAGGGGAGTAGTAATAAGCAAATATTTATAATTAAAAAAAGCTTCCTAGCCTGCCTAGGAAGCAAGGCGGAGAGGGGGGAGGCTAGGGGAAAAAATAAAGGATTAAGTATACTGCTTTATTTAAGAATATTGCTTTATCAAATAATATTCTTAATAATAATACACATAGTTAACAAAAGGCCCTGCTTTGCAATGGTTAATCCATAAAGTTAGGTATAAATCTTTAACAGAGTATAAATCCTGTGGGTTACCCACCACCACCCCGCTAATTCTTTTACAACAATTTAATGTAAATTAGACTTAACCACCACACAAGAGAATATACAAAGACAACCCCCATAAAAAAAAAAAGCTTCCTAGCTTGCTTTTATTTTTCCCCCTTTTTTAATTTCAAATAAATTGGCTACAACGTTGTAGCCAATTCATAAGAAATAAAAAAGGGGGAAAAATTTAGGAAGCAAGGCGGAGAGGGGGGAGGCTAGAAAAAAAAAAGGATATAAGAATAATAAATAAATAAAAAAGACATTCCGTTCCCCCCCCCCCCCTGGGGGATAGAAGCAGGTTTCAGCACGCTTGCTAAATTTTTCCCTTTTTTTTTATAATCACAAATAAATTATAAAAAAAAAGCCTGCCTTCGGCATGCCGCACAGCAGGCTGCGCAGCGCGCGGCTAAAAAAAAAAAAAATATTCTATTTTTCTTTTTTTTTTTGCAAAAGCCGGCGCGCCGGCTTTCGCTTCCAGCTAGGCTTGCCTTGCTGAAGCAAGGCGGAGCCTAGGGGAAAAAACTGGCGTCGTATTTTTTTTTCAACAAATAACATATGTATAAATAAAAATAATTTAAAATAAAAAAAAAAGAAAAAAAATTGAATCCAGTTACAAATCAAGGTTCAAGGTGAACAGCTGAACCTTCATCATCTTTGATTTCCCCTTTGATTAAACTACCAGTACTATAATTACGACTTCCGCTTATTCCTTGATTGGATTTAGCTGATTAGCTCATTTTATTATTACCAGAAGTTAATAAGGATGATTCCCTAAGTTTAATATTACTTCCTCGAGGAATTATTAGGAATGCTTTGCAAAGAAGTAGGCATTAATGTAAAAGGAATACTAAGTAAAGCCAATAAAACTAGGTCCATATTTAAATCTAAAAAAATAATTAACAAATACGAAACAAAACCTATTAAAACATATAACGCATAATTTGTAACTACACCTGTACTTAAAGACTCGATGTTATTACTTAATTTCAGCAGTCCTCTCTCAAGACCGTAAGGCCCAATCATCTCTACTGAACCTTTATCCAGAAACTTAGTAGTTATACCCCCTGTGTTTAAGATAAAATTAGTAACATATTTATTATAGAACATTTCTACATAGAATCTTTGATTAAAGAATCCATATAAGTTGTAACCAAATCTTGTGTACTTAAATCTCACAATCAATTCTGGGTAAAATTCCGATATGATAATGGCTAATGTACTAAGACATAATGTCAGACCCAAAGGTAAAAGTTTAAAGAAGGTTGGTACAGCAAATTCCGTATCTAACATAATTTCATGTGTTGGATGAATAAATATAGAATTATCCGCAAAGAAACCAGACCCTAAACCTATAAAAATATCTTTAGTGATATAACCGAAGAATATAGAGAATAAGGCTAAAACTACTAAGGGTAAACTCATAAAGAAATTACCTTCATGTGCATTTTTATAATTAGTCATGGGACCTAAAGCCGGCCCTAAAAAAGTAATATATAATACTTTCACACTATATAAAGTCGTAAACATAGCACCAATCGTAGCTATAAAGTAAACAACTGTACCGCTAAAGTAAAACTGTCCATATGCAGATTCTAAAATAAAATCTTTACTATAGAACCCGGTCATAAACGGGAAAGCAACTAAGCTAAGGCTTGCTATTAACATTACAGAATAAGTTAAAGGCAAGAAGGGTCTTAACCCTCCATATTTTCTAAAATCTTGGTTATCCGCAACTGAATGAATTACAGCCCCGGCACCTAGGAATAATAATGCTTTATAAAAAGCGTGATTAACTAAGTGGAATAAGGCAAGGTTATATGATGATAAACCTACTGCTATTACCATCATACCTAATTGGCTCATAGTAGAATAGGCAATAACTTTTTTAATATCCTGTTGAAATAATCCAATAAGGCTACTAAATACTGTAGTTATAGCCCCTAATCATAAGCATAATATTAATACCGTTGAACTGTATTCTATTAAAGGACTAGTACGCATTAAAAGATACACACCTGCCGTTACCATAGTAGCAGCATGTATTAATGCAGAAACTGGTGTAGGCAAATTTGTTGGTTCTTAATATATATGAATTAAAAACACACAGTTACTTTAGTAACTGTTCGGACTATATTTTCATTTGTATTAAAATATTAAAATATTTTAGCTAACCTATTTAAATTTTTATTATATCTTTTTATAAGACTTAAACCATCAAGAATTAAAGGTTTTTTTTTGCTCCGCCCAACAATTAACTTATATATTTTATTTCAATTTAAATAAACTATTTGTTTTTTAGTTTTCAAAGGATAAAGGTTAAAATATTTAATGGTTAAAGCTAATTTAGTAGTATTAACTGTTATATTATAACCCCCTCCCCGGAGGGACGAATCGTTACCCATCAAATGAGTTTTACCTCTTAAGATGTTAGCTAAACACTGTATTTGGTCATAATTACCTTTTGGTGTTAAAGTAAAACTTAATTTAACTGAGGTATCCTTTATTGGTTTGTCAAGTATTGAACAAGTAAAACAACCTGACGCATCAGTCAACCCAGATAACCAAGAGTTAGATAAACCAGGTTTATTATTATTATCTAAATAAGTAATATTTTCCTTATATTTGTAATTATAAGTAGCCAATCATAACTTAAATTGTTCTTTTTGGCTATCTAAAAACAAATTACCATTAAAGAGAGATATTATTTTAAATAATCCTTGTCTATCTTCTACTCTATAGCAATGAGTATTATTTTTTTTATCTTGAATTCTTACAAGACCAAAGGCTAGACTTTTTTTAATTTTAAATAAAACTTGAGCGTCTGAGCTAGATTGTGTTATTTTAAACACTAAACAGCCATCTTTATTTATTATGAAAGACCCTTTTCCTTCAACAAATCCTATAAATCAAAATTTAAATAAATTATCTTTTAATATAAATGCTTCACGTGTAGTCTCTGAGGAACCTCAACCTTGTGCTTCTGAATAGGAGCATTTGGTTAAGTTTCCGGCGGATTGTCCCTGTTCTTGGATTTTTCCGAGCAAGAAATCACTCTTGAGTGGACCAAAAATTTCAGGATCTTCCCGCAAATAGTGAAGTTTAAGGAAAGCCCTAAATTCGTCTCACATTACTTTTTTATACCTAATTTATATAGCATTTCAGGCATCATGTAAGGACCAACTAATAACTTTAATTTATCCATACTGGATTTACTTATTCTAATTCTTCACAAAACTTTACCATTGGAATTAGTACGTTTGTTTGCAGTAGCTCTTCTTATTCCAAATTTATTCGATAAGACCTGTATTAAATCTAATACTTCTTGTTCAGTAAAGTTATCTGTACATATTTTTACACAACCATCAGCAAAGTATCCATCCCCCATGATTCAATGACTTATACCAAGAGGGCTTAATAAGTCTGCTATGTTTAAAGGCAATCTTTTAACATATTTACCTTCTATTTCTTTATACCAAACACTATGTAGGTCAGAAATAGTAGACAAACGTTTAGTAGAAAACCAGTATTGTGTAGGTTCTATTCCAGTAAGCTCAGGGTTTGGTCAAGGTGTAGGTTCAGACTCATTACAAATAGAAGCTAAAACATTATTTTTTAAATATTTAACATAATGTAGAATCTTAGCTGAAAATGTGAATTCTAGTCTACCATTAACCTGTGGAGCCTTTATAGGATCATATCTTATATGACCATCCCCTAGTAATTCTCCAGTGATGGTTTCCCAAACCTCGGATGGAACAACTCATTTAGATATCTCTTGTTTAGATAAAACAGTAGAACTAAATATTCATTTATTCTTAAATAACTTATCTGCATCTAAATAAGCTGCAACAGAACTACGGTTAATACCTAAAACCAAGGCACACTCCGATTTAGTTTTAAAGGGAGCCCCTATTACTAGAGACAAATCTTTTATATCGTAAACCCAAACAAGAGGTTTAACGGATTTACCTGTAGTTGTATGGAGACTTCTTTTTATCGTACTACCGTGGCTAACATAGTAACGCTTTACTCCGTAAGGTAAACAAAAATTATTAGTGGAACTTTTAATGGCTGAAACGCCTAAAATATTGTTTTTAAACATGTGTTTAAACTTTAATCAACCTTCCCAAAGCTCACGGTGTATAAGGTCTAAGCCTGTCTATGGAAACTTTCCTCCGGTTACACCTGTCAAATAAATAGAGCTTCCGACTGTACATTCAGCATCATTTCAGACACCCCGTGGTGACCCAGTCTGTAGCGATACATTTAAATACCGACGGTCTTGACTACGGAACGTCTTGACCGTTCTCACCTCAGTAGCTTTTAAGTCCAAAAGTGTCTGGATTCTCCATATTTACGTAATATATTTGGTTTAATCCTTGCTATACCACTAATATGGTTCTACGACCTAAGCTTACCATAGCTATATTGCTACTGTTATATGGCCGTTTACGACTATTTCCATAGGGGTATCGCCATCGGTAACCAGACATGTAATCCAACTTGAGAACTTTTAGCCATAGCACCAATTAATAAGCAAATACCTATAATTGTAACAATGTTTTCACTAACAAAAGGAGCTAATGAAAAAACTGTAGCATAATCTATATTCAATTTTAGGAGCTTGCTTTACTAACAACTTTTTTATTATATCTTAGCTTGGCAAGCCTCCCTAATAGCTTTTCAACTATAAATTGGACTATATTTTCACCCAAAGGCTGCTAATTAATAGCAAGCATGGGGTATAACGTGTAGTCTCTGAGGATCTTACTTTAAATTTAAACCTAAGAATACATATAAAACCCGCGAAAAAATATTCCGCTCCGATTTTTTTGCAAAAGCCGGCGCGCCGGCTTTGGCTTTGGCTTTGGCTTTGGCTTTGGCTTTGGCTTTGGCTTTGGCTTTGGCTTTGGCTTTGGCTTTGGCTCTCGCTTGCGGGGGGCGATAAATAATAATTTTATTACGTAATAATCAAATTATCATTAAAAAAAAATCCCCAAATTTAGGCAAGCCGCGGTGGCGGCTTGATGTTTTTAATTTAAGCTTCCTTGCATTCTATAAGAATTTTTAACTTCATTTCCTGCGGATTGTCCATTTCACTGATATAATAGTATGTACTCTTTCTCTTTACCTAAAAAAGTCAAAGCTGCACACCAGTCTATAAGTTCATTCTTTTGAGTTTTTATCGTCTGTGTATGCTTCTAGCAATATTTTGCATTAGTCTTCATGTAGTTTCCTTAATTCTATCCTTACTTCGCTAGATTTGAATAGAAGCTTCTTATTCAAATCTGGATTATTTTATAAAATAATATAACCGAGATTAGGGAGTATAGCACAAGCTAGGTAAAATAAAGAAACAACTTCTTATATTTTTTCTCCCTTTTTTAATTTCAAATAAATTCAATACAACGTTGTATTGAATTCATAAGAAATAAAAAAGGGAGAAAAAATATGGGGCCCTTCTAAAAAGGAAAAAATAAAGGGGGAATAAAAAAAAATAAAACAAAGATAAAAAAGTAGTTCCCACAGTATCCTATAAAAAGACTTTAGGGGTTTCCCGCTAATAGTTATATAATAAGAGCAGTATTACTACCGCCCACGGCAATCTTTAAAACGTTAAATAATCTAAATGTGAAAAATCAAATACCTTACGCTTACTGTTAAATTGAGCTTTGATTTCATTAATCTTGTCCAAACCTTCTTGGCTTAAAGGAACTCTTAGTAGATCTTGAACATAGCATCAATCCTTATAGGCTAAGTATTTTGAAGAATATAAAGGGAAAGCATCAAAATACTTACGAACTATTTCATGACTTCTGGAATTATGAGCTATCGCCATAAAAGAATAATAAACCTTGTCTTCTACGTATCTAGTTCTAGTATATAGATTTACAGTAAAAAAGGCAGTAATTTTAGTTAAAATGTTAAAATAACCACCACCTTGAGCTTCGGTAACTTCTCTTGAATAGTTCTGTTTTACTTCTATACGGAAAAAAGTCTGCACTCTTTTATTCCTAAAAATTCCGTTTTTTTTTACGTCAGTAACAGTTATAGAGAAATTACCGTCTGCGTCTGTAAAACCAGCCAATCAACTATTACTATCAATAGCTGATAAATCTAAACCTAAACAAGGTATAGAGCTACTATCCCTTTCATTAATTCAAGCAATAGCTCTATGTAAAGCTTCTATTTTAGGTGTACGCATATAACCATTAATTAAATTAATTATTTTTAAAACTTCATCTTTAGCTAAAATTTGTAATATAATATGACCAGCACTTGGTCTACTGATTACTTTACCTACTTTCAATACTGCAGATAATTTATCCGCTAAAGGTTTATCAGCTAAATTGAATGTGATAATAATCTTAGGACGGAAACTTTTAGATGATGAAGAATTTTTATCATGCACAGCTATATGCCCATCACCTTCAATTAAACCCGCTAAATAAGAGGCCATAAAAAGGTTAGCCGATACCATATAACCCGTACTTATTCTAACTTGCCTATAAGGGTGTATCTCCTGGATTTGATTTTTATTTAATCTATTTAAATAAACTTTTAACAATTTGGAGTTTCTACCAAAACTTCATAATATAGCAAACATACCTACAGTTAAAAAACAATCACCCACTCTGTTAGTTAATAAAGCAGAGATAGAACTTTGATTTGCTGCTATTCTAGTAAATCAGAAACTTACTAAAAGATAACTACAAATTCCAACACCCTCTCAACCTACGAACATTAGTAGGAAATTGTTTGCTGTTACTAGCACAATCATCATGAAAGTGAATAAACTTAAATAACTAAAGAATCGTTGATTATGCTTTTAAGTCAAATTTATCCTGCAACTGATTTATTGGGTGTTTGATGTTAACAAAGGTTACTTATCTTAAAAACTTCTACCTGTGTTCATACCAGATTTTATCTCTCGAATGGATTGTATACCTTCAACCGTAAGATGAGCACGATTAACCATTAAACTCTGAATTTTACATCCATCAAGATAATCATAGAGTTTTATACCTATAATAGGGTTTTTATTAAAAAATGGTATAATTACATTGGTATTTTCTGTAAAGTCTAATATTGTTAAACTAACAGCAGACTTACCACCATATTTGTATACCTTTCCTGACCCAAAATATTCAACTAATTTTTCCATTAGTCTAAGATCTCTACTATGTTGAGATATTCTAAATCTCAATTGTACTCGATAACCTAATTTACTATTCGTTGACGGCATACGAACATCAAAGTTTCCCTCAGCACTGACAAATCCTGAAATCCCATCAGGGTCTAAATAGACATTATCCGAATTTATTACAGGTCTTTCAACTGGAGTATATCCAGCAAACTCTGATTTTAACATCTCAGATAGACCTAAATTCATTGATGCTTTGATATTTACTATTTGATTTAAACCTTCAACAGTAAGATGAGCTTTATTATTTACAAGTTTTACCGCTTGTTTAAATAATAAAAAATCCGCGGCTTTTTGAGTTAATAACGGGTATTTATCTAAATAAAGAATAAGTTTATTTAAATCTTCAATTGAATCTATTGAATAATTAACTATATCTCGCTTTTGAGCTAAATGAATAGAACCAATACCACCCAAATGTTGTTGTAATAGATATAATAAATTAAGATCTTTTGTATGTAAACCTAATTGAAACTTTAATAGAGCACGTCAACCTAATTTACGTGTTTTACTTCTATCTACCGTTATACCAAATGAACCCTCACCATCTATTAAACCAGATCAGACCCCAGGATTTATTGCGCATTATTTTTTGGAATGCGTTTTTTTTTATAATTATAATTTTATTATTACTGAATAACAAAACTATTTATTAAAAAAAAACGCATTCCAAAAATTTAGTGAATAAAACCACAGGTAGAGAATTCTTTTAAATCGAATTGTTTAGATGGGACCTTGACATAGGAGTTTCAACATTGTTGCATGCTGAATCCGAGTTTTACACCCCTGTTCCTTTCGAAACCTCCTAGAGTACACCTTAAATTGATTAAACGTGGCTTAATCGATCAACTGCCGTCTACTCTTTGCTCTTTTACAGTAATACTATTTAGTATTATTAATTTAGATCCGCGATTATCCATTTTGCTTTCACTCATCTTAAGACTTATTACCATACCTGAGTAATTATTTCAGCCACTTATAACTTTTCAGTTATAGTTTGGTACCTTAAGCTTTAGGAGGTCCCCGGAGTTTGACAATTTACCCCCATAGACGCGTTTTCCCCTGACGCAACCTCGAGGATCATGGCTCATATATCCTATAGAATAAATATGCACTAAAGAAGAAACGATTAAAACCGGTAAAAGCATCGACACTGTTAAACTATCAAAATGGAAACCTCATAAAACATTTAGTGATTCACTATCTATTCATCTAAAAAGGTTTATTGACACAGGTATGTTATTTAAACCTACTTCAAAAAAAGCTACGATTGCTAGTAAGGTTGTTACAATTACACTTGAACATGTAATAAATTGTGCTCCGCTAACTCCGACTTTTCTACCTAAAAATCCGGCAACTATTGATCCTAATAAAGGTAAAGTTATTATAGCTAAATACATTATTTATATTCTATTGCGATACTTCCTCTTCGTTTTCCCCCTTTACCTTAGGAATTTTATTTATTCCCTTAGGTTGGCTAGGGTATTCCCATAACTTTTCGGTTATGCCTGACTATACCTTAAGCAAATAATTTTTGTCCAATCTTTTCTTAAAAACTTCCTTACCCCCCCCCTCACGGCGCAAGCTCTTGAGGGGGGGTAAGGAAGTAGAGTCGTATATAATTATTTACCAACCTACATTTAGTCGATGAACTGCGCACCATCCACTTGAACGAGCAAGAGTTTTTGGTGTTTGGCTGCGGATGATCTATTTCATTTCTTCATACAAATCGTTTTTACCTAATTTTTTTGTTATTTATTTAACAAATAATTTAATTATTACATCTATAGCTTTATTATAATTAAATAAATAACAAAAAAAAAATAACAACGAGTCATTACCTGTCCCATTAATCACATTACTGTATTAACTTGGTAGATTTGTCTTTAAGACTTTCCCGCAATTTGAAGGTTTTGCCATCTTGAAAATATGACTAGACAGAGGTTTACTCTACCTTTTTTGATCTGATTTCTCTGTGCCGTCTACAATACTGTGATTATTCATAGCCTTATTCGAGTAAAGTAATGTAATTCTTCTTTTTAACTGTAAAATTTATTCTAAACCTAGCCCATCTTCATTCAAGTGTTCTGGATTTTTAATAATATACTGGGGGGAGCCCCTAGCACTCTTAAAATCTCCCGGGTTTTCTCTCCTACCTCCTCAACCACAATTTTCTCCCCTTTTTTTTAGAATTATAAGTTTATTATTTATATAGTCTAAAATTATTTGCGGAGCTTACCCTGCCCCCCCTCACCATTGACGGGGGGGAGAGGGAAAGGGGAGAAAATTTGAGGAGGAGGGAGAGAAATGAGAAATTTAAGCGCTTTGACCCTGGGTGTTTATAAAAAAAAAAGGAATTATATGTTCAACTATGTGATCAATTTTTGTAATAATAAATTCACAAACTAAACGTTTTTTATAATTCATTACAAAGCCACTACCAAAGAAATTCACAATGCTTTCTAATAATAAGAGATCTCTGGAATGTTGAGCTATTGAAAAACGTAAAGAAGTAGATAAACCACTCTTAGTTTTAGATTTTTGAACAACAACCAAAAAGTTAGATTCTCCAGTAGAAAACCCTGCTACTCATTCCGGATGTAAGTTATTATTTTTAACTATGCTTTCTAGGTTTAGTGTAACTGGAATAGTCATAGGGAATGCTTCTTCTAAATCTTTAGATAAACCTGTATTAAGAGAGGCTCTAATATTAACTGTTTTTTGTATACCTTCTAAAGTATTATGTTCTTTATTTAACATAAGTAAAACAATTTGTTTAAATAATAGATAATCTGAACGGTTTTTGGTAATTAAAGGGTAGTTATCGAAATGAGGAAGAATTACGTCAACTAAATCTTTTAAAGTACTAACTCTAAACTCTACGGCTGAACTATTATTAAGTTTAGATACTGTTCGAGTTTTGTTATGTTATTCGGTTATATTATTACCAATATACCGAATTAAAACAAAAACAGACCTAATAACAATACAATTGAAAAGTTAGAGGCAAGTAATACACTACCCCCTGATAAACCTGTAGTTCGAAAAATAAAAACATAAAGTTGTTTACTACTAACCTATATATTCTTAAAATATGCTATATTTGTCCCTCAAATAGTTAAACATTTTTTTTTTGCTCCGAAAAATTCTTGAATTGACAGGATTAAAACTCTATCCTTTTCATGCATTTTATTTGAACTCTAGCTTGAACGTTCCATCCTGTTTTGTACCTCGGATTTTTTAAATATGTTACAACAAAAGAACTCTCAGCATCGAAAAGCCCAGTAATAAATCAAGGATCAATTGAAGAATTTTTAGTTTGGTCAGTAGTATAGTTATTCTTAGCCTTTGTATAATAGCATATTGCTATTCTTTTAAAGCTAAACTTGTTGACGGTTTTCGAATAAGTTGTATGGCTTATTTTTTCCCCTTTTTTTTAATTATTCTCCCCTCCGTCCTCCTCAACTACAATTTTCTCCCCTTTTTTTTAGAATTAGAAGTTTATTATTTATATAGTCTAAAATTCTTTCTTCCCTGCCCCCCCTCACCATTGACGGGGGGGAGAGGGAAAGGGGAGAAAATTTGAGGAGGTAGGAGGGGAGGCAAGTTTATTATTTATATAGTAATTAATTATTTCTATCGCCCCCCTTTTTTTTTCTCCCTTTTTTAATTTCAAATAAATTCAATACAACGTTGTATTGAATTCATAAGAAATAAAAAAGGGAGAAAAAAAACAGCCTGCGGGGGGCGACGAAAAAAAAGGGGAAAAAATTTAGGGATAGACAGGATAAAAAAGAGAAGAGTTTAATCTATAACGCATCTTATACAAAACTACACATTTAAATCTTCGTCCTCGTTATCTAGACCATTATATCTTCCTTTATTCATACCTATTTTTATAAGACGTATTCGCTCTAAACTTTCAAGGCTTAGATGATCTTGGTTTTGAATCATATCAGCTATAAGACATCAATCTTTATAATCCTCTAATTTTACACCAACAATCTTGTGTTTTAGAAAAAAAGGTATTATAGTGGACATATTATCCGCAAATTTATGACATTTAAAGGTTACTCAAGATTTACTTAAGTAAAGTTTACCTCCACCAAAATAACCCTCAAAACTTTTTAATAATAGCTCATCTCTAATATGTTGACTTATACTAAATTCTAATATAACTTGAAAACCTACTTTATAAGTAGAGTTCTTTTTAATACCAACATAAAAACACCCCGCTTCGCCACCAGATACAAATCCAGCCACCCACTCAGGATTAGGTATTTTTTTTATTGATAATATCAGGTCTAATATAAGGAACAACATCGGGAAAGGCTGCCACTAAATTATCAGATAAACCTTTATTTAAAGAGGTTTTAATTCCTACAATATCTTTCACACCTTTTAGGGTTAGATGTTTCTTTTCCCGCATTATATCCATAATAGCCGTTCTAAATAAAAGATAATCGGCTTGTTTATCAGTAATTAAAGGGTAATTGTAAAAATGATGTATTATTACATCAACAATATGTGCAAAGGAACCCAATCTGTATGTAAGTTGTCCCACCGAAGGGAGGGGTTTTTTAAAAATATTACCATGACCTGCAAAATACCTTTGAATTTCTAGTAATAATTCTATATCCCTTTCATCTTTTTTTTTTGGAATGCGTTTTTTTTATAATTATAATTTAATTACCACGTAGTAATTAAACTACGCTCCGCGTAGTTTAATTGCCACCCCGGGGTAGTAATTAAACTATTTATAAAAAAAGGGAAAAAACGCATTCCAAAAATTGAACCGGTCTGAAAAATAGGTTGAATTAATCAGCCTGTACGGTTTTATTGTCTTTTATTGTGTTAATTTTAAAACAACCCGCTTCGCCACCATCTGTAAACCCAGTAATGAACCAAGGATCCTAACCCTTGTTTTGTGATATAGAGTCGAACATGCTTATTAGTTTGTGTATTTATAAAGAAAGTTTTCCTTTGTAGGGGCCTAACTACATTCGGCCGAACACACCGATAAAGGAATAAAGAATGAGTTTTCACATGTGCAGTGAGAGAATCTTGTGTAAATCTATAAACTAACTTAGTTTTATTAGAGAAGTTATGGTTACAATTTTACATTTACGTATTTGTCCCCTTCCTCATCGTTCATAGCAGAAGTACTGCATGGTTACACCGCCATAGGGCAGGGATCGATGTCATATATAGGTCGCAATAGTAAAAGCGCAGCTAGCACTTATACGTATGCTTCTAATTAAATTATATCTACGCTACCTGTAAAAATAAGAGTAAACCATGTAACATTTATCTCCTAGGTGTTGCATATATTCCTACACACCTCTTAGCCTATTCGCTTAGGCTAATACTAAGTTGCGACTGCACATTCGCGAGCTTTTCAGCTCTACGTAGGTGGACCAGTCTGTAGCGATGTTTATAGCCACCGACGGTCTTGACCTGGAAAGTTGTTAACCGTTTTCACCATGTCCGGTCTTTAGATCATTATTTTTCCGCTATAACGTTAGAATAATTAAAGACTAGGTGGGATTCGCGCCCACTGCTCCTTAAAATAAAAAGCAACTAGAATACCTAAACCTATAGCCGATTCTGCACCAGCTATTGCTATAATATATATTGCATAGGTTTGGCCTAATATATCATCAAAGCTCAGGGAACTTATCAAAATTAGGAACGTAATAGCTAATAACATTATTTCAATTGATATAAGCATTAATATAATATTTTTTCTATTTAAAACAAAACCTAAAATTCCTATTAAAAAAAGTATTAAGGATAAACTCATTTTATTTTTTATTATTGTTAATCATTTAATATAAAGCTCTTCATCATTACAAAATATTTAGACTTTTTTATTATATAGATTTTCTATTGACAATTATTATGTAAGGCAATTTCAGTAAAAACTGTTTGAAAACCTTCGAGTACATAATTTAAACTTACAGGCCAGGATGAGAGCACAAGATTCTGTGTATAATTATTTGATTCATACCTACATATTTAGGGTTAATCTATTTATACAAAGAGTATTTTAAGGGGCCCGTCTACGCCCATTAACATAATTATCTACCTTCAAGATAGTTGTCTATCTTTACTAAATAACTCCGAGTTTAATACTCTTTATCATCATAACATATATAGATTAGCCTTTAGTTAATAAAGGCTTTTTTTTCTTCTGTATCATACGAAGCAGACACATATAAGCAAGTATTAATTTCTGCTTTAGACAGGAACATTATTTGAATAGGTGTTATTCCACCTTCCTTCAGGTTGTTTCCAAGCATCCGAAAAGTCACTTTGAATTTTTTTAAGAATTTTACTACCATCACTACCTAGCTTAAAAGAATCCTGATTAGTTATACCCTCCTTATGTAATTGAATTATTCTTAACTTGATATCAAGTACTGCCTCTTTTGCTTATTCAGGCCTAGTATAAAAAGTAGAAGACTCTCTATACATATCATGATATGCCTGCGTTTCCCGGTATTCCGGATTATTTATAAAAGATATTGCGTTAGCTTCTCAGCAATAATCTTTTAATACGTTATTAAAACTACTTCTTACTCCTTGTAAAGCTGCTAATTGACTGTCTTTGTCCATAGTATCTAGCTGAAGCATTGCATCGTCATGCACAGCTAAGACAGTACCTAATGCAGTTTGAGCAGTCAAAGCTATGAATTCAGGCATAAACTCTCTTAGGAAAGGCGGCATACTTCAAAGAACAATTAAACTCTCTTAGAAAAGGCGGCATACTTCAAAGAACAATTTTAGAACTTGAAGGAATTTTTGGAAATAAATTCTTTATATTTATAATATAAATATTATATTTATTACTACTAACAAGTTTTACATAAAAACTTCAAAGTAAATATAACTTTAGTCTATAAGCGATATATATAAAGCATATAAAGAAAGAACCCAGTAAATATAATACTTCAAGAATATAAAAGTTACTCAAAAAGTTTAATAGCTAAAAATCCAGCATACTTAATGAGAATATACCATATATAAAATAAAAAAAAACTCCTCACTTTAAAAAAAACTAGTCCTTGCGGACTTGTCCTATTTTTTCCCTTTTTTTTGATGATTATATAATATTATTCACGTAATAAGATTATATTTATAATAAAAAAACGCATTCCAAAAAAAAAAATGGACACGTCCTCGAATACCAGCCACAGTATAAAAAGCACACTTAAAAACTCTTAGCATAAACCTTAAACCAGAACTTATTGTCACATATTGTTAGCTTAATATTTCTATTAAAAGCGGACTATCTCTTTATCCTATTTATTTGATGATTCTAGGATATCTTACATGTAGTCTCTGAAGAACCCTACAGTATAAACATATACAGCAGGTTCCTGCTGATTGTCCTATTAAATAGGAGTTCCCAGCCAAAAGTCAGAAGAAGTTTTTTTGACTATTTTTCCCTTTTTTTTGAGGAATAAAAATATAACTTTTACTCCTCCCCTCCTACCTCCTCAACTAGAATTTTCTCCCCTTCCCGGGGAAGGGGAGAAAATTTGAGGAGGAGGGAGGGGAGACAAATAGTATAGTATAATAATAAAAAAAAAAAAAGGGGAAAAACTGGAGGAGAGGCAGCATGCCCTTACAGGACGGTTTAGCCACATATAAGTTCTGTTTTTAAGTTTATGACGAGTCGTGGTTATATTTCTATTAAAAACCCTGTAACATATACGTAGCTTAAAAAGAAGAATTTTTATTTTAATGCCAAAAAAATTTTTTTTTTACTTATAACCTAATTAAGTATTTAATTGTTTAATAAACATTATTCTTGTTTACAATACCTATTTATTTATATTATATATAGTAAAATTTCTACAAATATGGAGACAAAATTAAAAACAGCCAATTATAGCACACCAACACAAGATATATTTAGAGCTAGCGCCGTAGTAGGCTAGGTAAAACAAAACTAAATCAAAAGAAAGTTTTATAAGACTGTGCGTAATACTTGAAAATCAACTCTACCATATAAAATAAAAGTCTAGAGACATGGAATAAGAGATGTAATTGGAATTTAATATTTTAAATCTTTTAAATAAACACCGCTCTTATGAAATAAAGGAACAATAAGTAATCAGGCGGCCCTTCTCTATATTTCTATTTAACACATAGCAATATACCCGCCCACACTGCGTGACTATCAACCATAAATTTATAGTCTCCGCTTATATTAGTGTTTATACTCACTTCAATCTAGGGGAAACCCCTGCCAGCTTTGCTGGCTAGCTGGATGCTAAATTAACTTTTTTTTTATCACTAAATTGTGATTTATTAATATAATTCTTATTAAATATTTATTTACACTAAATATTATCTTAGTGTAAATAAATATTTAAATATAAGTTTAATAATTTACTGACCCCCCTAGTGAAGCATGCCTCTGTCAGCCATAAATTTATAGTCCTAGGTTTAAAAGTAAATACTACTATAACATGTTTATTCGAGCCTTTAGTTAATAAATGTTTTTGGTCGGTTAAAGTCCTTTAAAAGCTTGCTTTCCTCTTTTTTTCCCGATTTTTTATTATTATACAATACTATTTGTCTCCCCTCCCTCCTCCTCAGTTGCAATTTTCTCCCCTTTCCCTCTCCCCCCCGTCAATGGTGAGGGGGGGCGGGGAAGAAAGGCAATTTTTTCTTCCCCGCCCCCCCTCATAAGCTTGCGCCTTGACGGGGGGAGGAGGGGAAGGGGAGAAAATTCTAGTTGAGGTAGGGGAGGAGTAATAATTATATATTTATTCCTCAAAAAAAAGCAGCTTCCTAGCCTGCCTAGGAAGCAAGGCGGAGAAGGGGGAGGCTAGGAAAAAAAAAAGAGAGGAAAAGGAAAGATAGGATATTATTATTATATAAATAATTATATACTGTAAAAATTAGATTATTGTTCTTCTAACCATGTTAGGAATTTTGCGATTGAAACAGACTCTATAACTATAGGCATAGAACTGTGTAAAATCCCACATATCTAAACACAACAAACACTTTCCTCTTAGCGAAGCAAGGTTAAATATATACCTTCAATATTAATAAGTACTAAATCCTTGTCTTGGCATCCTATAATACACCCTAAAGAAAACTAGAAAACTAAAAGCCCCTGAAAAAGCTTAAAGTCCATACAAAATACTCTTTACACCAATACTGGAGGCTTATTGTCAGAGATAGCCACTACAATGCCGGTACGACCTGGACTGTATAACAACCGACCGTATAGTACATATTTACTAAACCTTCTGAGTAGAATAGTATAGTATGCAAAGAAAAATAAACTAGAATGGGCTTTAAATTATATCAGCTAAACTAAGCTAATATAACGCTTCTTCCATAATTTTTAGTTATTGCCCTGATGCAATGCGGGGATCAGGGCACAGAAAATATCTATTAATATATATTTTATAAACATATAACAGGTAGAAAAAAAAAAGATTTTTTTTTATAATATTAATCCCAATTTAAAGAATAAAGAACACGAATAACCATTAATACATCATGTTAAAGTCCAATAACAAATTAAAAATAAATAATAGTTTATAAATAGAGGTATTTTTTTTTTTATACACAGCTTTTCGCTTACGTAGCAGAAAGAGCTATGACTTATAAATAAACCCAGTAAGATCTAAACATTTAAGGGGCCAATCCGCCCCTTAACATAGCTACCTACCTTTTGTCAATAGCTTATGGATTTTATGTACACTATAATAACTAAATATTATAGCCTTCTTATTTTAGCTTATAAAAGGGCTTTAAACTGCAAACAATGCTTCTCCTTTTTATATGTCTAATAGTAGACCTTCTAGCCGATTACACCGGTAGGATTTATAAAAAAAAAATTTTTTTTTTTATATAAGTTTAATGGTTTACTGCTAAAGAACCTTGTCCATGTTCTTTATTACTTTCGGTGTCGCCCGGTAACGGTCATTTACCCAGAGATTTTTCGCTAACAGGTTAGTTAGTTGAAGATAGAAACCATACTCTCTCACGACATATTTAACTCAGCTCATATAACTTTTTAACCGACGAACAGTCGAAACCTCCAGGATTCCTGTATTCATGCGGATAAGTTAAGCCGGTAGTCATATTCAATAACCAGCAACAGTAAAGCAAGATTAAGCTATTAAACTTGACAAGTAATAAACATAATTATATAAATAGTGTAATTTAAACTAATTATATAACTAAAAACATTAGAAAAATATTACCTAATTAATGTTTTAATTACATCTATTTTCCATATATTTAAAATCTTACTTAAATTAAAATATTAATTCTAACTTAATAGATATATAGTTGGATTAGTTATAGCTTAAGCTATAATATATAATAAGCGCCCCTACCTTCGCGCTTATATGTGACTAACAACCCTATTAACACTAAGATAACAATATAGCCTCCGTTAATTACATCGGCTAGGGCAGCGCAAGCTCGCCCTAGTCTCCGGAATTTCCCTAAATAAAAATTACTACCGTAATATCGGCGGACTCTGGCGCATTTACAGTTCAAACACCACGTGTTAAAGGTACTTCCATATAGTGTATGTAAAGCATATAGGGCTAGGCCCTTGAAATCTATTATACAAAAGAGATGTCAAAGGTTCAGGTACGGTTATGGTTATCTTTAAATCAGTACAAGTAGCATTCATCACACCATAGTTTGATGGAGAATTATATCTAGGTTGCGATGGTGTTGCACCAAAAGCTATTCTACCTTCCGGGGTTCTAATTCTAACCAAATTACAACGAGGATATAGTAATTTAACGTGAGACCCCTTTAAATTTGTACGGCAATAAAGCACTCTATCTCAACCTATTGGATTATTTTTATCTAAACCAACAGGATTCAAAACACGCTATATTGGGCTTTCCTTTTGCTGAAGCAAGCCCAAAAGAAGAATTTATTTGCTATTTTTAGCCATTAACTTTTTATCACATTAATGGGCGCCACCCCGCCCATTTCATAATTATCTACCTTAAAGATAGCTAGCTATCTTTACCGTATAATTCCTGGCTTTAATCATAAATACAATTAAAACATGTTTATTCTAGCATTTAATTAATAATTGTTTTCACTAACCATCTATATCACATTACTAATAATAATAATAATAACCAATATTATCAACAACATATTTCGGGTTATATAGTGTAAACCTGCATTGCTTCTTTGCCTGCGTTGCTTCTTTGCCTGCTATACTGTGTAATTTAAATTATTGCTCTTCTAATCATGTAAGGAATTTTTCAATTGAAACCGACTCAATAACTATCGGCATGCTCGAGTGTAATATACCACATATTTCTGAACATTGCGAAATAACTCCACGTTTATCTAATGTAATGGGCTAATTTATATTGCTATATATGTAAAAGATAATATTTTTAGCTAGCCTCCGCCTGGCTTTAGCTAGGCGAGCCTTTATTTTTTTGATTTTTTTTTAATAAACAATAATTTTATTACGTAATAATCAAATTATCATTATAAAAAAAATCAAAAAAATTTAGAAAGCTAGCCGCTGCGCGGCTTGCCGTGCACGGCAAGCCGCCCCGCGGCTAGTTATTTATAAGAAAAATAATAATCTTTATATATTTTTCCGTCTTTTAAACGAAGATATATAGTTTTTCTATCTAATTTAATATTTAAAGTCTTAAAAAATTTAATTGTATCTGTAATACTTTCAAAAATTTGCTCAAAATTGTTTCCTGTTACTAAAACAGGTTTATTCTTTCTATCAACTTTGAATAAACCTAACTCCGTGTCTACTTTTAATTTTTTATATTCATCAATAATTAAACCTACTTCTTCAAAATTATCTGGTAAAACTTTATTTGAGTACTTACATAAGAAATTATGAAACACTTTTTCATTGTTTATATATCTAGTAAGAGTGTCCCTTTTAATAGTTAAACCTAATTTACTTAAATATTCAATACAAGATGTTAAAGAATAAAAATTTAAAATTTGGCCTCTATAATCTACAAATGTATTTCCTTCTTTAATTTCTAATTCTACTGAAATACTTCTACGGGTGCCTAAAATATAGCTATCACGTCTTTCTTTCTGCATCATATCTACTAATTCATCCACCGAAAGATCGCTTGTTAGAGCTGTAGGTATAGGATAGCTTAATAGTAAGAATTTATTAAGATATGGTAATTTAGAATCTACATATTTTTTACTAGTTTCAGTATGTATTTTTAACACTCTTTTTAACTCAATATTAGATTTAGCATGATAATAAAGAGTACTACATGTTAAATCATAAACATAGACAGGATCACCTTTTGAAGATCCTGCATTAACAACTCTTAATGTATTCAAGTTGAATTCTTTATTTAATAAATGATACTGTTCTAATATTAAAGCGTCTTGATTACTAAATATATTACTATCTAATTTAAATATAATTAATTTAAAAGCTTTTTCCCCATCTTTCTGGAGTAAGGGTAAAAATTTACCCATCAAAGGGAAATCTCCTTTAAAATAGTAATCCATTCTACGTCTTAACAAATTAGATGAACCTACGTACTTATGACCTGTCTTTTTATGTATAAATATATATATACCTGAAAAACCTTTATATTGAGATTTACCCGTTAATTCAGCTAAAAGTTTTTTACTTTCAGGTGTAGATATAGGAAGATCCAGTTCTACACCTTTAACTTCTAATAATTCCTCTAATTTAGAATCAGTAACTAATAAATTTTGGTTCAATAATATCTTATTGATAATTAATGAAGTAGTAGGTTTTCCGCTATTGATATGCTCTAACGCTAAAGACTCTGGATTGTTTACCAAAGTTCTAATTGAACTAAAAGATCTACTTGAACTAAAATATCTAGTTAAAGATATAGCTGCTATAGAACCTAATCCAATACGTTTATCAAATATAAATGGATTATTATAAATACTTCTACTAATCTTATCTTGCAAATACTACAATAGTCTTTCTCCGTAGCTTCCCACTGTAGTGGGATATAGGATATGAAAGACAAGTGCTTCATGTGTGTTATATTAAACCCTTTTATTTTTTTTTACATTAAAATAAGTTTAGCAAACTATTGTAGAGATCCCTAAATACAATTAACGAATTAATATATATCTATTTAACAAAAAATATCATGAATACCCACTAAAATATTTTTCTGCACCTTTTCAGGTGGGGTCTGACTATATCTTAAGCATTATTAAAACTAATAATACCAACCACCGTCTAGTCGATGAACTGCATACCAAATATTCTATATTTGGCACTTGGCTGCGGATTGCCCATTGAATAATAAATCTTGATTTTACCGAATTTTTTGGGTTATTTATTTGATAGATAACCCAAAAAATAACCACGAGTCATTACCTGTGCCATAAGTTATGTTACCATACTTACTTGGTTAAGATTTCTTTAGGGGTTTCCCGCAATTTGATGATTTGTAACCACAGGTTCACTACAGTTATGGCCATTGTTCAGTCAGACCATAGAATGTTCCTTCTCTATTTATAAGAACAGACACTTGATTTAATCTCAAATCCACCCTTTTGCCCTTGGTACTTATAGGGACGAGTTAGGGTACTTACCCCTGAATAACGTAAATCGCGTTGCATTATCCGTTTAACAGATAACTTCTATCTACACCTCGTGTATTTATTATATAGAAAGGAGGGATATTTTCCTCCTACCTAAAGGAGAGCTTGCGCAAGGCAAGATCCTTATTCATTCGTAAATGATGTTGACAATTAACCCTTACCTGTAATAGTCCCTGTAAATTCGTCTTGGTAATGAAACTCATAACGACCTTTATATAACTTAGTAGGGTTCATGTATTTTTTTACATACCCTGTATCCGTAAGAGCGTTTCTACCTAAATACCTTGACATATCAGATACTGTACTAAAAACTAATGCACTTTTATTTAACACATCAACTAAAACAATAGATCTAGACCTGCTAGATTTTTTTCGTTCACTAGGTCGAGCTGCTATCCGTCCTATTATATCCGATTTTCAATCAGGGTTCATGACAAAATAAACAGGTGTTTTATCTTGCCCCACTGCCACAGGGCGTTCAAGATTAATATATCTACTAATATACCTACTATCCGATTTATCATCCAAACTTATAGCAGCTTGACTTGGGTTGTCGTAAACACCAAAAAGAGACTTTTTGTCTAGTAAAAGAGCAAAAAGTTTACCTTTTGCCAAAGCATATAAATCAACTCCTGTTATAGTCATCACTCCGTCTGTAGTAGTATAACTAGGGGAATCTTCTGATAAAGGCTTAGAAGGATCTATTAAGTAAACATCCATCTCTAAAACAGGGCTATATATTGTGAAATTTTTTAAGTTAATGTACCTATCTAAAGTAGTTTTAGGAATTCCTAATGAAACAGCCGCTCTGTTCCTTGATGAAAATTTCATTAAAAACTCGGCATTTTCTCCCGCTCTTACTTCTAGAGGTTTAGAACCTTCATACATTATATAAGCACTTTTTTCCTTATTACTATAAGGAAATACAACAGTATAGTTACTATTTAATTTGGGTCTAAATTGAGTCAACAAAACTTGTTCAAATAATCTAGCCTCAAATTGTGTAAATGATCGTAATATAAACAATGATTCTAAGCTTAATTCATGTTCGGGGTTTTGCTTAATAAAGTTGTTTATATAGTTATTAGTAACTATAAGAGGTCTTCAAATAAAATTGTGCCAGCCGTGTTTTCGAACTGAAAGATACAAAGAAGTAGAACCACCTCTTTCAGGTCTGCTACTTATAACCTTATGCGTCTTATAACGGGTATTTAAACAAATAGCCGACCCAACATAGTAATCACCAGTCTTTAAACACAAAAAAGCATAGCAACCTGACTTTCCTGTGTACAAACTAGGATGTCCTTGTTTATCCGGACCATCTACCAGATAATCTACAAAATCTCTTGGATTTATTTCCTTAGTATATTTATTTAAGGGCATTAAATCTAAGCAATTATTTTTTATAAATAGTTTTACAACAGGATCAGTAATACTATTATGCATTCTTAATAATACTTCATAACATTCATTGATATTAGGATGACGTGTGCTAGTAGTGTACAAGTGTAGATTCTCAGACAATGAAGGAAAAGAATCCAAAAGACTATCCAAATTTGACCTCTTCTGTTCTTTAAGTGAAAATGAAGATGTGCTAAACTCCCTCCCTTGCGCAGAAAAAAAAGGCGAAATACCAACTGCAAGACACTCTCTTTTCCCCTTTATTTTTCCCCCTTTTTTAATTTCAAATAAATTCAATACAACGTTGTATTGAATTCATAAGAAATAAAAAAGGGGGAAAAATTTAGGCAATCCTCTAGGGTCAGGGTAAAAAAAGACTTTCTTTAATATCAAATATATCCTTTTGCCCTATAAACCTGAATAAACTTATAGGGACGAGTTAGGATACCTTCCCCCTAAACAAAGAGTGCATAAAATAAGGTAGCACAAATTATCCTATTAACGGATAATAAACTAGACTTTTTCTAAGTTTTATCTGGGATTTATTTTTTCACTTAAAAGGTAATTAGTCTAATATAATACAGACCAAAACAAACGAATTTTAAAGCTCCGCACAGGGTAAGCTTAGGAATGATAGAAAGATTATCCTGTATCCTTTCGGATAGGGTTTGACTATATCTTAAGTTAATTAGCATATATTTAATAAATAATGCTAAAAACCAACCGCCATTTAGTCGATGAACTGCCCACCTTTACCAGCGCTTTATTTAGGCGCAAACGACCACACTATTTTTATTTATTTCTTAATCAAATTAAAGCTTGAATTTAGAGGGCGAAAGCTTCGCCATCCAAAGTTGGTCGCTTATCATTCGGATAAGGCGAAGGTGGTTGGCTGCGGATTGCCTATTTCCTTACGTGCATCTATTTCGATTTTACCATACCACGAGGCGTTACCTGTGCCATAAGATGTGTTACCACTCTTACTTGGTTGAAACAGCTTTTAAGGCTTTCCCGCAATTTGACGATTTAATGTGGGGACATAAGAACATTATCTCCCCACAACCAGGCATACTAATACATAGGGGTTCTCAGTCCCACTTCTACCTGGGTCGTGCTACAACTTCGGCCTAACGTCGCCGAATAAATCTGCCAGTGTTTAATCTCATTGTTACATAATATCTTATAATTTTAGACTATTTACTACTGTCAGTAAATTTTAAGTAGTAACGATTCTTGAATGCTTTACCTTTACTAATATAGCTTCTAATTGTAGCTCTAGTAGTACCTAATCTATATGCAACTTTATAAGTAGAAGGATAAGTTTTTACTTCATTGGTATCTTTATCAAATACCTCTATGACTTTACCTAAATCTACAGTTTGCTTATCTAAATTTTCTTTTCTACGTTTAGCTATTAACTCACCCACTTCAGATTCTGTTAAATTAGTTGGTACAGCATCCTCTATTAAATTATTTGAAAGAACAAATAAACCTAAGAAAGGAACACCACTTGATATACATTTTCTATAAGATGAACTGTGTATACCTAAATCCGCACAGAAAGCATTTAAAGAGTTACTTGAATAATATAAAGTTTTACAATCTAAGTCGTATAAAAACACTTTAAGTCCTTGGTTAACTCTAAAATTAACAATTCTTTGAGTATTTAAGTTAAAACTTTTGTCTAACAAAAAGTATTGTTCTAAAAAGCAGTGTGAATACTTAGGATAAGTAGATGATACTACAATAACTTGTAAGTTAAATGCTTTTAATCCTTCTTGGTTAATCAAAGGCATTAATAATCCATAACTTTTATTAGCAAACAATAGATGTTTGTCAAAATATTGTTTAAACCTTCTAGCTAAGTCATTGCTTGAACCTACGTATTTATTACCTGTAGATTTATGAGTAAAAATATAGACTCCTGCATTACTACGTTTAGAATGTGGTTTTCTTATTAACGCTAGTAATGAAGGATATGTTTCATCAGAAAAAGGTAAATCGAATTTTACACTTGGAAGGCTTAAAAGTTCGTCTAGCTCTTTTTGAGATATAGCAACTTTTTGATTAAGTAAGACACTATTAATAACTTCGCTATTAGTAGGGTTACCTTTGGCTATATGTTCTTGAACTAGAAGTTGAGAACGAGATGTTTTGCTATTGTAAAGAGATGTAGCTGCATTCGACTCAAATCTCACGAAGTTTAATGCACTTACACTTTGCAAACGGGGTCTAAACCATCCCACTTTTGCGTTTAATATATAAGAGGCACGTTGCATTCCATGTAGTTTATTACCTATACTTGGTCGTGGCTGTCTACCTATACTAAGTTTATCTTCTAGGCTTGGTGACAGGTTGTTTGTCACTCTATATAAGTACATTAAATAATTTAAGGATATAACTAAAAGGATAGTACAGCCGTTTACGACCACGGCTATTATATAATTTACCATGTTTATATCTTTAAACACATGGTTTGAATCAGGGTCGAATTACAACTTTATCCTAAAGAGTTGTTAGGCCAAGGCTGTTGTAGTAACTTTAATTTAAGTTTACTTTATAGATAGATAAAGCTATCTACTTGATTTCTTCCTAGAACCGGTTTCACCGGCGACTAGAGTACACCTCACAACTACAAAAGTTGAAGAACCGTCTACTCGTTGCTCTTTTACAGACAAATTCTGATTTAGATCCACGATAACCCATTTACATTACTGTCATCTCTAGTGATGTTACCATACCCTGAGCCATTAATCAGGCCGGTCTCCGAGTTTCCTGGATGACTTTGGTTACTAGAGCTTTAGGGCTTCCCCGGAGTTTGGCTCTTTATTGCACAATTAATAAGTAGCCTACACTTATTTTTTTTTTATGCATCACATTTAATACCTAAAGCAGGACAGGCGAAAGACGTCACACAAAGTTATCATATTATTAACCTCTCTCTTAAGCAGGTAGCTTTTGTACTTGTATATTTATAGGTAATAAATAAAGGAACAATTTTTATCTTTTTTATATTTACAATTAACTAAAAAGATGGCTTCGCTAGGGAGGGATTGTATACAATCAACCTTGTTGTTAATAAGAAGCATTATAAAAACACTATTTTATAAATAAATAACCCTTATATAATTCGCCAGTATTCACTATTTTAGTAATTTTATTTCTATCCATAGTAATATTTACAGTTTAAAGTGATTTACTATGTTTATAATACTAGAAAACTCTAACGTTTTGCCTGTTTCTACCTCTTTTATAATAATCGGTTTACTAAACTTAGTTCTAGAAGTATTACTTAAAAACAACGTTTTTTTTATCCGAAATTAAACTAGCTAACTCAGCAATACTTAAATTAGCTGGAATAGCACCCTCAATAGGAGTATCCGTAAGATTAAAGAAATTTAAATAATTATTACCCTTAAGACAACTTTTAACAGTATTGGGGTGTATTCCTCCGGAGGGGGTCACCTTGTGTTTGATTTAATGATTTAGAAGAATAATATAGAGTTCTTCCATTTAAATCATATAAATAAACATGGTTACCTTGATTAACTCTAAAATTAACTACTCTTTGTGTATTTAAATCAAAACTTTTATGTAATAAATAGTATTGTTCTAAAAATAAAAGCCAATAGTCACCAGAAGAAAACTCATAAGGCATTACAGTTATTTCTAAGCTAAACTTATTAAACCCATCTTTTTTAATCAAAGGTATTAATTGTCCTGAACCTTCTGGATTAAAATGCTTAAAATTAAAGTATTGGTCTAGTCTTCTTGAAAGACTATTACTTGATCCTACATATTTACGACCTGTAGCTTTATGAGTAAAAATATAAACACCAGCTTTTAAACCTCTAGTTTTAGGTGTACCTATTAAACCAACTAAACCTGGAAGAGTTTGATCAGTAATAGGTAAATCAAATTTAACGCTAGGTATAGTTATTAATTTATCAAGAATATGTTGTGTAATAGACACACCTTGATTAACTACTAATTCATTTAAGATATCGCTTGTTATATTTTTAGAATCATCATAAAGATTTATATTAGAACAATATCTAATATTACTATAAACATTATGAGGTAGACCAGCAATAGCTCTTACTTTAAACACGGTAGGTTTTTTAGAATAACTGGTATTAACGACGACACCTAAAAAGGAAAAAGACGTTACACAAAATTATCTTTTTATTAATTACCTTTCTAAACATACTATTTAGAAATCTATCTAAATCTATTATTTATAAATTTATTATTTAGAAAACCGAGGAGTAAATTCCCTGTCCTCTCCTCTTTAATACATTTAAGACTTATCACAACAACCACAAGCACAAATATAAAATTAAAAGATAAAAAGTAAAGCAAAGCGGGGCTAAGCTCGAAATTTAACAAAAAAAAACCACAAAAACTGTTCTGCTACACGCTACATATTTATATTTTTTGAAAATATAATAGGAATTAAAGTATTAATAAATTAGAAAGGCTATTGTGCTAACTTTAATCTGGGTTATTCAATATTTACCCAGAGCCGGTTTCCCGGTGACTAGAGTACACCTTACAGTGCTTAGATATCCATACTGAATAACCTTCTACTCGTTGCTCTTTTACACATTAATAATTATAAGTCTATTACTAAGAGGTGATTTAGATCCGCGATTACCCATTATCTTTTCAAATAATCATAAGTTTTCTTACTATACCTGAGTGATTAATTCAGCCGCATTGACCCTTTTAAGTCTAATGTTTAGTAACTAATGCTTTAGGGCTTCCCCGGAGTTTGGTTATTGAACACTATAGTGAGGACCTAATCTCACTTTTTATGTATAACATCAGCTGCTGTAACAATAAATCTTACGTGTGTTAACTCTGGTAGGATAACATGTCTTGGTTCTCTTTTCCATGGGTATATAAGATATTAAATTTAATATCTTAACCTTTAGGTATAAGCTGAGAATATAACGCCTCGTTTCCGTTAATATAATTTTTTTCTATCTTACAGATCCCTTATTATTTTGTAAGGGGCTCCTAAATTTTTTCCTTTTTTTTTTAATAAATAGTTTAATTATTACGTAATAAACTATTTGTAATTAAAAAAAAAAGCTTCCTAGCCTGCCTAGGAAGCAAGGCGGAGAGGGGGGAGGCTAGGAAAAAATAAAGCGGACCACAGGTTATAAAAACTTAATTTCCTTGAGTGAAAAGGTTGCCAGAATAATATATAACTTTGATAGTTTCCCTTTCCTAGCTTGCGCTACATTTTTTCTCCCTTTTTTATTTCTTATGAATTCAATACAACGTTGTATTGAATTTATTTGAAATTAAAAAAGGGAGAAAAAATAAGGGGGGGGGCATGCCGCACCTTTATTTTTTTATTCTTTTTTTAATGATAATTTGATTATTACGTAATAAAATTATTATTTATTAAAAAAAAGCTGTGCTAGGCTTGCCTTGCTAAAGCAAGGCGGAGCCTAGAATAAAAAAATTTAGCAAGCAGCGGAGGCGGCTTCCTGCTCCTAATTTTTGGAATGCGTTTTTTTTTTAATTATAGCCGGCTTATTACGTAATAATTAAACTATTTATTAAAAAAAAGGCAAAAAAAATAAGGGCAGGAAGAATAGCGATAGAATTTTTATCCTTTGGCAGGTGAAACAAAGGGAAGTGTAAAGAATGAAAAATTAAGCTCTTCCTTTGTTCATACCCGCTTTTATTTTTACAATCTTATCCAGCCCTTCTGGAGTCAAATGCTCCCCACCTCGCATTAATTTAGCCACAGCTGATCAATCTTTAAAATCCTCAAATTTTACTCCGCGAATCTTATGACTGCCAAAAAATTCCAGAATTTTATCAAAATTATCCGAAAACTTTTCTACTCTGAACTGCACCTTACCATCAGAACTAGTTACTAATCTACCGCAACCTAAATAAGAGATTAAACTTTCAATTAATATCTTATCACGAGAGTGTTGAGTTATTTGGAATACCAATTGGGCTCGAAAACCTAACGCATGCGTTAAAGATTTACTTACAAAAACAAAAAAACAACCCTCACCAGATGTAAACCCAGCTAATCATTCACCATGTGGAACAGCTATATTATCGACTTTAGGTCTAATAACGGGTATGATATTCGGGAAAGCTGTCATTAAAGCCTCAGATAAACCTAAATTCAAAGAAGCTCTCAAACTAAGAATAGTTAAAAGCCCTTCTTGAGTTATATGCTCCTTTCGCTTCATCATCATAATAATCTCTCTTCAAAGAAGATAATCAGCATGTTTCTGAGAAATTAAAGGGTATCTATCAAAATGATGAATTATTTTTACCATTTCACCTACAGTATTTACCCTTAAAGCATAAGCATCTTTAGCAAATTTACCTATCCGCCCTACACCTCCTAAACAAGCTTGAATTTCTCTTAAAAGTCCTACGTCTTTTCTGTGAAGCCCGATTAGAAATTCAGCACAGACTCTTCAACCTGTAGTACGCGTAGAATCCTTATATACTGTGATAGAAAAACAACCCTCTGCATCTGTGAAACCTGTGACAAATCACGGACTTAAATTAGATGGTTCAGGACCGATACCAGGCGCGCTATACATTCTCATACCTAAAGCATATCAAGAGAAAGATTGTTTGACCCTTTTAGTTATATTAGGTCTAACACATTTTAATCCCAGAATATAAACATGCTTTAATCTTCTTTTACCTAACCCCCTGCAAGCATGCAGGGGGTAGAGAGGTTTACCGACTTTTAGGTACAAGCTAAAGACATAACGCCTCGTTTCCGATTTTCTTAGTCTATCTTTACGGTCTTAATTTATTAGCAGTAGACTATAAATTAAGGCTGCCTAGCAGCCAAAAAGATAAAAAAAAATAATAGGCTATTAGAGTACACCTTACACCATATATCTACCCTCACTTTCTGAGGTACTCGAGGTTTGAACCTAATATATGGCGAGTAACCGTCTACTCGTTGCTCTTTTACACATTAATCGTAAGGAAGCTCAGTCAAGTGCCAAGCTATATTTACTCAGAAAAAGAGGTGATTTAGATCCGCGAACATCCATTCTAACTTTCGTTAAATCTCAGAACTTGTTACTGTACCCAAATGATTAGTTTGGCCCCTTTACTTACCCTTTTAGGTTAAAAGGTTAGTATTCTGAGCTCTTAGGATTTACCCGGAGTTTGGTTACTTAAGAGCAGTTAAAGCTTGCTTAAGGCTTTTTCACTCTATTATCTACTTCTAACATTCTCAATCCTCCCTCCTCTAAGTCAGATTCTGGTACTAAGTAGGAATCAAATTCTATAAACTCATTGTCTGTATTTAAAAAGTCAGGGTACTGGTAAGACCAGTATCATTGATGACCCTCTGCTAATACAGACATGGCGGGATCGCTCACTTCCATATGTGTTATAACATACCTTATGTTAATATTTTCACTGTCATTTATATCTTATGTGTAATAACTTTTAGATTACAACTTAGACTAAAACAACCTATTTACACCTACAATTATTTCCAGGCTGGCTCTATAAACATACATGCACCTCTCACATATAGTGCTGGGAAAGGCAAAGCAACACAAACTTTGTTTATCCTCCAAAAGAGATAAAAATATGCCTAATTATTAACTTCCTCTTTTTTAATATAGGCTTGTTTATTTTCTAATAAAAAAGGTATACCTTTAATTACTCTCTTGGAAACAGTACTAGGGTGCACATTTAAAAATTTAGCACAGTCCCCCAAGGAATCAAACGAATGTAGATTATTACCATTTTCATCAGTAATGATTACACAAATGTTTGCACGAGAAGAGTTATAATATTTATTCAATGAAATTCTTCATTTTTTACCGTTCCTTAAGCCGAAGTTTGACGGTTCTTGAAGTAAGTGGTTAATTTCAGCTAGTAAAAGCGTTCTGTCTACCGCGGGGTGGCTAGAAACCGTGGAAAGTCTGTTGTTATTCATTTGACTTAAAATAAGATCTATTAATTTAACACCTTGTTCTGAGAAATGATGGCCTTGCTCTTTTAACAATAAGATATTCTTTCAATCTTGAAAATCCAACCGCTTTTTACTTCGTCAAGTAAGATTTTCTAAGAAAGGAATAAAAACATTAGTTATATACGGGATACGAGCGGTCTCAATTCTAGTAGTAGGCTGGTGATTAGGGTTATTAGCTCTTACCTTAGAAATACCAAAAGCGCCTACATAATTACCATCGCTACTTCCTTCACTAGGGAGATTATCAAGATAAATTCTTATCTTTTCCAATAATTGAAGGTTTGTAGAAGACTGACATAAACTGAAGTCTAATCGAAAATTGTTACGTTTATTTATGCTAAAACAACCTTCTCCTTCTATAAACCCTAGTAATCAGTAAGGAGTTATGCGGATTTCTTTATAATTTGGCATTATAAAATCAGATCTTAACCGGTTCATACCGTTTTTAATTCTTAAAATTTCTTTTAATGTATTGGGCGCAACCCCAGCCCCGCCATCAGAGTTAGTATAGAGCTCAAAAGCTTTAGAAAAGTCTCTATCTTACACCTAGTAAGATATTAATAAAGATAAAATAATTTATTTTCTACCTTTATTCATACCCGCTTTTATTAGACGAATTTTATCTAATTTATCTTCAGGTGATAAATTATTATCCTTCATTAAAACGACAGCCCGGCCAAAGTCAGAAAAATCTAAAGCTTTAATACCAATAATAGGAAATTTAGTAAATAAAGGAATAATTTTATTTTCAATATCCGAAATCTTGGTAACTTGATAACTAAAACTGTCCCTCGATTTATAAATATTACCACAAGCTAGGTACTCTATTATATTCCTCATTAGAGTCTCATCTTTAGAATGCTGAACAAGTTGAAATCTTAATTTTATTTGAAATCCTAATCTATGAGTCTCAGATTTAGCCAGGTTAATAAAAAAAACAACCTTCACCACTAGTAAACCCAGCTAATCAATTAGGATCCTGTATTTTAGACTCTAAAACACTTGGTCTGTCAACTGGAGCAATATTAGGAAAAACATCTTTTAATTGATCAGTTATGGATCGATTAATAGAAGCACAAATTGCTACAATTTTATGCAAACCGTCCCGAGTTAAATGTTCTTTATTCAATATTAAATTATAAACTTCTTTGAAAAGCATAAAGTCTGCATGCTTATTTGTAACTAATTTATACTTATCGAAATGATTAATAATTACTTCTAAGTCATCGATAGAACCAACCTGGAATCGACTAAGAGATTCTGTAGCAGAATAGATATTACCTACACCAAAGAAATTTTTTATCCTTCCTAATAATGCTATATCCTTAATATGCGAACCAATATAAAAATAAAGTTTAACACGTCAACCAACCTTTAAGTGATTATCTTTGGAAATACTTACAGAAAAACAACCCTCAGCATCTACGAAACCTGTCACCCATAAAGGATTAAGCTGAAGACCATGTTGGTTAGATAAAGGAGATAAGTCTCGTTTTGTTGAAAAAGAGCGTCTAAATAGGAGGGACATTACCCCAGTAGTC
Organism: Sclerotinia minor; assembly: GCA_025389075.1. Lineage (NCBI taxonomy): Eukaryota > Fungi > Ascomycota > Leotiomycetes > Helotiales > Sclerotiniaceae > Sclerotinia > Sclerotinia minor. The sequence continues at coordinate 80,763 of QRFH01000017.1, read as the reverse complement.
TGCACTAGATGAGATAGGTTATACTTATTAAACCTAGAAGGCCTAGCCTTTCTAACTAACAATAGGTCGTTGTCTAGTGTAATAATTGTGTTATATAAAAGTTATAGGCAACTAAGTTACCTTTTATAAATATACAGTGTTCATTATTCCTTGGAATAATGAATTGAGCTCTACAATTTGAGCGACCTTTAACAGGATTATCAGAATGGTTTGCCTTATGAAAAAAAAAAGTATATACTGTCTCAAGCCATTTGGAACCCTGAAGTGGATATTTAGCCAAAATCTTAAGTAATAGTGCAATATCTTTAAGTCTTGTTACAGTAAAAGACGAAAAATTATTATAGGATCGAACTTCTCCAAATCCTAGTGTTCTATGAATATAATACAGCACATCTATATCATCTTTATGTAAATTAATCTGGAATCTAAAGGCACAACTTCGGCTAATTACTATATAGAAATAACCCTCTGCGTCTGTAAAACCACCTAATCACTCATAAAAATTACTCATCCCCCCCCCCTTATTTTTTCTCCCTTTTTTAATTTCAAATAAATTCAATACAACGTTGTATTGAATTCATAAGAAATAAAAAAGGGAGAAAAAATATGGGGCGAAGTATCTATTTCTTGTCCACCTTCTATCGTGCTTGTTACTCTGGCTGAATTAAATCCTCTCACTAAAAAGGTAGGTCTAAATACTTTACTGGTAGTGTTGCTAGTTAAACAATGCAGACCAGGATATATTATATTTAATGCAGGCCCTATTGAAAATAATTGAGGTATGGTTTGGTTGATATGCCTTCTTATAAATGAGCAAGTATATTTTTTTAATATTATTAATTTAGGTCTACCATTCATGCAACCCTGCGTAGCAGGAGAAGCTGACATTGTAGAGCTCTGACTAACTATCACTTATGTTAATTAAAGAATTTATTCTTTAATTCCATATCTCTCAATATGGATCAGACTATGTCTTCGTTATAATAAGTAGGTTTTATTTTTTTACCTTAGGCAAGGTGGGCCGTGATTCACTGGCCCCTTGAAAACTAATTTAAAGTTGTAATAATACTAAGTAATCTTAGCGCCATCCATGCTTTATAAGTCTGGATAGCTTTTTGGCCTATTTACTTTTATTATCTAATCTATTTATAACAAGAGCAGAAGAAAGGTAAAAGCAGAGACCAATGAAACCGGCTTATTAAACTTAAATTCATTAACGGAGGATATTCTAGCTACCATGTACAACATACTTTTTTTAAAAATAAAACCATGAATATGCTGTGGTGAAAGCATAGGAAGATTATTCTTGTAGATAAGGTTTATCTTCTAGTCGTTGAACGTTCTTGTTTGTCACCCGCTTTAGCTGAAGATCTACTTTTAACAACAAGCTTCGCTTCAAATAAACTGAAGAGTTTTTCAGTCTTCCTTGAAATTAATCCTCTTTAACCGCACAATTATGAGTTTGCACGGTGGACTAAAATTTTAATCCATTAAGTATAATAATTTAAAAGATGGAAAGGCGATTAAAATTAAAATTATGGCAGGAGTAATTGTTCATATTAACTCTATCAATGTCAAAACTTAAGTATTTTCACACTTAACCGGACTATGTCTTACCTCACGGTTTTCACGTGTAGTCTCTAAGGATCCTACTAAGGTATTTACCCGAGGTTCCCTGCTAATAATCCATTGTGGCGGGCGTCAGCGCAATTATAAAAAAAAAAAAAGAATAAAATGTATTTTTTGTTTATATATATTTTTATTTATATTTTTTTTTATTTTTTTATTAGGCCGCCGGCTTTATCCTCCAGAATTATTACCGATAAAGCCTATTTTTATTTTCTTTAAGGTATCTAAGGCTTTAGGAGTTTACAGCATACAGTGAAATTAAACTTACTCATAGTTATTAAAATCTTCATTCATCATTACTTTGATGAAAATTTATATCTGTCTTTAAATACCGCCCCAGATCTCATATAACTTATAACAGTACTACCACTAATTTCTAAAAACTTACCAGCTCTTCTTGCTGAAACAAAACTACCTATTAATTTAAACCCTTCAGATGAAAACTTTTCATATATATTTACAGGATTTCCACGCTTTGTACTCATTAATAATTTGGTCTCTTCAGAGTACTTTCTACCTAACGCTTTTTGTCTCGTTAGCTCTTTAGCTTCATCGCTATGAGATTTAACATATAAAGGATTAAGCTCACCCCTTATTTTTGAGCTCATAAGTTCCTGGGTTGCGTCGTCCATTTTACGCCCATATCAGTAAGCTTTATCCTTCTTATAAACTCCTTTTAAGATTATACTAATTTTGTCTTTGGTTTCCTCAGACAAGATCAAACCTCTAGAACTACCCCCAGCTACTTTTTGAATATTATATTTGGGGTTAAGAGTATCAAAGTGATGCTGTTCTCTAACACCCAAATCAGATTTATCACAATACTCTAAAATAGTCAGAGAAAAATTTGAATACCCATATTTTATTAAAGCTTGCCGCCGGCAGCTTGCTGCCGCGGCAAGCCGCCCCGCAGCTCTATTTATTACAAGTTCATTCCTCTTGTTTATATAACTTAGATTAAAGTAGTTCAGGAATCTTTTACGAAGGTCAATGGATTGTCCCACATAAATATCACCAGTGGTTTTATTAGTAAACATATAAATTCCAGCTTTACCTGCATTATCCTTTAAGATTACCTTTTTCATGGGAAAGACATCTTCATAAACTACCGGCTGTTTTTCTCTTACCTCCTCACTACGTAGTAGTGAGGAGGAGAGAGAAAAAAAGAGCGAAGGGATAAATTTATCATGGTTAAATTCATTGTTATCTTTTGAACTTGAAGAGGTAGAATAAGCACGTACTTTTAAAATTTTAATTGTGCCTATTTTTTTCCCTTTTTTTTTAATAACTAATTTTAGGTTTAATGATATAAATTTGTTATAATTATAAAAAAAAAAGGGAAAAAAATAGGCAAAGGAAAAATTATATAGATTTAAGGAGTGGTTATAACTATTCTTTGAACACTTGTGAGATGGCACAATAATACCATGATTTAAGTACTTATGACTTATAGGTGAATTTACGGATGTATAATTTCTTACAATAGAAATCATTATTCATCCTACACCAAATAAGATTATAACTAAATAGAACATAATGTTATCCGAATATTATTACACGAAATATAATTATTTATTTTTTTAGACTAATACAAATAACATCCTTTAGGGTTAAATCCGGTTTACATCCAACTAATTTTAGCGGGGTGCTAATTGTCTAATATCCATAGTAGATACTACATTATTTAAATCAGACATCTTTAAGAATTATTATATAAATTATTAACTATTGTTAATAATCTGAATTAACTATAGTTACTAAAGACTATTGTCTTGAAGAATTCATACCAGATTTGATTTGAATTATTTCCTCCAACCCCTCTTTAGTTAAATGAACTTTTAGTGTCATCATACTAGCTATCTTTTTAAAATCTTCAAAGTCATCTGCTTTAGATCCAACTAAGTGGTGATCTATAAAGAAAGGAATAATATTATCAGTTATATCTGACAACTTAGTAACAACAAAATTTACAGCAGGTGCTCTTAAAAGATTTTCTACTCTTCCACAGTTAAAAAAAGTTGTTAATTGGTTAATTAATTCTGCATCTCGATTATGCTGAGTGATTTGAATACCTAACTTAATGCGAGGTTTTCCGGGTTTTTATTGTAAGCTAATTTTACAAAAAAACAACCCTCAGCCTAATTTTTCCCCTTTTTTTTAATAAATAATTTTATTACTATATAGATAATAAACTTATAATTATAAAAAAATCAGCTTCCTAGCCTGCTTTTATTTTTCCCCCTTTTTTAATTTCAAATAAATTGGCTACAACGTTGTAGCCAATTCATAAGAAATAAAAAAGGGGGAAAAATTTAGGAAGCAAGGCGGAGAGGGGGGAGGCTAGGGGGAAAAATAAGTAAATCCAGCTACTCAGTAGGGGTTTAGTACGTCTGTTGGTTTGACTAAAGGTCTTGCAAGAGGACTAATCTTCGAAAAAGTTACCTTTAAATTTTCAGGTAAACCTTTATTCATAGAGGCCCTTAGAGCTACAATCTTATTAAACCCATCCTTAGTTAAGTGTTGTTTGTTTTTAATTAATTCTAAGGCTTTTTTAAAAAATTCATAATCTATTTTTTTTTTGTTATCAAAGGATATTTATCAAAATGATTAATGATTATATTTAAGTCCTCCAGAGAAAAAACTCTGCTTCAATGCAAGACCAGCCCTGGTCTTGTTCCAAGACCAGGGCGGTCTTGCATTGAAGAAACTGAGCAAATTCACCTTTTCTTAGGCTTATAGTACCAATGCCCCCAAAATATGCTTGTATATTTTTTAACAATGCTGTATCCTTTCTGTGTAAAGCTATAGAAAAGCCAGGATTAACGTAATAGCCTATTTTATATTTAGAATTCTTTCCAATGGAAAGATGAAAACATGCCTCACCATCTGAAAACCCGGTAACAAAAAAAGGATTTAACGAATCTAGGTTTTTATTTTTAACCTCGGGGGTCTCCTACCGAAGGACATATTTATCTAATACCATACTTTTAGTCTTATGCAAACCTTTATACCCAGCAGGCTTGTTTAATCAGAAAAAGCTTCAAGTATGCTGATGACTCCTCTTTTAGTTTGTATTTATAAAAATAAAAGTACCCGATATTAGATTGAGATAACTAAAGCTTGTTTATTTTAATCTCCACGTTTTACGGTATAAACATAAAAATCCATTCCTATGAAATATAGGGGGTAGTAAAAGACCAAAAATTTAATGTCAATATATATCTCGAAACCTGCTTTCACAGTAACTAGAGCACACCTTACAGAATCTAAGCTAGATCCTTAATAACCATCTGCTCGTTGCTCTTTTATACTTGCTGTAGAAGATAAATATCTAAACAACAGAGGTAATTTAGATCCGCGATTACCCATTATCTTAAGAGATATCACTAAGTCTTCTTACCATACCTGAGTGATTAATCCAGCCGCACCGTGATCCTATTAGATCTAATGTTTGGTAACTTAGGCTTTAGGGCTTCCCCGGAGTTTGGCTATTTTTTACACAATAACGTTAAAAATCCTGTAATTCAACTGTATGGTTATCTTTTGCCTTTACCTAACGGCTTATTCAGAACTAAACTTTACTAAATATATGTAATATTTTAAATAATAGTACGTATTTACTACAAAAACTACCTTCAATATTAATTTAACCCTCCTGACTTTCTCTAACCCCCAATTTTTTCCCTTTTTTTTTTATTATTATACAATACTATTTGTCTCCCTCCCTCCTCCTCAAATTTTCTCCCCTTTTGGGGAGAAAATTCTAGTTGAGGAGGTAGGAGGGGAGGAGTAATAATTATATATTTATAACTCAAAAAAGGCAAAAAAAAAGGCTTGCAGGGGGTAGGAGAATATAACGAGAAGCTTTTTTAAACACCCTGCTTCGCACTAATATAGGGTTTATTTTCACTCTCTACCTTTATTCATCCCGTCCTTTATTTTACGTATTGTGGTTAATCCTCCGTGTGTTTTATATGCACCGCTTTGCATTAGTTCAGCCACTTTACATCAATCCTCAAAATCCCGAGATTTTACACCTCTAATATGATGTTTTTGGAAAAAGGGTATGATTTTTTGCTGGACGTCAGAAAAACTCACACAATAGAAATCTCCTCCTGGTTGATTACTAGAACGAACACTATAACTACCACATCCAAAGAAATCAATAAGACTTCTCATTAATACTTCATCACGGGTATGCTGAGCGATGTAAATACCAATAAAAGTTTGAAATCCGACTTTTTACCTAATAGATGTTTTTATACCTACCTTAAAAAACCCTTCACCTGAAGTAAACCCAGCTACTCATTCACTATCCGCAATAGATGATTTAGTTAAAGGTGGTTTGTTTACAACATTAGGTCTTTTGGCGGGTACGGTGTCAGGAAATTCTAAATTTAACTTATCAGTAAGTCCTCAATTAATCGATGCACGCAAATTAACGATAGCTTGAAGTCCTTCATTAGTACGATGACCATTGCAACCCATTATAGTAGCTACTTGTCTTCAAAGAAGATAATCCGCATGTTTTTGTGTTTTCAAGCAATGGCTATAAAAATGTGGTAGGATCTTAAGTGTTATATCTTGCCAGGAACTGACAACGAAAGCGTTAGCTTCTGGCCCCTTCTCTTCGATTCTACCTACACCACCGAAAAATCTTTTCTTTTGTATAAGCTCCAAAAGATTTTTATCCTTCTTATGAAGCTTAATTTGAAAGATAAGTTCAATTTGCTTACCTACTACAAATCCTTTAGATCTATTTCTTAATATAACCATGAAAGATCTAATAAAAAAAGAAAAAAAAATAAAAATAAATATAAATAAAAAATACATTCTATTCTTTTTTTTTCTTTTTTTATAACAGCGTCCATTAACCCCGTAACAAATCAAGGGTCCAGACTGTTATGTGTTAAATCAGCATTGGTTTTAGTAACAGCGCTAATCGATTGAGATTCCTTACTAACAAAGGTAGAGTAAGTACGAAACACAGGGATAAAAAAGCCAAATACCATTCTTTGCCTTGCTTTTATAGCACGTAAATTATAAGGTCGAATTAAAAAAAAGGGTTATATTTAATAAAGTGCTTGTACTTATCTGAAGAATGACTATAAAATAAAGAGTTAATTCGGAATAAGCGGTTAAACTTAGATTTTATAATTAAGGATAATAATTCAGTACTAAAGGTAATAACTATAAAGATTGAAAATACATGCAACATAGTAATATGTAACTCAATTAGACCTTCATATTGAGGTGTAGCACTATCTTGAAAATATAGACCCCAAGGTCTAGGCGTATCACAATTATTAAGAAGATTTAAATTTAATAAATTAAGCATATATATTTACAAAAAAAAGTTTTTTTCTATTATAGATATAAAAAATAAGTAACCTTATCAAAAGTATTATTGACTTATTTTTTATTCACTAAAAAGAAACAAGTGAAGGGCAGATTGAAACACCTATGCTTCCGATTTTATTCTTAGGCTTAATAATCTATTTATATAAAGAGTATTTTAACCCTAAACATTTAAGGGCCCCCTCCCGCCCATTAACATAATTATCTACCTTCAAGATAGCTATCTATCTATACTAAATAATTCCTGGCTCTAGTAAACACTATTATAACATATTTAGATTAGCCTTTAGCTAATAAATATTTACCCTAAAATATTTAAAGATTAGTCTGCCTTCATGCAAGACCAGTCCTGGTCTTGCATCTTTTTTTCTCTTTTTTTTTTATCAATAGTTTAATTATTACGTCGTAATAATTAAATTATATTATAAAAAAAAAAGCTTCCTAGCTTGCTTTTATTTTTCCCCCTTTTTTAATTTCAAATAAATTGGCTACAACGTTGTAGCCAATTCATAAGAAATAAAAAAGGGGGAAAAATTTAGGAAGCAAGGCGGAGAGGGGGGAGGCTAGAGAAAAAATCGGGAGGCTTACTTGCACCCTGCTTTGCAGGATAAAGGCCAACTATAATAACAGGTATCTGTTTACTATAGGCTGTGCTAGTAGAATAAAAGAATTATTATTTCTTGCACTCACTCTGTAAGCCCTCCCGCTCACCCCCTTGATGTTTGTTACTGAGTATAACATATATTTTTTCTAAATAGACGTAAAAACTTAATAATAGAAATTTATGTACAGCATTGTATATAACTATATAATATTTAAAACTATTAAGTTTATATATTATTTTTTCTTAAATACGTAGAGGTCTTTGTACGGTACGTCTAATTTTATATATTTGTTTATAGTTGAATGTTCTAGCCCTAATTCTCTAGCCTATTTTTTTTCCCTTTTTTTTATAATTATAACAAATTTATAACATTAAACCTAAAATTAGTTCTTAAAAAAAAAGCTTCCTAGCCTGCCTAGGAAGCAAGGCGGAGAGGGGGGAGGCTAGGAAAAAAAAGGCGCGAACAGAGCTATAAGTCGTTGTTACATTAGTAGTTAGGTTTAATACCTCTATTTCTATACCTACACGTCAGCTTTCAATTATATCAACTTTTTCAGGGATAACAGGTTTATCTATTAACTTGAAAATGAGCCTTTTCTGGCTTTTTCTCTCCTACCTCCTCAACTAGAATTTTCTCCCCTTTTTTTTAGAATTAGAAGTTTATTATTTATATAGTCTAAAATTATTTCTTAAAAAAAAAGCAGCTTCCTAGCCTGCCTAGGAAGCAAGGCGGAGAAGGGGGAGGCTAGGGGAGAAAATTTTTTTAATCGCCCCCCCGCAAGCTAAAAAATGTTCCATTTTTTTGGTCGCCCCCCGCAGGCTATTTTTTTTCTCCCTTTTTTATTTCTTATGAATTCAATACAACGTTGTATTGAATTTCTTTGAAATTAAAATTCAATACAACGTTGTATTGAATTTATTTGAAGCCATTAAAAAAGGGAGAAAAAAAAAGGGGGGCGATAAAAATTTTTTTCAAAAAAATATTCCATTTTTTTGAAAAAAATTTTGGCTTGCGGGGGGCGATTAAAAAAAAAGCCTGCCTTCGGCATGCCGCACAGCAGGCTGCGCAGCGCGCGGCTAAAAAAAAAATATTCTATTTTTCTTTTTTTTTTTGCAAAAGCCGGCGCGCCGGCTTTCGCTTCCAGCTAGGCTTGCCTTGCTGAAGCAAGGCGGAGCCTAGGGGAGAAAATTTGAGGAGGTAGGAGGGGAGTAGTAATAGTTATATATCTATAACTAAAAAAAATCAGCTTCCTAGCCTGCCTAGGAAGCAAGGCGGAGAGGGGGGAGGCTAGGGAAAAAAAAATGGGGAAAAAAATAGTTACTAATCTGAGTACCCTTAACGTTTAAAAATTTAGCAGCTGAAGCTATAGAATCAAAGATGGTTGATTGTCCAGTTAAAGTGTCTGTAACATCACCATCTTTCTAGCTGGTTGACTAAGTAAAATAAGGGATTTAGTACTACCTCTATGTGTATAACCTACTCTAGAAGGCGTAGTGTTAGATTCTAGGACTATATTGTTTTCGGGAGAACAAATCTTTATGTAATAATTCTCCCTTACAAATCTCACCTCTGGAGCACAATATTCTAAAACCTCCCATTTAAAATTAGAGTAGCCATACTTAATCAAAGCTCTACATATAAGCATACTAGTATTACTTCTTAGATGATTAACGTTATAATACTTAAGGCATCTTTCCTTTAAGTCAATAGCTGAACCCTACATAACTTTTGTTATTTGTAAGGTTAACTCTGACTTTTTGGCCTTTTTTTTTATAAATAATTTAATTACTACGTAGTAACAAAGTTGTAATAATAAAAAAAAGGCCAAAAAGTGAGGTAGATACCTGATTTACCTTGTTATCCGCTAAAATAAGAGCTTTACAGGTGTCAGCATTTAAATATACTTTCCCTCCTGCTACTTCAGTAGAAGAGTTGAACGTATTACACTTAGTAGAGTATAATCTTTTATTTAATGGTTTCCCTCGCGTTGGTCGAACCAAAACTGGAGTGGTTTATAGATTCGTAACAATAGCTATAGACACGGTCAGTTTCAAGGTTTAAGAACTGTAAGTTTTGTCTAGAGTCAATCTTCAGAGCATTCTTACCTAGTTCAAAGGCAAAACCTAAAGTTAATGCTAAGAAAAAAATTAGCATTATTACTAAACCATAAACACCATTAGTATAGGCACTAACTACGTAGGGATAGACTAACAATATCTCTAGGTCAAATAAAAGGAACAAAAGCGCAAAAATAAAAAAGGAGATACTAAACTGAGTCCGATTTTGACCCAAGAACGAGTGAAATCCACACTCAAAAACTGAATCCTTTTCTAGGTAAGGATTGTGTGGAGCAAATATAAGATTAACAGCTAATAATATAACTGCTAATATAGGTATAAATACAAAAAAAAAAGTAGTGCTTGTCATTTAAGCGTTAAATAATATTAATGCTAATATATTAGCCATACTTAATCATTCTTGTGGGGTAAATATAAATAATAGTATTATTAAGGTTAACACAGAAATTGTTATAGTTAAAGAACTAGATAAAACAATATTGTCTAATTTAAATGTTAATTTTTTAATTAAAACATTATTTTTAATAATACTACCGTGTAAGTTTATATTTACTATTTCCGGGTTTATTTTATATTCAGGTTTTTCAAAAAAAACTTGTTTTATTATGTTTAAATAGTATACTGCACTTATTACACTTGTTAATATTCCTACTAATGTAAGGAATACGTAACCACTATCTAAAGCAGCACTTAAAACCATCTGTTTCGCAAAGAATCCTATTAAAGGTGGTATCTTCTTAATTTTGATAGAATTTATCTAAATGTGTGAACTCTATATCGCGTACATCTTTTTTCATGTTTTCAGCATACTTCTCCAACTTAATTTTTCCATCTAGCTCTTTATGCTCTCTGCTTAGAACTAAAGCATGAATTTTTTGCAAATTCTTATGAGCAAAAGATTTATAACCGAACAAAGGAAATTTATTTAAATACTCAAAAATAATAACCTTCGAATCTTTTTTATCTGTTCTTACAACATATAGCTTTTCAATACCTGTAGTCCTTTTTCTTTCAATGGGTATTACTCTACTATTAAGTAGTTTAGCAATATCCTCCATATGAGAAAAATTACTTTCATTTACAGAAGAATCTACTTTTCTTTCATAATTCTGTTTCTGACTAATATATAAATAATAAGTTATTCCGATAGGTAAATCATTTTTATTTAATTTTCAGTTTAAATAAAAATAACCGTCTGCCTCTAAAAACCCAGATAATCAAGCAGATTCTACTAAAGGTATTGGATCTAAACCGAGTAAAGGGATTTCACTACTATATTTATTTAAATTTTCAATTAAACGATGTAAAGCTTCGATTTTCGGTGTACGAAAATGACCGTTGATTAATTTTACCAGGTTTATTAAAGTATCACGTTTTTTAATAGTTAATCTACCACTTTGCCCATTAGGCCTAATAGTTAAATAACCACCCTCTAAAACTTCCTTTATTTTGATAAAGAGCTGTAAATCTTTAATATCAAACACTATTTCGATATAAGATGGTCATATTTTTTTTGTTGATAAGTTACCTACTGAAGATACATAAATATGCCCATCACCTTCGATTAAACCCGCTAAGTAGGGACCTAATTGTCCCTTATTTGAGTTAACAACTGGTGTACTATTAATTGAATAGTATCTTTTATTAGATAGGTTAAAACCCCTCTGTGGAGCTCTATTAAATATATTACTAAAAAAAGAATAGGGACTATTTACGGGTGGCTTCACCGAAACGTACGCAAATTTGAGCTTAGATAAAAAATAAGGAATCTAAAAATTAATTTGGACTATCTTTTCATTAAGCTTACATACAGCCTAACGTATCACGTGTAGTCTCTGAAAATCCTACTAAAGGTTATATAAATCCTTTTATGAGTAGTTTTCTGCTGATTGTTCATTAATACACCCTAAAATTTTTACTAATATAAAACATTAGTATTCAGAGCATTAGAAGTTTCCAGCATATAGTGGATATTTTTTTCTATAAATAATATACGGCCCCTTGTATAGCTAGTTAAAGTAACCTTGTTATAAAAGAGCTTGCTTCTTTCCTACGACGAGCTAGGCTGGTAACCGATAAGCTCCTAGTAAGAATCATACATGTATATTAACCAGAGTATGGGCATTCAACTATACCCACAAAAGAAAATATTGTAATAGTAAAACTTAAGGCTAAGACTGGGTTTATGTAAAAGTAACCTTGCAGTTGACTAATTAATTGTATCACGGCGGTCAGATTTATCCTGCAAATAATACACACAACGTAAGACCAAAAATAATAACCAAACCTTATTTTATAAGGTTTTTATTATCTACCTGTATTCATACCCACTTTTAATTTACGCAATTTATCTAATCCTTCCTCAGTTAAATGTCCCTTTATGCTCAGTATCTCTACTGCTTTACAAAAATCTGCGAAATCTTTGGATTTCACACCTTGTAAAGATATACTTTTAAACAAAGGAACAACTTTATCGGACAGATCTTGAATTTTTAAAATTTGAAAGTCGACTTTATTTTCTTTAAATCTTAAATAAACTTTTCCACAGCCTCAAAAGTTTACTAAGCTATTCATAAATATCTTATCAATTGAATGCTGTGTAATATTAAATCTTAACTGTACTTGGTATCCTGTCTTTAGTGTTAATGACTTAGTAATATTAATACTAAAACACCCTTCTCCTTTATTTTTTTTTAATAAAAGGGTACCTTTTATTAAAAAAAAATTCGTGAAACCTACCATTCAATAAGGATGAATTTTAGAATTTAATAATTCTTCATCCGAACGTTTTGGTCTCATAGCCGGAATAATATCAGGGAAGGCACTTTTCAGTGACGTAGGAAGACCTAAATTCATAGAAGCTTTAAGAGATATAATTTCATGTAAACCTGACAGAGTTAAATGTTCTTTTTTATTCATCAAGATCATTATTTGCGCAAATAGCTTGAAATCCTCAGATTTTTTAGTTAAAAGAGGATATTTTTCAAAGTGATTAACTATTATATTTAAACCTCTTAAAGACTGTACCACATAATTAGAAGATTGTTCTTTATGATAAATTTCTCCTACACCCAAAAATACTTTAATTTTTTCTAATAAATCAAGATCTTTTTTGTGTAGGCCTATCTGAAAACAAGGTTGTACAACTCAACCTACTTTTACTGATTTACTCTGAATTATTCTCACGATGAAAACCTTTGATTCACCATCGGAGAAACCAGTTAGGAACCAGGGGTTTAGATTATCTGATAAACTGCATAGTTGGTGTTGTGTGGCTAGAGAAGTATATGATCTTAAAGTATTTAAATGATTAGAAGGGATTCTGATTTGATAATTTCTTGCGAAACCCATTAGAGCATACCTTAAGTGTGTAAACTTTACACACCTCTGACCGTCTACTCGTTGCTCTTTTACAGTAATATTTTGGGATATTACTGATTTAGATCCGCGGTATTCCATTTCGTTTTCACTCATCTTCTGACTTACTACCTTACCTGAGTGATTATTCTTTCAGCCACATATAGCCCTTCGACTATAGCTTGGTACCAGAAGCTTTAAGAAGTTCCCGGAATTTGGTCATAATACCCTTAATAGAGGTTTCCCAGACCTCTTGGCAGGTGAGTTATTTTTATCGGCTAATTCTTTATATTCTTCATTATCGTTAACGTAATAGTAAAGAGAAAAACCAATACTTATTAAAATTGTGAAGGCATTTAAATTACTAATTGAGTATTGCATTAAGTAAAATATAAAGGCTTGAATAGACTCTATACTGTTAATACTCAATGCTAGTAATATAAAACCTACGTGACTTATAGTACTATAAGCAAATAATCTTTTTATTCTTAACTGTGTTAAACCTACAACTGTACCTATTACTAGTGAAAGTAAAGAGCTAACTAGTAAACTTGTAGTTCAATTATATTGGAAAGAAAATAATGAATTACTTGTATAATGTACTAATTCTAAGAAAAATATAAATATAGATATCTTAGCTACTATAGCTACAAATGTTGTAACTATTGTTGGAATAGCGTCATACACATCCTCGGGTGTAAAATTTATCATACAAATTAGCTTAACAATTATATACAAAGATAATCTAAAATTATTCATTATTATATCTACCTTTATTCATTCCAGCCTTAATCAATTTAATTTCTTCAAATCCTTCCTTAGTAAGATGAGCTTTAGAATTAATAATCTCCGCAACCTTAACTCAATCTTCGAAATCTTTTGATTTCACACCAAGTATAGGATATTTAAGAAAAAAAGGTAAGATCTTTTCATGGATGTCGTTGAAAGTACGACATTTAAATTCCGCATAATCCTTATAAGAATAAAACTGTCCACATTCAAAGTAATCCGCTAAACATTTAATAAGAGGCAGATCACGGACATGTTGAGTTAAAACAAAAGCCAACTCAACACGACCCCCTGCATTATAATCCTGATCGACTCTCAACTTAACCATGAAAGAACCATCACCGGCAGCAAATCCTGCAATTCAACAAGGATGGAGTGGAAGTAACTTGTGTACATCAATTAAAGGTCTAGTCACAGGAACATAATCAGGAAAAGCTTCTTTCAATGCGGGAGTTAATCCTCTATTCATAGAAGCTCTAATATTAAGAATAGCTTTTAAACCTTCAGATGTTAAATGTCCACCTTGCTTCATAATCATAACAACCTCTCTAAATAGAATATAATCCGCAAGTTTCTGAGAAACTAAAGGGTATTTATCGAAATGAGGAAGGATTCCTGTAATAATTTGGTCTAAAGAACTGACCGTAAAATCACAACAACCATTTCTCTCTTTACTTACTCGACCTATACCCCCAAAAAAGCTTTTAATATCTTTTAACAGATTAACATCTCTTTTATGAAGATTGATAATAAAATTAGCTTCGATTTTTCAACCTGTTCTGCTTTTAGTTGATTTACGTGCGATAATGGTGAAACATCCTTCTGCATCTGTAAATCCTGTAACAAACCAAGGTAGGCTAAGAAGAGAATATGCATTAAGGTTGTTACTATTTGTATAAAATCGTCTGGGCATAATTTGGTTAGAAGGGATTTTTACTAAACGATTTCTCTCGAAATCTAATAGAGTACATCTTAAACATGGGGACTTCGCCCCGTGTCAATTACCGTATACTCGTTGCTCTTTTATAGTTTGTGGTTTATTTAGAGATAAACTAGTGACTAATTTAGATCCGCGATAACCTACTCTCTTTTCAGAAGTCTTAAGGCTTGTTACCTTATTTTCTCGCTTATTTGCCAAAGAAGCGAGAAAAAAACCTGAGTAATTACTTCAGCCACATATAGTTTCTCAACTATAGCTTGGTACCTTAAGTTCTAAGGTGTTCCCGGAATTTGGTAATTGGCCCCGCAAACATGATGACAATGTTTTGGATGATTTCCCAAATCATCTATCAGGGCTTCAGAAATGAAAGGGAGCTGCACTTACTTTAAATAAGAACCCTACGCTCATAATTAGTAAAGAAAAATTAATGTAATAAGGTTTATATCAATACAAAATATTCTCTGCCGAAGCATGACCGTTGTTTCCTATATCACTTAAACTAGTAATAACGTATATACCGTCTAAGATAGTTGTACCCGAATTTGCATATAGTAAGCTAGATCCTAAAAGTATAAAACAAGAGCTTAAACCACCTAATAAAAAGTATGTCAAACCACCACTTGTGGCTAATTCTGAGTTTCTATACAATGTACTAAGTAAATATAGTCCATAACTTTGCAGCTCTATAGATAAAAAAATAGAAACTAAATCACTAGTTGACACTAAAAATATAGCTCCTGTTATAATAAATAATAATATTAACGAAGTAACTGAATTTATCTTACAAATTCTAAATAATTAACTTTTAATCTATGAATACAACTATAACCTTAAAAATTTAACTAAACCATATTAACCTTTCTATTAACACAATTACCTATTATACATTGCATCTTTAATAGCTTTTATTAATGTAACTCCTTCTGGTGTTAAGTGCATTTTATTTTCTATTAAAATAGACGCTTTTTTAAATCTCTCGAAATCTAATAGTTTTACTCCTGAAAGAGTATAATTTGTTAAGAATGGAATCAATTTTAGATTAATATCATCCGACCTGCTGACAACTCATTCAGCTGTTTCACGGTTACTGGCTTCACTGATTCTACCACATTTTAAGTATTTAGCAAGTCTTTCTAGTAACTCTATATCTTTAACATGTTGACTTAAACTAAAAACTAGACTTACTGCGTACCCTGCTTTTCTTTTCTCATTACTATAAAGAGAAATAAAGAAAGACCCTTCTGCAGCTATAAATCCCGATAACCAATAAGGATTAAAGTCTGGGGATACCTTAAATTCTGGTAGAATAGCCGAGATAACTTCAGGAAATTCGGTTTTTATTATACCCGGTAACCCTTTGTTTAAAATAGCCCTTAGTGAGAAGATTTTTAATAAACCTGGCAAGTAATTATGTTCTCCTTTTTCCATAAGAAGAATTATTTTCTTAAATACCAAATAATCTTTTAATTTAGCAGTAGCTAAAGGATATTTGTCAAAATGAGGTAAGATATATTTTATTAAATCTTTTGTAGAACCTACGGTATAATAAATTATCCCCCTTTTACTAGTATAAATCTTACCTACTTTAAAGAAATCTTTAATTTGGACCAAAAGATCTAGATCTTTTTGATCTAACCCTATTGTTAATATGGGTTGAATTTTTCAACCTATACCTGATTTCTTTTTAGCAATGGAGACAGCAAATGAACCATCTCCGTCTATAAACCCTGTTACGAATCAGGGGTTTAAACTCAAACTACCCTTGTCTATAGTAGATAATTTTGGTTGAAGAAGATTTTTTGAATTATTACTTGTTGAATATAGCCGTTTACTTAGAATTTGGTTAGATGGGATTCCAGCTCAGGAAATTCTCTCGAACCCTCTTAGAGTATACCTTAAATTCACTGGACATGATCCAATGAATCAACTGCCGTCTACTCGTTGCTCTTTTACAAACATGTAGTTTGATTTAGATCCGCGATTGTCCATTGATCTCTCGACAGAAAAAACAGTATTTTTTCAGCCCTTACGTAATAACCCTAGGTATATAACCGAAAGAAATTTGGTCGTTAACCTGAGAATACGAAGGGTCATCTTCTGAGTTATTTCCGTACCTGAAGAATTAGTTCAGCCACCACGGTATAATTCAACCAGATTTGGAATCAGAAGCTTTAGGAGGTCCCCGGAGTTTGACAGTTTGCCCCATAATATTGACAATATCCCAGATTGTCGCTCAGGGTATTCAATTATTTTAAATTGCTCTCCCATTTTATTTACTATTTTTGATCTATAGTAAAGAAAGTTATATAATAACAACTTACTTATTGAAGAATATTCAGCTATTCATACTTTTCTGGGATAAAAAGCTGTTAATTGTAAAATTGCAGCACTAATTAAAAAGATAAAGATATGAAAAACATGTGTGGTAGTTGTAGCATGGAATAAACCACCATATAAACCTATACCACTATCTAAACAAAAGTATAAGCTATAAAAAGCAATTAAAGAAGAATAGAGTAAAACTGTGATAGCTACTCTACTAAAAAGTATAGATTTGTCTCGTCTTAAAGTAACGGCATTAGATAATAATAAAAATAAGATAGAAAAAATTACCATCAAGAGCACTCAGATTTGAACTGAGAAGGTGAAGTTTGAAGCTTCAAATTTTACCATTAAACTATGCTCTTTATATTTTAATGTTAAAGTATACTGTTTATAATTTATATTACATCGGAAAAGAGATGACTCGAACATCCAGGTGTAGAACACAATATTTAGCAAATATCTCGTTTTACCAATAACAACTTTTCCTAAATACTTTTAATTATTATATATAAGTATACGGGTTAAACCGGTCTCGATCCGATATACACTTCTATGACAAAGAAGGTTCTTACCTATTAGAATATTAACCCTTACGGCCAGCCGAATTCGAATCGACACAAATCGTTTGGAAGACGAAAGGTCTACCATTAACCTATGGCCGTTTATTTTTTAATTATAAAATAATCCAAAAATAAAATAGTTTTACCCCGATTTTTCTCTTTTTTTATTATTATACGTTTAATTACTACGTAGAAATTAAACTATTAGAACTAAAAAAAAGAGAAAAATCGGTGCAAGACCAGTACTGGTCTTGCATGAAGGCAGATTTAAGACCTATGGGGTTCGAACCCATATAACAAAGATTAAAAGTCTCGTATTTTACCATTAAACTAAGGTCTCTATATACTTTAAAGTATAAAAGCTAAACTTGCTTAAAAACCCTGTAACATTGTATAGAGTTAAAAAAAGTGCAGCAACTAAAAATACTTAAATTACTGATATTAGTGTAATTAAATATGACATTTATATTTATTAAAAATCTTAATTTATTAAATGTAAAATATACTTATTAAATATATTTTATTTAAATTAAGTTTTTAGGTTAAACCCACTAATACACCTAAATATAAACCAGTTACTCTTTATTCTTTAGTACTTTTATATAAAAATTTGTCCAACATTTTTTTTTTATATTTTATATCCCTTATCATAAACCCCACTTTATCACTACTTTATTTTGGAATGCGTTTTTTTAAGAGTTTAATTACCTCGTAGTAATTAAACTAAACTATAAAAAAAAAGCCAGCGCATTCCAAAATAAAGATAAAAAAGGGGGGGGGGCAGGGCAGAGTAAAAAAAATTTTTTTTTCTTGTGAAGCCATATTATTAATAATTATCTTTATTTTAATCTGTATTACTAATAAATAATCAGACCAAATTTCTACATTTTCCTTTTAAATTAAATCTATACTAATTAATTGGTAAAGGATATTTTTATAGGATAACTATAAAAACAGTTGACTTAATACAGGATAAATAAATATGTTGGGTTTAAGAGAAGGATTATTGTTAGCCTACTCACCCTCTAGTCGTTGAACGGTTTTACTTCTTTATCTTTTTTTTATTTATTTTTTTTTTAGACATAAAATAAAAAATAAATAAATAAAAATAAAGATAATGCTTAAGTAAATTTCGCTTCAAGTGAACTTTAGAAGTTATTCTTGAAATTGACCCAATAATTAACCAATAGATTTACTACCTAAAATTTTTAGAAATAAAACATTGGAGGACTAACATCCCTAGCGTAGCTTTTTCAAAAATCCAAGACCTTTCCTTTCTGCATCTTGTGATCATATGCCCCGCTTACGCGACTGATAGACGTGTAAGTCAAACAGTAAAGCAAGATTAAGCCATTAAACTTGACAAGTAATAAACATAATTATATAAATAGTGTAATTTAAACTAATTATATAACTAAAAACATTAGAAAAGTCTTTTCAAATTAATGTTTTAATTACATCTATTTTCCATATAGTTAAAATCTTACTTAAATTAAAATATTAATTCTAACTTAATAGATATATAGTTGGATTAGTTATAGCTTAAGCTAAACCAATAACAAACTAAAAATAAAAACATACAATTTGTATATTTAATTGTCATAAGTAAGTCATGACAATTTTACAAAATTAACTTTGGATACACCCAGGTACTTTTTATGGGATCTGTGCCCCGCATAAACTGCCTCCTAGCCATTGTTCCCATTTGATGGGTTAATTATAATACTTAATAACAACGTAATAATAACGCTCATAATATTATGAGTAGACTCTATAGCCTACGAATATGATAAACAAAATAAAGGTGTTTCAATTTTGCCTAAACGAGGTTTAAAAAATTGCCTCCAACTACCTTATACACTAATATTGGTTCAATCATACTCAATAACTAGCAACAGTAAAGCTGCATAGGGTCTTCTCGTCTGCCTAAAGGAAAAAAAATTCGACACAATGCATATTTTAATATGTCTACTAATAAAATTTACAAATATTGTAAAAAAAGTATATTTATTCTTAATTATTAAAATTTGTTTAAAAAGTTGCACCTTCCCACACTATTTTAAGCAGGGACTTAAATATGTACCTGCTTTAGCTTAATTATATCATACTCTCTCAGCTATAACTAGCTAAACAGTATCACAATTTTAAACACATTCTGTACAATGTTTATTGTAGTAATAAAAAAAAACATCTTTTTTTAATTTTTTTCTAAATTTTCCTATTTTTCCCTTTTTTTTTATAAATAAATTACTATGTAGTAATTAAACTACGCGGAGCGTAGTTTAATTGCCCCCCCCAACATAGTTATCTACCTTCAAGATAGTTAACTATCTTTACTATATAACTCCTGGTTTTAAGAGTATTTATTAAAACATGTTTATTTTTTAGTTATTTACATTAAAAATAATTTAAAACATAATTAATAGCTAAATTTAATTTAGTGTAAATCTAAAGCATCTTTTATATATAATGAAGATAAAACCACAAATACTTGTGCTTGTATAAAGGCAATTCCCAGCTCAAGACCTGAGAAGGCTATAATGAAAGCTAATGGTATTAATCCTATAACGATGAATATTATACCACTTGTCATAATATTGTATGTGAAGCCTGATAGGATATTTAATAGCTTGTGACCTGTTAAGAATTTAAACCACCCTATAAGATATAAAGATAACAAAAAGTTTTTATAGCAAAAGCAAGCAATTAAACTCTTCAAAAGAGTTTTTAATAACCTTGTAGGATTTAAAACGAGAAAGTAAAGAAAGGCTAATTTGTCTTGTATATTGTTTGTTTCAGTTTCTAAATTTAAGGTTTTACTTATTAGTCTATCGTTATTGCTCGTTTTTCTTACAGTGAAGCAGAGATAGGCTTTATAATAAAAAGGCTTAATTAGCAATATGGAAATGTATTTTTCGTTTTATTAATAGCTAATTTTAGTAATCCTTCTTAGCATGTACTATTTTTTTTACAATCTATTAACATAATAATATTCTTATTATTTAAAAACTTATAACTGGAACTACTTTATTTAACATATAACTTAGCTACTTAAATAAGACTATCTCTCAGACAGTCTGCCAGTATAAAAAAAGATATCAACTAAGAACAATCCTAATAGAGTAGTTGCATATAAAGGTATAAATGCTAAAACCAAGTACAAGTCTTAAAAGGGCTTTATCATAAATTACTTATAATTTAAGCTTTCTCCCCCGAATTTCCTTATATTTCCGCTCCGCACCGCTAGGAAGTTATGCCCGCTGTCTAAAGACAGAAAAATATATAAGGGATAAGTCTATCTATTAATAAATAACTAATTAGTTTTATAGGCTCCGTGTCGCAAATTTTTTTCTTTTTTTTTTATTCGTTTTTCCCCCTTTTTTAGTTATAAATATATAACTATTACCACTCCCCTCCACCCCCTCAACTAGAATTTTCTCCCCTTTTTTTTTTGGTCGCCCCCCGCAAGCTAAAAAATGTTCCATTTTTTTGCAAAAATTTTTTTCAAAAAAACATTCCATTTTTTTGAAAAAAATTTTGGCTTGCGGGGGGCGATAGAAAAATTTTTATTACTATATAGATAATAAACTTATAATTCAAAAAAAAGCAGCTTCCTAGCCTGCTTTTATTTTTCCCCCTTTTTTAATTTCAAATAAATTGGCTACAACGTTGTAGCCAATTCATAAGAAATAAAAAAGGGGGAAAAATTTAGGAAGCAAGGCGGAGAAGGGGGAGGCTAGGGGAGAAAATAAGAGGAGGAAGGAGGGGAGACAAATAATGTTGTATAATGATAAAAAAAAAAGGGGGGGGGGGGAAAAACTAGATAAGAAATCTATTACGTATTAATAAAATTATGATAAAAAAAAAAGCTGTGCTAGGCTTGCCTTGCTAAAGCAAGGCGGAGCCTAGAAAAAAAAAATAAGGGCTGGCTCCGTTGTTTTTATAATCTGTTACAAACTACTAGGTTCTTAACTTATAAAAGGTCCAAGATAAAAGAGTTTTTAACAGTAAATAGTAGTTTAAACACGTACAAGACATGAACCAGCGCAAGCTCCTACAACTTACAGGGTAATTAATTAATTTAGAGTATCTAAAAATGCTATAAATTGAACTGAAAGTCGTGCCACAAATTTATTCTATTCTTCACTGTCCGTAAAATCGAACGGCTCAGATTGTTGTTTGTCCAGAACATAATCTAAGGGGCTCCGATTATCCGGAGTAGAATTGCCTTGGCTTCCTGGACCACTTGTTTTAGATACTAAACCTGCAATGCCGATCACCAGTAACCTGGCTATGACTTTCTTCAAAGCGTTTTGAAGGTTGAGTACTAGACTCTTCCTCTACTTCAAATTTTCTTTTATTACTTGAAATTGAAGTACTTGCATCTTGATCAATTGTTTTACTACTAGACTCTCCTTTATTAACGGCACTACCGCCTCTTGAAGTCTCAGCAGCATTATCACCTATTGAAGTCTCAACAGTATTATCACCTATTAAAGTATCAGCAGCACTATCACCTATTGAAGTCTCAGCACCACCACTTTCTGAATAAATATTTACTTGTCCTACATTAGGTCTAGGCATAATACCTGCTTCTATACGCGAATCCATTTCTGTTTTCAAGGCTTGGTAACGATCCGCATGCAATTGCCCTACGGTCGCCCTGTGCTTCCCGAGCAACTAACTCCATCGTGCTAACAAACCGAGGAGCACATCCTCGGGCACATCCTCAGTAGGCATATGGTTAAGAGCATAGTCGTCTCTGGATTCCGATACTGCTGAGCGATTAGAATCTGAACTATAGCCACTTTCAGATCCACTACTACTAGCGGGAGGTGTATTAACATTTAATCGACTAGAAAGCGAGAGCTTTCTAATTATATCCTGATGTGACACAATACTCACCGCAACAGATGTAGAATGGGAAGCAGCTAAATATGAACGGTAAGCTTTAATATATTTAATGTCAGTATTAAAATTCCTTCTCATTAGAAGGTTTTAGTTTAATCCACAACATTAAAAATACCAACCGTGTGGGATTTTTAATGTCGGGTAGTAATATTAAAAAAAATTTTATATATAAATAGCATCTAGTTATATACACAATCGTTAACCCGGCTGGCCACGTTAGTGCAGGTCTAGAGCATCTTTTATATAGCTTGCGGATAAAACCACAAATACTTGTGCTTGTATAAAGGCAATTCCCAGCTCCAAACCTGAGAAGGCTATAATGAAAGCAAGCGGCACCAAGCCCAAGAAGAAGAATACAATACCACTTGCCATAATATTGTATGTGAAACCTGATAAGATATTTAATAGCATATGACCTGAAAGTCGCTCAACAAATTTATCCTCTGATTATGTTAAGAAAAAATCTAAACTTTGACTATTTTATAACACTATTTTTGTCCCCTTATTCCGAAAAGGGATATGGGGAAAGCACCCCTCTGTTAAGTCAAGTCCCTGGGATCTATGCCACCATCGGTTATTCGGAAGGCAGGCGTAATCTAGTCTACTAATTTTAACAAATATTTTCCTTTAAAAGGATTAGTTCTGTTTTCTTTTAAGTACAAAGAAAAACTCGCTTGGCGATAACCTAATACTCTAGCGGCAGCGCTAACAGAAGGATATATTGTAACCTCCTTAGTGTCGACATGTCGCAACCTCCACTCTCATAGAAGTTTTTTGAACCTTTACGTTAATTAAATTCATGCTTTCGTCATCTGAGTTTAGTAATATAAATGTATATCTACCTAAAACAGGCTTGTCTTGCTTTAAGTGGACGTAGTGTTCAATGTATCTTTTGTCAATGTCTAAAGCTCGGGCTGCAGCTCTAATGGCATGGTAAATAGTAGTAGTATTTGTTTCCAAATCAGTTACCTCTACTTTGATACCACTAGATTGACCTTTAGACAACTTATCTAAAAATTCCGGAGACGATAACGTCTTAGAAGCAGCGATACGCATATTCTCTATTGCAGCTTCCGAATGTTTTCACCCTGATCCTCGAGAAGGGCTTCCAGGAGTTTTTAAGATATTATACTCTGGAGAGTGTATTTCAAAAAAGTGTTTTTCTCTAGACATTAGACTATCCGTGTAACAGATTTCTAGTATAGTGAAGGTAAAATTTTGATAGCCGTATTTTAATAATGCAACATTAATCGGCATACTCTTTTCGTTTAGTAGTCTATTAATATTATAATATTCCAGTAATCTACGCCTTAAATCTACAGAGCTACCAACATATTTTTTACCGTTCAATTTATTCTTTCACATATAAATACCGGTTTTACCCTTAATAAACTTAATGATATTTAGTTTGTCTTTATCTGCATCAGAGAAAACAGCTAAACCGGGATAGTTTCTAAAAGAACCTTCATTTCTTGAAGTTGAATACGCCCTTATGGATATTTGTCTGAAATTGGAGGAGGCTGGGACAGAGTCCAAATGTTTAGCTAGATAAAATAAGCTACACCGCTGCTTCTTTTGGCTTCGCCAACCACTAACATTGTTTAAATAAAAACAATAGGATATGACAGACCTACTAGTTGAATTTTTAGCTATAGATACTATAAGCCGTACACAACTTTATCCTTTCTTAAAAGGTAATACAGTATAAACTTTGTCCCCCTTATTTAAAGGTGTTTATCTACTTTATCCTTTCTTTAAAGGTGTTACAATATAAACTTTACAAATTATAGAACAATCGAGATAATATATCTATGTCCATATATAATAAGAAGGTTATTTCCCGAATTCTCCTTTTCGGTTGCCTATTCCTACTCGACTGTCGAGTTAACAAAGGGAATAAAAACCAGAAGGAGAAGTATTATAATTAAGGATAGGCTATTGTGATAACTTTAATCTTGAATTACTTAATTTATTACTTTTTCCTCCATAATCCCGAAGGGGATTATGGAGGAAACAGCCAGCGATCCTAGTATAAATGAAGTGAAGAATGCCAGAATGGTAAAGACAAGAACCGGATTTCCCGACGACTAGAGTACACCTTACCATTATGTTAATGTAATGGAAGAACCGTCTACTCGTTGCTCTTTTACAGTAATCATTTAAAATATTACTGATTTAGATCCGCGATAACCCATTTCTATTACTAGAATCTCTTATGATATTACTATACCCTCAGGCATTAATGAGGCCGGATAAGCAGTTTCTTATCTTTAGTTATTAGAGCTTTAGGGTTTCCCCGGAGTTTGGTTCTTTAACACAATAAAAGTAAGGCACCTACTCTCACTTTTTGTTTATGTTAGCCCCTAATCTTAATCCCAGTGATACACTTCTCGCACAATAGGAAACGAACTCTATTAAAACCAATAGAGGTAAAAGAGCCAATGGGCAACCGGCTGGAACTAGTAAAGAAAAGAATTCTAAACCATGTTTAGAAAAACCCAAGATAGTCGCTCCTAAAACTATTGTAAAACTTAAGGCAAATGTTACTGCAAAGTGACTTGTACTAGCAAAACTATAGGGACTATCATATAGGACATATAGTCCTATATGATCGGACTATTTATTATCTGCTATATTCCTAAAGAATATAAGCGACTTCCACGTATAGTCTCTGAGGATCCCTCCATATGCTCTTATAGCTGATATATGTGCATCTTGATGTCTACACTAAATATAAGGAGGTTTCTAGCTAATTGTTCATTGTTTTATCTTTAGAATTATTACGTCTATTAAAGAGAAGCCAACCCGCCAATAAACAGGGCTTGCATACATTTTTTGCAAAAAATAAAGCCGCGCTAGCATCCTGCTTTCAGAGGCAGCAGGCCTCTACCTATACCTTTAGGGCTTATTTCTAGATATCGTATCTAAAGCATTAGAAGGTTTTAGCTTATAGTGAAATTTTTTGTATTATAACAATTATATTTATCTTACCGATAACGCTACCATAACAGTAATTACTACTTTTTACCTTGGCGCTATTACACCAAAGTATATCGTACTTTGGTTATCCCTAATCCCGGCTGTGTGTTTGGAAACGTGCACGATATAAGGTAGATACTACCCGTCTAAATATCATCTAGTCATCGGATCAATCATAACCATTACTTGTTTAAATCTATGCCCGCTCAAGGCTATATTCTACTTCTAACTAGTGCTATGTTAAGGATGTATTCTTTTACTATTCATATTACTTTTTATAATATTTATATTCTCTATACCCTCCTTGGTAAGATGATGTTTAGATAAAATTAACTCGGCTACCTTAACAAAATCCAAATAGTCTTCTTTCTTAGTACCTATTAAAGAGTATTGGTTAAATAAAGGTATAATTTTACCCCAAATATCCGAAAATTTAGAAACAACCAAATATACTTCATTACGACTTAAAGAGTTGCATCTCCCACACCCTAAGTATTTTATTAAACTATCAAATAATGCTGAATCTCTAATATGCTGAGTTATTGTAAAGCTTAAACTTATATTATGTGTTGTTGTTTTGCTTTTAGATTCTTGGACAACAACCATAAAACATCCTTCACCTTCAACAAACCCAATGAATCAGTAGATATCAGCTATTTCCTGCCCAAGTGTTGATTTTACCTCTGGTCTTACTGCAGGCACTATGTTAGGAAAAGACTCTTGCAATTTTTCAGGTAAACCTAGATTTAAACTAGCTTTTAGGCTAACAAGCTTAGTTAAACCTTCCATAGTAAGATGTTGTTTATTTTCTATTAAAGCAACAGATTGTTTAAATAAAAGATAATCTGCAAATTTTTGAGTTATTAAAGGATATTTATCAAAATGATTTGTAATTACTCTTAAATTTTTTAAAGAACTAACACGATAGGCTACTGAATTTTTACCGTGTTTGTATATTTTACCTACACCTCATGTTCTTTGTATTGCCTTTAATATTTTTATATCCTTATTATGTAAAGAGATACTAAAGATAGGTCTAACTTTCCATTTTGTGAGCATTCTACTATCCATAAGGATAGAGATAGTAAAACACCCCTCTGCGTCCGTAAACCCTGTAATATAATAAGGGTTAAGACTGTAAGTATTATTCCCCGTAATGTTGTAACCGGGAGATTTATAAGTGGATGAAGTAGAATATGCTCTAGTCTGGGATTGTTTTAACGTAGTCGGGGTAATATTGGTTTTTCTAGTCACGGTTATCAAAATATTGTTGTTAATACATAGGCTCCTTTTAACCAATCCTACTAAATTATTCACCAGAATAAATATAAATAAAGCGTAAATAAAAGGGAAATAGATTTGCCCATTTCTGGGATTTATTTGGCTAGTAACAATACTATGTATTGTTGCGTAAATCGCTTCTTGGCTTATTGATCAGTTATTACTTACTATTTTATTGTAGTTAGTTGTTAATACACTTAAAGTTAATATTAATAAACCACCTATTGTTAAATATAATCCTATATTTGTTAAGGATATATGTAAGTTACCTAATATAGGTGCATCTAAACTTAATAGATTTCTTATTTCAAACTGATCTAAAGGACTAGGTATTTGAGTATAATTTAAATTAAACATTTTTTTTTTTTTTTTTTATTAATATTCGAACAAAAGATAAAAAAAAAAGGATTAAGTATATTGCTTTATTTAAGAATATTGCTTTATCAAATAATATTGCTTTATCTAATAATACTGCTTTATCTAATAATATTCTTAATAATACAAATGCAAGTACTAATACTCTTAATAATATTATAGATATAATTAATCTATTTTTAGTGTTAGTATAACTTGCTGTATTATTAGAGTCATTATGAGTACTAGCTGTATTATTGTTATATGATCCGTCTCTATTATTCTTACTAGATCCCACACTAGTGTGCGGAGCAAAGAAAAAAAAGAAGATAGCATTGTTTTAGTAAGATCATAATATTACCCATCGCTAGTAACCTACACAACACTAGATAGTGAATAAATATAAATACTATAAGTATTGGCATATACATAAATATATAGCAGGTATTGAAACAATTTTTAGAATTAGGTGTTATTATTTGAACAAATAGGAGCAGAATATAGGAGGATGGGAGGATTAAATATATTGTTTTATCTAATAATATTATGATAGTTTATTAGATATTTTTTTTTCAATATAAGACAGCTAACCTAATTTTCCTACTCTCCCCTCCATCCTCCTCAACTACAATTTTCTCCCCTTTTTTTTAGAATTAGAAGTTTATTATTTATATAGTCTAAAATTATTTGCGGAGCTTTCCCTGCCCCCCCTCACCATTGACGGGGGGAGAGGGAAAGGGGAGAAAATTTGAGGAGGATGGAGCCGAAAAAAGGAGAGATAAAGCTTATATTAAGAAAAGGGGATAAAAGCATCCTCAAGGTGTAATGATACAAGCAAAAAATAACTTATAATTTGCTTATAAAAACACGAGAAATAAATAATCTAACAAATCTAGGTAAAATATATTTTGAAAAGACATATATCATCACTATTAATAAGATAAAGGCAAATGTTACTTGATTTATAAAATAAAAGGGTACTAGTTGTGGCATTTAATTTTTTTTACTTATGGATTATTATTTAAACGAAGACATTAAAAAAAAGGAAGAATTGTAGTAGTGGAAGCTTGTAAAGGTAGAGTTACAAACCCTTGAAATTTAGATGGACCTGTATAAAATACAACTAAACGAAAGCATTACAAAACGAAAGCATTACAAAACAGGTAAGATTAAAAAATATCACACAGATATTTACATTTCGGGTTAGATTAACTAGACATTATTAATAATCTTTCACAATATTTTTTTTTATATAAAATACTTTTAGCGCTATTACTTAAATTAATGAGCTAGAATAATGAGATATTACTAGGAATGATTTAAAAACTATATAATATACAAGGAACTAATATAACGAAGGCAATAAACATCTTTTTTTTTTATTAATATTTAAACGAACATATAAAAAGGACAACAACTTAGCTAAAATAGCTACCCCCCCCCCTTCTAAATTTTTTCCTTTTTTTTTATAATTATAAATAAATTACTATGTAGTAATTAAACTACGCGGAGCGTAGTTTAATTGCCCCCAAATTTTTCTCCCTTTTTTATTTCTTATGAATTCAATACAACGTTGTATTGAATTTATTTGAAATTAAAAAAGGGAGAAAAATAAGGGGGTAGTAATTAAACTATTTATTAAAAAAAAAAGAAAATAAAACCACTAACAAGTTCCGATTCAGCCTCGGCTAAATCAAAAGGAATATGCGTTAGTCCTATAAATCTATTGCGCTATCACTATTATAACTCTTATTCATTTTACTCTTAAGGTTATTTACCTTTTCCAATCCTGACGGTGTACGATGCTCACCCTTAAGAAGTAAGACACAGGCTTCTTGGAAAAGGTTAAAGTCTAGTGATTTCACACTTTGTAACCGATGTTCTAAAAAAAAAAGGTATAATCTTAGAAGAAATAGTATCCAAATTATATATCCTAAAATCGACAGCAGCAGGTGTAGAATTTCTGTTGTAAACCTTACCACAATCTAAATACTTTACTATGCTTCCCCTTAGTAAAGTATCTCGAGAATGCTGAGTTATTTGAAAAGCTAGTCAAACTTTAGAGCTAGACTCTGTTTTCTGAGTAACTGTATGGAAACAACCATCACCATCTCAGAAACCAACTAATCAATAAGGATCTACAATTTCCCCTAAGGTGACCTTGGGTCTAGCTATTAGTTCAACAACTGGGAAAGAATTAAGCAAGGATTCGGAAAGTCTTAAATTTATGGCAGATTTGATACCTATGATCTTAAGTATACCCTCTAAACTAGAGTTCTTTAGCTTCCAACATTAAAACAACTTGTTTAAGTAATAAAGAATCCGCAAACTTTTGAGTTAATAGGGGATAAGACTAAAAATGTGGTAGTACAACATTAATTAAATATTTAGCGGAAGTAACAGTAAAAACAGCGTCATTTTTGTATACAGCTAGAGTCCCGACTCCGAAAAATTCATGTATACGCTTTAAAATACTTATGTCTCTACTACTCAATTTTACTTGAAACCTCGCGGGAATTTTCCACCCTCATTTATTTACACTTGATTTACTAACCTTAATCATAAAGCATATTCAGTAACAGTAAAACCGGTAACTCAATGAGGGTTAAGAGGTATATATGTCTCTTACCTTAGAGGCTCCGTAGCTTTAGTTTGTAATTCTGGTAGTTCTCTTGGTATTAATAGAGGTAATGCCAATAAAGAAATATTGCTAGGAATAATCTCGAAACTATACAGAATACAAGGAACTAAAATAACAAAAGCAATAACTATTGGTAGTAGAACAGTTCAACAGAATGACATAAGTTGATCAAAACGAATACGTGGAAAAGATGCCCTCACCCAGATAAAGACAAATATAAGAGCACAAGATTTAAATCCTAAAGAAAGACCATAAAGAAGTCCTTCAACTACAGAATCAAGTATTACATAAGTATCACTACCATTATTCGTTAAATATAGTCAAAAGTCAAAATCAAAAAACTGTATTATATAAACTAGAGGCGCAATGTTGAATAAGTAACCACCTAAAAATAACATGCTTGCAACTGTACAAATAAGTACTATAGATGCGTATTCAGCTAAGAAAAAAAATACGAAGATAACTGCAGCATGTTCTGTCATAAACCCACTAACTAACTCCGACTCTGCTTCTGCCAGATCGAAAGGTGGTCTGTTAGTTTCTGCTATAGATCCAATAAAAAAGATGATAAATATAGGAAATAAGGGTACTACGAATCATATAGCTCTTTGAGCTTCTATATTAACCGTCAGATTTAAACTACCTGTTAACATTATTACAAGTAATATAGCAGAACTTAAAATTAATTCATAACTTATTAACTGTGCTGTACTTCTAAGTGAACCCAGGAAAGCATATTTACTATTAGCACTTCCAATTTTGTTATTTAATATAATTAAATATTAATTCCACATCTCACGATGTGGTTCAGACTATGTCATGATCTATAACATCTGTTTTTATGTCTCTTAATATAAGAAAAAATACAATACTATTATTTTGTCCTCCTGTGTCCTAATTTTTTTTTCCTAGCCTCCCCCCCTCTCCGCCTTGCTTCCTAAATTTTTCCCCCTTTTTTATTTCTTATGAATTGGCTACAACGTTGTAGCCAATTTATTTGAAATTAAAAAAGGGGGAAAAATAAAAGCAAGCTAGGAAGCTTTTTTTTATAATTATAAAAAATCTCTTTATTTTTCCATAAAATTATTTCTAAAAAAAAGCTTCCAGCTAGGCTCGCCTTGCTGAAGCAAGGCGGAGGCTAGGAAAAAAAAATATAGGACAAAACAGGAAGCTTTTGATTAAGTATTATAGGCTGTGAAGCTCCCCCCCCCCCCCCCCCCCCCCCCCCCCCCCTTATTCCTTGCTTGTGAAACAAGCAAGGGGATAAGAAGCCACCTCCAATATTAAATGACTTATTCCTCAGTGTATAGACCTCGAATTTTCATGGCAGCAAATTTATATCTGCTAGTCGTTGAACGTTCCTATTATGTTACTAGGTTTCGCTTCAAATTAACTTATTAATATAAGTTATTCTTGAAATTTATTCGATTATTACTAATTACTCACGTAATTAATGGGCTTGTTTTATTTTTCTTTAGTGTAATCACATTTACCATTAATATTACACACTAATTTGTTTTAATCTATCTTCTATATATCTATATATATCTATTTATATATAGATAAATATCTATTTACCTATCTATTTATCTATCTGTCCGTAAAAATTGCCGAATTAGTAAGTCAGTCCATCCTTAATTATATGTTACAGATTTTACCCATTACTAAAATTTTCTTTTAATTCAGAGCCTGCCTGCGGCATGCCGCACCGCAGGCTGCGCAGCGCGCGGCTAAAAAATATTCCGCTCCGATTTTTTTGCAAAAGCCGGCGCGCCGGCTTTCGCTTGCCTGCGGTGAATTTTTTGATTTTTTTTTTATCGCCCTATTTTTTTTTTTCCCTTTTTTTTATTATTATACAATATTATTTACGTAACAAGATTATATTTATAACTAAAAAAAAGCAGCTTCCTAGCCTGCTTTTATTTTTCCCCCTTTTTTAATTTCAAATAAATTGGCTACAACGTTGTAGCCAATTCATAAGAAATAAAAAAGGGGGAAAATTCTAGGAAGCAAGGCGGAGAGGGAGGAGGCTAGGGAAAAACGCATGCCTAGAATTTTTTCCCCCTTTTTTATTTCTTATGAATTGGCTACAACGTTGTAGCCAATTTATTTGAAATTAAAAAAGGGGGGAAAAATTAAGCCGCGGCTTGCTAAATTTTTTTATTCTTTTTTTTAATAAATAATAATTTTATTACGTAATAATCAAATTATCATTAAAAAAAGCTGTGCTAGGCTTGCCTTGCTAAAGCAAGGCGGAGCCTAGAATAAAAAAATAAAGGTGCATGCTCTCTTATTTTTTTCTCCCTTTTTAATTTCAAATAAATTCAATACAACGTTGTATTGAATTCATAAGAAATAAAAAAGGGAGAAAAAATATATGCAAGCGAAAAAATATTCCGCTCCGATTTTTTTGCAAAAGCCGGCGCGCCGGCTTTCGCTTGCCGGGGGGGGGCGATAAATAACAATTTTATTACGTAATAATCAAATTGTCATTAAAAAAAAAATCCCCAAATTTAGGCAAGCCGCCGTGGCGGCTTATTTCTTTAGTTAGAAAGTAGACAGTAAGCTTAACTTTTCTTAAGGTTACAGGCTTACCTGTATCTAAATTTCTATAGACAGTTGATTTATCTATACCAATATAGCTAACTGCAGAAAAATGGAGTCAAAGGGGCAATTATTTATTAATTCCAGACTATCTGCTATATAAACTCAGACTTTTCTATATTAGTTACGACTATCTCCTATTACCCTTTTTTTTCCTTTTTTTTATTTTTATACAATACTATCTGTCTCCCCTCCCTCCTCCTCAAATTTTCTCCCCTTTTTTTTTAGAATTAGAAGTTTATTATTTATATAGTCTAAAATTATTTGCGGAGCTTTCCCTGCCCCCCCTCACCAGCTTGCGCATTGACGGGGGGGGAGCAAGAAAGGCCGGGTAAGGGGAGAAAATTGTAGTAGAGGAGGAGGGAGGGGAGTAGTAACAATTATATATTTACAACTAAAAAAAAAAGCTTCCTAGCCTGCTTTTATTTTTCCCCCTTTTTTAATTTCAAATAAATTGGCTACAACGTTGTAGCCAATTCATAAGAAATAAAAAAGGGGGAAAAATTTAGGAAGCAAGGCGGAGAGGGGGGAGGCTAGGGAAAAAAAAGGGTGAGTAACTATTTGCTAAACTGCGTATCCAACTTTTGCTTGAAGAAATAAACTAAGCTATCACCCAGTTTAACAGCTTTATTAGTATTTAGATGACGAGCAATTGTTCGATAATCTATCCTATAAAAATTTGCAGTGTCTAAAAGTGAATCGAGTGGTGCATTGTTTATTAATTCTAGGGTATTAGCATCATGAACATAAACTGGTACTTTAAGACCTAGTTGGATAGATTCGACTTTAGCTATAAGAGCTTTAATTTCTTTCATACTTAGAGCTCTAGAATAGACATAAATAGCCTTCGATCCTGCAGTACGGCCTTTATTTAAAACTAAATCTAAAGTTGCTCTAGGTACACCTAAAGCTTTAGCTGCTTTATTTTTTGAAGCAAAAGGACTTCCTTTTATTAGTTTTAAGTTAGTAGCATCGTACGCCCAAACTTGAGGACTAATAACTTGATTCAATAGACCTTTAGGCGTAAGTTTTTGGGATTCTTCGAGCACAAGGTTAAAATCAGTAATAGGGTAATTAAAGAACAATTTACCTCTAGACGGTATAGATGTGTTTTTATATCTTAGAATACCTGAAATAGGGTAGGCTAAACATCGGCTTGCCTCATTACTACTGTTATATATAGTCGGTTCGTGATTTATACCTTTCTCTGTTCATTCATAAACATAAACAAGTATAGATCTAGAGTCTTTTCCCCTATTAGTTGCTATAAGATTACTAAGTTTTAATAATAAGGTTTGTTTAATTACACCTTCAGTTATTGATGAAGAGAAAACAGAATTTAGTATAGGTATATATTTTTGTAAATAATAAGTTTCCCTTTCACCCAATTTAGTTTCAGCGCAGACCTCTAGTATGTGAAGGTTAAAATGCTCTACCCCAGTCAAACACATGAAAAGGTGGAATTTACTCTGGGATTCTGCTTTGGAATGCTCAAACAATCTTTTTTTTTAATAAATTTGTTCTACCTATGTAATAGATATTAGGTAGTGTTTGTATTCTATAAGATAAATACCAGCTTTTGAACCCCATTCTTTAAGGAACTTTGCTTTAGAGATCTTATCAGTGTAATTTAAACAAGAGCCTTTTATTAAATTTCGATCGAAAGGTATAACTGGAGCAACTCTATCTTTAAAAAGATCCTTGATATACTGTTCCTTATTATTATCACTGTTATAGATATTGTCTTGAGAGGTGTGAATAAAACATTTATATGTATTAAAAGATAGTGATGAGTATCGGTTTAAATTTTCCGGTATTCTGCTTACCATAAATATTGGCTTGGATACATTATAGACATACCGGCTCTGCCGTTCACTTACGTATTTTATATGCAAGCTCCTAAATACTAAAGGACTGGATAAACTTCGTTCGGACTGGCAGATTTGAGTATTTTTAGTGTGTAAATTGGTAGAAAGTTGGAAAATTGAAAACCCCGCTAATAGTATTCCGTAGGTAGATAAAGAAGAAACGGCTAACATGTAAAGTATACCCAGATTAATATCACTTAAAGCTAAACCAGGACCATACAAAAAAAACTTATCATAATATAAATTTACTAACTTCTCCCCCCCCCTATTCATTCCCCTTTGAATCTCTCTTATTTTAATAGCACCTTCTTCTAACTTATGTTCTTCTTTCTTATCATTTCCCTTTTTTCCCTTTTTTTATTATAATATAATACTCTTTGTCTCCCCTCCCACCTCCTCAACTGCAATTTTCTCCCCTTTTTTTTAGAATTAGAAGTTTATTATTTATATAGTCTAAAATTATTTGCGGAGCTTTCCCTGCCCCCCCTCACCAGCTTGCGCATTGACGGGGGGGGGAGCAAGAAAGGCCGGGTAAGGGGAGAAAATTTGAGGAGGTAGGAGGGGAGTAGTAATAAGATAATTTTTAGAACTAAAAAAAGGGAAAAAAATGACTAAACATCAATCTTTGAAATATAAAGATTTAACACCTAATATAGGACTATTAATAAAGAAAGGTATAATTTTTTATTAAGATCAGAAAATTTTGTAACTTTAAAATCTATTGTATTCTCTTGTTTTCTTAAATAACAATATCCACAATTAAAATATTCTTTAATTGCAGTTAATAACACTTCATCTCTTTCGTGTTGAGTTATTTTAAACCACAGAGATTTAAAGATACCTTTGTCTAAGGAAACAGAGAAATTACCTTCACCACTTGTAAATCCTGCTCTTCAATCTGAATGAGGGATTACACAGGTTTATCTCCCCTTTTTTTTATTTTTTCAAAAAATAATATATATATATAAATAAAAATAATTTAAAATAAAAAAAAAATAAAAGAAAGGGAAGGACGGGGGAACTGGAATAGTTTCAGGGAACATTAACTGTAATTCTTTGGATAAACCCAAATTTAAGGTTGCTCTTATGTTTATAATCTTTTGTAAACCTTCTAAAGTGTTGTGTTCTTTCAATTGCATAATAGATACAATTTGCTTAAATAATAAATAACCACCTCTTTTTATTCTCCCCTCCCTCCTCAACTACAATTTTCTCCCCCTTTTTTTAGAATTAGAAGTTTATTATTTATATAGTCTAAAATTCTTTCTTCCCTGCCCCCCCTCACCATTGACGAGGGGGAGAGGGAAAGGGGAGAAAATTTGAGGAGGAGGGAGGGAGGCAGAAATTAAAGGATATATATAAAAAAATTTAACTAATTCTATTAGCTCCTTAAGTTTTCTTACTCTTCCCTTTTTTTTTGATTTTTTTTTATCGCCCTATTTTTTTTTTCCCTTTTTTTTATTATTATACAATATTATTTACGTAACAAGATTATATTTATAACTAAAAAAAAGCAGCTTCCTAGCCTGCTTTTATTTTTCCCCCTTTTTTAATTTCAAATAAATTGGCTACAACGTTGTAGCCAATTCATAAGAAATAAAAAAGGGGGAAAATTTTAGGAAGCAAGGCGGAGAGGGGGGAGGCTAGGGAAAACGCATGCCTAGAATTTTTCCCCCTTTTTTATTTCTTATGAATTGGCTACAACGTTGTAGCCAATTTATTTGAAATTAAAAAAGGGGGGAAAAATTAAGCCGCGGCTTGCTAAATTTTTTTATTCTTTTTTTTAATAAATAATAATTTTATTACGTAATAATCAAATTATCATTAAAAAAAGCTGTGCTAGGCTTGCCTTGCTAAAGCAAGGCGGAGCCTAGAATAAAAAAATAAAGGTGCGGCATGCCCCCCTTATTTTTTTCTCCCTTTTTTAATTTCAAATAAATTCAATACAACGTTGTATTGAATTCATAAGAAATAAAAAAGGGAGAAAAAATATAGCGCAAGCGAAAAAATATTCCGCTCCGATTTTTTTGCAAAAGCCGCGCGCCGGCTTTGGCTTTGGCTTTGGCTTTGGCTTTGGCTTTGGCTTTGGCTTTGGCTCTCGCTTGCGGGGGGCGATAAAAATTAATATATATATAAATAAAAATATATTATAATAATAAAAAAAAAATGAAAAAAGGAAGGCACAAGAAGATTGGTTGTTATTTATAGTTCCTATTCCACCTAAACTACGTTGAATTGCTAATAAAAGTGCAAAATCTTCAACATGTAGTTTGATTTGAAAATTTAGTTGAACTTCTCAACCTAATTTGTAAGAGGAACTTTTTATAACACTACAAGAAAAACAACCCAATAAAAAAAAATAAAAAAAAAATAAAAATAAAAATAAATATAAATAAAAAATTATATTTCATTCTTTTTTTTTTCTTTTTTTTATAGGGCATCGCTAAACCCTGTGATAAATCAAGGACCAAGATGTAAATCGTCAATTTTATGTTTATTATCACATAGCGTAACATAATAACGACGAATATTAACGTTTAAAGAATTAGAACCATTTAACGGTGAATCGTAGAAATTTTTATAAAAAATTT
This sequence comes from Sclerotinia minor, assembly GCA_025389075.1. Classification (NCBI taxonomy): domain Eukaryota; kingdom Fungi; phylum Ascomycota; class Leotiomycetes; order Helotiales; family Sclerotiniaceae; genus Sclerotinia; species Sclerotinia minor. Next base: position 43,893 of record QRFH01000017.1, on the reverse strand, counting down.
TTTTACCTTAGCTTATTTCTAAGCTCATTAGAATACATCTTAAATATATTACAAAAGTTATGTTTATATCTATAGCCATTTACTCGTTGCTCTTTTACAGTTGCAGGGTAAGATCTAACAACTAGTTTAGATCCGCGATCATCCATTACTCCTTTTTTTTCTTTTTTTTCAAAAAATAATATATATATATAAATAAAAATAATTTAAAATAAAAAAAAAGAAAAAAAAATGAAAGTATCTTATTTATTGTTACCGTACATGAGTAATTAATTCATCCACTTTTAACCTTTCGGTTAAAGCTTGGTAAAATAAGCTTTAGGACCTCCCCGGAGTTTGACTATATTACCCTATAATCCTAAGGTACAATTAGATAACCTAGTAATGAAAATATAAGAGTTATTATAGGACCAAGAAAAAATAAAGCCAAATTAGCTTGTGTAGGTGAAACATATTCTTTTAAAAGAAGTTTTAAGGCATCCGCAAATGCTTGAAGAAGGCCCAAGTACCCAACAGCATTAGGACCTAATCTTCTTTGCATACTAGCCATGGTTTTCCTTTCGGCCACTGTAACATAAGCTACAGTTAATAAGACAGGTACAGTGACTAATAGAACTTCAATTACTGAAATTAAAGTAGGTAAATATAACATTTATTTATATAATATGTAAATTCATTAAAAAGAAAATATTATTTTTATAACATAATTTTTATTTTTAATAACATTTATTAAAATAGCTTAAGTGAGAATATATTTAAATACATTAGATTTAAACCCAAGATATCTAAACAACACTATCTAAAAGCTACCTATTATTTAAGAGTATTTATATATATAGATTGTCAAGCGTGAAAAAATATACCCATATCACTATGGATATATTATTCTTATCCAAGACTCGAACTTAGATCTAGATATTAGAAATATCCTGCTCTACCCTTGAGCTAATAAGAGTTAATAAACACTGCACAAGTGCAATGTTTATTAAAACAGTATTTAGTACTTAATCAGGCCATAAGAAAAAAATAGGCATCAAGTAATTAGAAATAAATATTATTTAATATTTTTTTAAGCTACATATAATAATAAAAATGCCTTCATAAGGGCAAATATTAAGGTCTATTTAATACTATAATATATCTACCTCTAGAAGGTGTGTTGATACCTTTTTATCGTTGAGACTTTCCCTATTTTTCCCTTTTTTTTTTATTCTTATACAATATTATTTGTCTCCCCTCCCTCCTCCTCAACTACAATTTTCTCCCCTTTTTTTTTTTATAATTATATGTTTATTATTTATATAGTCTAAAATTATTTGCGGAGCTTTCCCTGCCCCCCCTCACCAGCTTGCGCATTGACGGGGGGGGAGAGGGAAAGGGGAGAAAATTTGAGGAGGTAGGAGGGGAGTAGTAATTATTATATATTTACAACTCAAAAAAAAACGCATTCCAAAAAAAATAAGGGCAAAGGGAAAATTATGTACATCTGATGAAGGAGGTGCTAGCTTTGCTGCATTCAAGGTAAGAAAATCAAAATTCTGGCCCATTAAGCAACGTATAGTAATAAAAAAGCCATCATCAAAGCGAATATTAAGGTCTTTTAAACACTATCATATATTTATTCCTATAAGCTGTGTTAATACCTTTTTCTATCTGCAATTTATCTCAACGACTTAAAGATTTTATATCCGAGTTAATGGCATCAGCTGCTTTTCTTATAGATGCGTACGTCGTAGTAATATTAGTTTCAAGATCTGTAATCTCTACTTCGATACCTGGAACAGCCGGTTTGGTTCTATTCGTAGCAGCAAGTCTTAAAGAAGCTATTGCTTCTTCAGAGTGCTTTTTACCATAAAAAGGATTATTAACACCTATACGAGACTCTCTCATAAGTTGTCTTACCTCACTAGTATGAGTTCTACCTAAGGTTGCTTTACGTATTTTCTCTAAAGATTCGTCTTGATGTCTATAACCTTTAGAGCTACCAGCCATAGGACTAAGATTATACTCAGGTTTTAGTAAATCAATTCATTTTTGTTCACAAGCGATCAGCTTATCGCTTGTGGTGTACTCTAAAATAACCCGAGAAAATTTTAACATACTATATTTACTTAAAGCTCTAATTATGTATAAATTAGCACGAGTAGAATAATATCAATCTTGGTAGTAGTCACTTAATCTTGCGTATAAAGGATCACCGCTACCTATATAGAATTTACCGTTAACTTTGTTAAATCAACAATAAATACCAACTTTACCCTTATTGTCCTCACGTATCAAGGCTCGTGCGTTAAGTGGATCATCATAAGTTTTAAGACCAAACTTACATATGTGTGGAGTGTATGACGCAGCCTCTAAAGAGGGCTCATTTACTTTACACATTAAATAAGAACCACCTTTTTCAGTAGATACCGAATAACTTGAACCATGCGTATAGCACGTACCTAAAGAAACGCCTATTAGCGTTAATCTGCGGAACGAAAATAAAGCCATCAAAGAGGGACCACTTAAAAAGGCAAGACTCTCGTGAGTAACTAAGCAACGTATAATAATAAAAAAGCCATCCAAGCAAGGATCTTTATATCTATAGCTCACCCTGCCTAGCAGAAAGAATAAAAGCAGGGATTGCACCCTATAGATAAAAGGCGATCTTTTCCGTTTAATCCTTATTATTAATATAGTTGTATCCATTATACAAGATACTATCAAAAAATAAGGTCACCTTTAAAAAGTTTAAACATTCTTCAAGGTCAGTACTTTCATACCGGGTCAGACTATATCTTAAGCCATTTTATGGCCGACTCACATTTAGTCGTTGAACTGCACACCGATCTTCTCTAAAAATAAATAGAAAAAAGATATCCACAAATATCTACATCGGTGGTTGGCTGCGGATTATCCATTTTTAGCGAAGCACGCCTCCATACTAAGTGATTTTACCATACCACGAGTCATTACCTGTGCCATCTAATCTATTACTAGTTAGACTTGGTTACTTAGTCTTTAGGAACTCCCCGCAATTTGAGAATCTCGCTTGTCTTACTAATAAGTTGCTAATCATAGCTTAGACAAACTAGCCTAGGCTTAACCTAAACTTTTTTTAACCAAGAAGGGCTCCTAAAACCCTTGGATTAATGCGAATAAACCAGTCGCCTCTGCGAATGCGAACCCTAATATAGCATAAGAGAAAAGTTGTGCTCTTAACGAAGGATTTCTAGCTACTCCTAATATTAATGCCGCAAAAACAACCCCAATTCCTACACCTGCACCTATTAAACCAGTAGTAGCTAGACCTGTCCCTATTATTTTAGCTGCTTGTATCATATTTAGCTATGTTTAATTATAATTTAAGAAAAATTCTTATGGCTTATTACAGGGCTAAAACATATTTAGCCTTTGTTTTGGTTGTTAGTTCATCTATATATTTATAACTATTAAAATATATGGAACTATTAAACTTATTCAACTTTATTTTTAGTATATATGTTATATATATTAGATATAGCATATATACAGAGATATGGAGGAATTGAACCCCTAATTTAAGATCTCAGATCCAAATATAGAACCATCTACAGCATATTCCTTAATATGGGCTTTATTATTTCAGCTTTAAAATAATAAAGCCCATATTTTTTGCCATCTTGGCTATGCCTATTTTTTTTTTATTTTTTTTTTTCTCGCCCCCCGCAGGCTATTTTTTTTCTCCCTTTTTTATTTCTTATGAATTGGCTACAACGTTGTAGCCAATTTATTTGAAATTAAAAAAGGGAGAAAAAAAAAAGGGGGGCGACAAAAATAATTTAAAGATATAAATAAAAATATATTAAAACCAAAAAAAAATAAAAAAAAAAAAAGAAAAAGATCTCTTTATACATAATAAATATATAATAAATAGAAAAAGCTAACAATAGCTATTATAAGTATTTTATAGTAAGTATTTTAATTCGGCAACACTAGATATTGACTGAGTGTATTGACAATTTCAAACAGCTCAGTACACATATAACTATAACTTTGTCAATCATGTAATAGTGTATAATTGACTTGATTAGCATAACCTGAAATATCTAATCTGTGCGTGTTATCTGGTATAATTAGTATGGTATTAATTTTATCATTTAGATTTATTAATAGTCTATGCATTATTTTTTCCTTTTTTTTTAATAAATAAGTTAATTACTACGTAGTAATTAACCTATTTATTAAAAAAAGCTTCCTAGCTTGCTTTTATTTTTCCCCCTTTTTTAATTTCAAATAAATTGGCTACAACGTTGTAGCCAATTCATAAGAAATAAAAAAGGGGGAAAAATTTAGGAAGCAAGGCGGAGAGGGGGGAGGCTAGAAAAAAAAAGAATAAAAGATGTTGATGAAGATCTGCCCCCCCCCCATTCCTCTCTCTCTCCTCCTCAACTACAATTTTCTCCCCTTTTTTTAGAATTAGAAGTTTATTATTTATATAGTCTAAAATTATTTGCGGAGCTTTCCCTGCCCCCCCTCACCGTTGACGGGGGGGAGAGGGAAAGGGGAGAAAATTTGAGGAGGAGAGAAAAAAGGGGGGGGGAGGGGGGGGAAGCTAAACTTTAAATTATAGACCCTAAAAATTCTACTTACATTAATTTATTAGTATAACCCATACTACTTATATCGACACAATGAATAATTTAAACAATTATACCTTATCCGTAACACACGCACTAATGCAACAATTTTATGTAATCTAATTAATAATAGATAAAACTTAGATAACTATATTTCCTGGCTGGCTTATTATACAGACATGTATTCAAAGATCATGTAAACGATTAAACTCCTCATATAAATTAATTGTTCTAATACGTTAATAATATTAGTAAGGATAGAATTTATGTGCTCCGTAATACTTGGTTCTATTACTAATAAATCCTACTATCTTAATAATGCATATAACATCTGAAGGTACAAGTAAGCTTAAATCCTTTAAGCTTACTAAGATACAGTCAACATACCAATCAATTCAGACCACCTAATATTTTAGGTAGAAGTATAATACATTTAAGCACAGGTTAAACAAGCAACAGCAAAACACTGTTGGCAATAATTTGCCACAGTGATAATTATAGCACGAGTACATAAATCATATTTAACCCCAGCAATGCTTGGAGCTGTAATTGCAGCTCATTGATGATTATGAAGCAAAATTACATTTTGTTTTGCAATACTAGCACATAGTGTGCAAACACCTGTAATTCCATGAACATATGCACTATTTAACGCTAACTAACGAATGTGTGAGATTTACCCATTACAGAGTTAGATTCCGGTAACCCTAACTCTACTAAACTATTTTCTAGTAAACTAATGAAAGGTACTATAATCAAGAAATGGGCAAAATAAATAACTGTACTTATTTGTCCAAATTCTATATATGGTGACTCAACGTGTTTAGCTCCTAATACCATTAGTATTAAGAAATTAGCAATAAAGATATAGAAAGCTATTTTACTTAAAGGTCTAAATTGTATACCTCTACTTCTACTTAAATCAGTAAAAGGCATAGCTAATAGTATTAAAATAGCACTTAACATAGCAATAACACCTAATAACTTATTAGGTATAGATCTCAAAATAGCATAAAAGGGAAGTAGGTACCACTCCGGTACTATCGCAGGTGGAGTTTGCATTGGATTAGCCATTATATAATTATCACTATCTCCTAACACGTTAGGCATAAAGAATACAAATATACTTAATATTATTATAAATAAAAATATAGTTATTAAATCTTTAAATAAGAAATAAGGAGCAAAAGCTAACCTGTCATAGTTACCTGATATACCTAAAGGATTACCTGACCCCGCGGAATCGTGAAGTGCAATTAAATGCATTAAGGCTAAAGCTGCTAAAACGAAAGGTAATACAAAGTGTAAAGCAAAGAATCTGTTTAAAGTTGCGTTATTAACAGAGAAACCTCCTCATAAAACAATGTATTAATTAGGGATAATTTAATATCCTTTTCATCTGTTACCTAGATGTTTAGACTATGTATTCAACCAAACAAGGACTTGCTTGGTTGTAGGGCATTCGTGTCGAGCTTATTGTTGGTACTACTCACTCATTAGTCGTTGAACGTTCTTGACTCCCTTATATTAATAATATATAATATACATTAAAAAGAATATAAGGTATACCGAATCAAACTTCGCTGCAAATAATCTAGTAAATCGGAGGAGTTTTATTAGATGTTCTTGCAATTAAGCCCATTTGCCTTTGAAACATTACTGTTTCAAGGAGCCTTCACAAATTATCTACAACTTAAAAGATTTAAGTTTAAACAACATATTATATAAAACGAGTAAACTATATTACAGTTTCAGGAAAATTAAGATTTTTATAACGATTGCTATTACGTAATAAATTTAACCATTGCATATATTGAATACCTTTTAAACCAACTAAAGGATGTAGACCTAAAAATGAAAAGAAATCTATAACTTTTTGTACGTCGGCCTTAGAACTAACTCCAAATTGATTATATAATCCTTCTACTACTTCTATTTTTCTAGTTGTATTAAATACCAATTTAAAAGCTTCAAATAAATTTGTATGTACTCTCTGCTTTAATTGGAAACAACCGTCACCATTTTTTTTCATAAAGAAAGAACCTTCAGCCATTGTGAACCCCACTATTCAATTTTTAAAAAAAAGCAAATTAGTGTACTCTAATGGTGTATTTGGTAATCTAGAAACAGAAGGTAGATCTTTTCTATTCCCTATCTTATCAAAGTTTTTTATATTTTGTTCTAAGATGTATATAGCTAAATCAAACTGTTCTTTTCTAGTATCAGTTAAAAAAAAAATATTGTGATATAAAAGTAGAGGGAATACAATTTGTTGTAAATCAGTTCTATTTATGACTAGTTTACAACTAGGATTTCTATTATCACGGTATATATTAATCTTTCCAACTTTTAAAACTGAATGTATATACTCAAGAGTAGAAACATCTACTATCTGTAAGGATATTACTAGCTTCATAGCTATAAATCCTTTAGATGTTTTGGTTATTTGAATATAACCATCTCCATCCACCATACCTACAAAAAAAGCTATAAAAGATGGTGGTATGGAAAGATATTCTTTATTGTCTGCTTTAAAAGTATTTTGCAATTTTTTAACGGCATTCTTATGTACAGTACCAATTAAAGGTAGCATCGTTAAACAATCTGTTGTTAAATATGTATTTGTGTTGTTTGACTCAACAATATCTTGTCCAATTCATGGTACAGCACTCATAAGGTTGGTGATCACAGTTGCACCTCATAGGCTCATTTGCCCGTAGGGTAGAACATACGACGGAATTAAAATATTTACTTATTATTAACCTCTCAATAATAAGCTAGAATAACTTTAAATTCGTATATTCTATTAGTCAAATTATTTTTTAACTAAAAATTCCGACTGTGCATTAAGCAGCATTTCAGCCACCTATTAGTGACCCAGTCTGTAGCGACCATTTATATGACCGACGATCTAAAAACTTGCAGAATTTCTTTGATCGTTTTCACTAGTATCGTCAAATAATTTTAAAAATTATTCTATAGCGCCGTCGGGCTATACCACTTTAATCTCTTTTTTTATATAAAAAAGATTGTTACTCATGGGACTACGATTTATACGTAACAAAGTATAATTATCTAGCATTACTCCATTAGCACATGTAATCCAGTATAAAAACAATTATTATCGACTAAAGACCTCTTTATCTTGTAAATCTTCTACTATCCATTGTCGTTTAACTACCCTTTTTTCTGTCTGTAAGGCTCTTCTGATGGTCTTCTCATCACAGCTTATAGCCTTAGCTGCTTCTAAAATAGTAGGATATTTACCGTAAACAGTTCTATTCAAGTTATACAAGACAACAGGTCTTGTATTAGTTATACACTTATTTTTAGTTGCTTCAGACATGGGTGGTCTAATTAAAGCTTTCTCTCTAATCCTTTCTATGGTTTCAGAAGAAAGCTTTTTACCTCTATTTAGGCTACCAACTCTTACCCGTCTTGCATCATCACATAGATCTTTCATCTTTTTACGATCAACTTCAGTGTGTTTATAACCAAAACTAGAACCTGCTTCTGTTAAAATATTATAATTAGGAACTAACAATTTTAAATATTTATCTTCTAAATCCATTAATTCCTTGTTATTTTCTTTGGTAACAACATTAGGATATAAATCTAATACAATAAAAGCAAAATTTTTTAATTCATACTTTTTAATAGCTAATTTAACTATTTTGCTACCTTTAAAATAAATAACATGGCTACAGAATCTAGCATAAAGCCTATTAGTTGAAGCAGAACCTATATAATAATCTTTAGTTGTTTTATTAACTATCATATATATACCGCTTAAACCTCTGGTATCATTTAATATTTGTTTTCTAGTATCTTCTAGATTTAAGTTCTCATAAATATATACAGGGTTTAGACCTAATTCATAAATAATTGTTTTTAAACTTTCAGTAAGTTTAGGACTATCTGAAGAACGATTTGTACAATACCCTCTTTTTATTATACTTTTGTTAAACAGTCTTTTACTATTTACTATGTTGTAATTTATTAAATTTAACTTATTACTTGTATTAAATCGTTTGGGGCTATGTTGATAACCCAAGAAAGCTGTAACTATCATTAATATGAATATAACTACACCTATTGTTCAAACTAATGTTCTAGGAGCTCTGTATGATCCATAATATAAACCTCTTCCTATGTGTAAATATCAAATCTACCCCTTTAGCCTTTTGTAAGAAAAACCCTACAAAACAGGCTGAGTAGGGGGTCCTTCTCCCTAAGTAATAAGACGAGAGATTTGTCTATTTTTTTTTTATCTCTATTATTACTACCTAATCTGCGGATAATAACACAAAGTTCTCTTTAAATATTTATTATCCTGTACTCTTTCGAGTAGGGTTTGACTATATCTTAAGCACGAAATAAGAGTGTAAACAAATACTTCGTGCCAACCAACATTTAGTCGATGAACTGCACACCGAATCGGTCATGTTTCATCATGCCAATACATATCGGTGGTTGGCTGCGGATTACCCATTTCCTTTCGTGCATCAATTTCGATTTTACCATACCACGAGTCATTACCTGTGCCACAAACTGTGTCGCCACGTCTGCTGGGTTGAAATTGCTTTAGGGACTTCCCGCAATTTGATGGTTTGTAGCAAAAGGTTCACTTTCACAAGATAGCCGTAAGGGATTTCTCAGATCCCTTAATTTATTCTATAACCAATTAAGCAAATTACACCCAACTAAATAGTTTCATCCCTCTCAAAGAATGATGAAAATAGAAGGAGACTTATGCACCTTTTTATTACAAAATATCCTCTTGGCATTTAATTAGGATTTATGTACATACCTTTTTTTTTTATTAGCATTAAGGTAACAATACTTCTCGTTTGAATACCAAATTTTTAGCGTTAAACTCAACAAAAGAACCGTTATCTAATCTTCTATTAATAGTTCTACTGTGAACATTAAAAAACAAAGCACACTCTTTTATAGAACTAAAGCTATATACCAGTTCACTATTTTCATTTAAAACTCTTACACCTACGTTTCCCCTACCTTTAAAATAAGTACCTGATGATTTTATCAGTATCTTACCATCGGATTGTACTTCATAATTCGAAGGGCTAGATAAAAGTTTTAATGTTCTTTCCTTAAGGGTGATCAAGGAAGAACTATCTATATGTTCCGCCTTCGGCGTAAGAGCTAAATTAGTAGTTAATCTATTATTGTTCATGGTTTTAGCTATTAAAGATATTAGCTCTTGACCCTCCTCAGTAAAATGTTTACCTTGATTTATAATATTTAAAATTAACTTTCAGTCTTGATAGTCTTGTTCTTTTTTGCTTAGTCAAACTAAACTATCAAAAAAAGGTAGAATAACATTCGTAATAAAATCTGTTTGGCTCACCATTATATAGGCCATACGTTGGTGATCACGATCTTTGGCTGCATTATAAGTAGCAAGTTTTACTATATTACTATTACTTCTTTTTATGATATATTTACCCGGTAATTCGTATAAAAATTCCTGTATAGCTGCCATTACTGCTATTTCACTAGCAACCTGCCCAATACCAAATCTTAATGAATAGTTTTGCGAATTAACTGAAAAATAACCATCACCTTCCGTAAACCCTAGAAATCAATAACGAGTAATTTTAATAGAATGATCTTTCGGGAGATTAAAATCTATTCTGTTACTATTCATCTCTTCTTTAAGATCCAAAATTTCTTTACGAAGTTCCACAGTAACTTTAACAGATTCACGATTAAAATACAGATCATACGCATGTCTGAACGTTATATAATTCAAGTATTTACTCGTATTAAGGGCTCTAGTGTCAAAAATACTAAAGATCTTAAGCAAATCCCCTTTACTAGACAAGGTATAATTAACAGATTTATCTCCTTTCCCCCCCGGGGGACAGGAAATATTACCAACACCCAGTCTTTGTGAAATATATTTAATCAAAGGAGTCTCGTCTTTGTGTAAACAAAGGGTAAATATAAATTTAAACCTGTTCTCAATGGCTTGTATAAAAAAATTACCCTCCGCATCTACAAAACCTCTAAATCATTCGAAAAAGTCTTCGTTAGAAAGGGAGTCTGATGGCATTTTGGGTTTAGAAGTATGACCTACCTTATTCTCCGCAAGCTTGCGGGGTAAGGCAAGACAACCTTCTGCAGGGCTACTGTATTTTTCCTCTAATTTACCTTGATGACTATTATTATTAATATAGTAAGGGATGGTAGCCATATATAGGTATACATTAAAAATGCCTAAAGAAAAGCAACAGGATAAAACACTTATAACTATAAAAAAGAAAGCTGAAGCTGTGTTACTGTGTAAGTAACGTATTAATCATCCGTTGTTTACATCACGCATAATCAAACTCTGCTCGATTGAGCCTATTTCAAATTATTATCTACTATGGTCTAATCCCTAGACGCTCTATCTATGGGCTTAGATGTGAAAATATATTTACTTTTATAAAGTCTATTTGTATCAATATAACGATTACAAGTATTACTACGACGGGTTTAATCCTAATGCCATTTTCCCTATTTGTACATAATAATTAAAAAAAAAGGGACTAAAATTATTTCATCAATTTTTTTTTTCTATTAATGATATAACGACCTAAAAAAGGCTTATTACTATTAATATATCTTGTTATAGTTCTGTCATTAGAATTCAACTCTCTAGCAGTTAAACGAATTGAAGCATACTCGGTGTAAATATTTTTTTCAGTGTCAAAAACTTCAATTATCACAGCACGTTTAGCATTTAAATTATTAATATGTTCTTTTATTTTAGTTAAATGTTCTAAGCATTTTGAAAAAATGCTCCCTTCATTTTTGCCTTGGCCTCATCAGTATGTTTATAACCTAATGGAGACCCTGCTTTTAATAAAATATTATATTCCGGCTTAAGTAAATCTATATAAAATTGTTCTCTGCCTTCATGCAAGACCAGGACTGGTCTTGCACCGATTTTTCTCTTTTTTTTAGTTATAATAGTTTAATTTCTACGTAGTAATTAAACGTATAATAATAAAAAAAAGCTTCCTAGCTTGCTTTTATTTTTCCCCCTTTTTTAATTTCAAATAAATTGGCTACAACGTTGTAGCCAATTCATAAGAAATAAAAAAGGGGGAAAAATTTAGGAAGCAAGGCGGAGAGGGGGGAGGCTAGAGAAAAAATCGGGGATAAGTACATTTTTTATTTCGCAAAACTCTAATATTTCAAAGCTTGCGCGGGGCGGCATGCCGCACCGCAGCAAGCAGCGGTGGCGGCCTGCCGAATTTTTTTCCCTTTTTTTATTATTATATAATACTATTCACGTAATAAGATTATATTTATAACTAAAAAAAGCAGCTTCCTAGCCTGCTTTTATTTTTCCCCCTTTTTTAATTTCAAATAAATTGGCTACAACGTTGTAGCCAATTCATAAGAAATAAAAAAGGGGGAAAAATTTAGGAAGCAAGGCGGAGAGGGGGGAGGCTAGGGAAAAAAATAAGGGGGCGGCTTCCCGCGACTTATTTTTTTATTCTAGGCTCCGCCTTGCTTTAGCAAGGCAAGCCTAGCACAGCTTTTTTTTAATAAATAATAATTTTATTACGTAATAATCAAATTATCATTAAAAAAAAAATCAAAAAATTTAGGCAAGCAGCGGTGGCGGCTAAATTTACTGTAACCATATTTTATTAAAGCTTTACATATTAAACTATGTTTTGACTGAACTATTATATGAGCTAAACTATAATATCTATAAAGACGTTTAGATAAGTCTACGCTACTTCCTACATAACTTTTACCGTTCGCATTATTAATTCAGCGATATATACCGGCCTTACCTTTTATTTCTTTTAAGATATTTAATTTATCAACGTCTGCATTTAAATACTTTAATACTGGGTTAAAGCTAGAAGCCAACAAATAATTTTTAGGGTAAACATCACGCATAATCAACTATTTAAATTATCTATAACTTTCACTTTTAAATTTATTTACGATATACTTACGGTTGATATTGATTTTTACAAACAATAAATATATTTTACCCTTTATCGGTGGTAATTTTATCATTGAATATTTGACAAAGTATTTACATTTTATTTGTAATATTGATTTATAGGTATTTATGCGCCGCACTGAATGAAGCAAAAGGCGACCCATGTACCATTTCATTACCATCATAAATATAAACAATCTTAGAATTCTCAGACTTATTTGCTATACTATACTTACGCACATTTTCTGTATGTCGTAGATTAAGTTTTACATCAAAAGGAGAGTCCTTTTGCATAATATCATTAAATCTTTCAGTTATATTCTTAATAACATTATTAATATCGCTTACAGATGAATTTGTACTATATCTTTTATTAAGAATTTATGAAATATCTAAAAACAAATTCTTACCTTCTATTGTATAGTAATATTCATAAATCTTCAGTAATAAAGCCATTCTTCATAATTTAAAATCTATCGCTTTACGAGAGTAAAATTTAGATGAATCTAAATACGGTAACAGGTAATAAAATAAAGCATCTGTATTAGCAATAGCTAAAGATACTACATTAGTTCTTATATTAATCGAATTTGTAACGTTTATGGGTAGTATTTTATTATAAGGATCCTTATGTATTGCAGCATTACTAGACAAGTCTAACCAAAATTTTGTTATAGCATTTAAACAACCTAGACTAGTATTTTTCTGTGCTACTTGAAAATACAAAGAAGACCCTGTTTTAATACCGAAGGTACCTTCACCTTCTATAAACCCTATAAACCAATTTGGGTTTATTATAATTTGAGATTCCGAAAGACCTTATGTGAAGACTTCTCTCTTAGAATTCAGAGTGTTTTTAAGAGATACAATTTTTTGGCTTACATGTACCTCAGATAATCCTTTATTAGTGGATTTTATAAGTGAAACTTCATGAAAACTCAGGAAATCTAACTTTTTACTAGTATGAAGTGGATAATGATTAAAAATATCACATAACTTACTTATACTTAAAAAATCTTCGACAATAAAATAACAACTGTTTCTTAGCGAAGCACGTATTCTTCTACAACTCTACCAAAACCTAAGTTAGATTTAATGGTATAAAGCACTTCTATATCGTCAATATGCAAACTTATTTTAAATCTCAATTTAACATATTTACGGTCTATTGTAACTAAAAAATTACCTTCAGCATCAGTAAATCCACTAAATCAAAATAAAAAGTCTTTATTTGTAAAGTTGTCACTTACTGAGCCGAAGGCCGCAGAGTTTTTGCTTAAATAAGTTATAAAGTTACGAAATCCCATTTTATTTTTAGAACCCGATACAAAAATAAACTCTGAGAAAGTTATGCCCTAAAAAAGGGATAGATAGCTAACCTAAACTACTCTGCTTCGCAGCAGAGATTGGACTATATCATCATCTACATTTAAATTTATGTACCTCAGATGTCAGGCGTATAGCCTCTGAAGATCCTACTATGTATAAAATATAGCCGTAGGTTTCCTGCTGATTGTCTTAATAAAGGTTTTCCAGCAATTAGCCTGGTTTAAAGAACATATTATGCTATATGCTCTACAGAGTTAAAGGCTTCTAATACGCTAGGGTTGTAGTGCATTGCTAAAGTTACACCTGTGATTATTTGTATAACTAAACAAACAGCTAGTAAAGAACCAAAATTTCATAAATAACTTAGGTTACTTGGTTGTGGTGAATCGATCATATAAGAGTTAACCAATTTTAATAAAGGATGACTTTTAAAAATTCTCATTTTATAATTAAAATTTCATTAATATTTTTTTTTCTAGAAGTTAAAGGCTAAAATTATTTAATATGTAAGTTCTCTAGTAGTTTAAACTATATTTCCTGTGCATTATTTTTTGGAATGCGTTTTTTTTTATATTTTTATTATTACTGAATAACAAAACTATTTATTAAAAAAAAAACGCATTCCAAAAATTTAGTAAAAGTATTGAACATTAATTCGTTTATATAAACGGGCTTTAAGTTATATTAGCTAGATTAAGCTAATATAACGCTTCTCCCACAAGTTTTAGGTATTGCCTCTTCCCTCTTTTTTTCTCAACAAATAATATGTATTTATAAATAAAAAAAAATAAAAAAAAAAAAGAAAAAAAAACGAAGCAGGGAAAGGGCAAAGAAAAAGATCTATTAATATATATTTTATAAACATCTAATAGGTAGAAAACAAAATTAGAATATTGATCCCACCACCATTCGGTTAATTATTTTATAACAACTAAGTTAACTTAACCACATACAGGATAATAAACAAAGATAATCCCAAGAAAAAAAAGATATAAGAATAATAAATAAAAAATACATTCTTGGCCCCGGCCATTGGATCATGGCCGGGGCCAAGGAACTATTATTTTTTTTTTTCTTTTTTTTTTTATAGGCTGCCTAGCAGCACAAAAAAGCTAAACTACCTGGAGTAACTTAGGCTAGGAAGAGAAATAATCCTCAAAAACTAAGCTTCTATATCTTAGAACAAAATAATTAACAATAACTTTAAATTAACTAAAATTACTATATATTAGAGATGAAACTGAATAATGTAAACCGTATAAAATAGGAGCAGGGTAAATACCTAATATAACAGTAAATACTACTAATGTAAGTAAAATAAAAAATTCACGTTTATTTACATCACTTATATTAACTTCAAAAAATTTACTGTATGATCCTCCAAAAGCTATTCTGTTAAACATATATATAGTATATGCAGCGCTAAATACTATAGAAGAGCTGGCAAAAAGACCTAATAAAGGTAATCTCTCAAAGGTACCATATAAACACATAAATTCACCTACGAAATTTAAAGTCAGGGGAGTACCCGCATTAGCTAAAGATAAAATAAAGAATAGAATAGAAAATAAAGGCAGAAGGGGAGAATACTCCCATGGTTTTAATAAGTAGAACCTACTTGTAGTAGAGCACTAACTATAAAAACTCAAAATAATAAACCAAACTTGCGTTTTCCTTTTGGTTAAACCCTAACTAGAAAAATCTACTCTCTTAATTGTATAGATTTCATCCCCGGCTTGACCCCCTCTACCCTTAACGGGTAGACCACTCAAGAGCTTAGAGTTAACGGTCTGAGTAGATATACCTAAAAATTTTGCACAATCGGTCAAGGAAGGTCTTGACGGTTGAATCGGAAGCAACCTACGCTACTGCTTTGCTCTTACCTTCCCCTAAATATCTCTGTTCAGAAATAATTAATACTTTACCATTTTGCGGATCTATCTCGGAGTTGGAAGGTAAAGATAATAATTCCGCTACACTTTCAAGAAGTTTCATTCTATTAAATCGCGGTTTGCCTGAATTAGATAATCTGTTATTATTCATTTGACTTATAATCTCAGCCACTAATTTTTCACCTGAAGGTAAATAGTGTATACCTTTTTTATAGATCTTAGATATGGAAACTCAGTCACAGTAGTCTAGGTACTTTTTAGTTTGGAAAGTAAGAGTATCAAAGAAAGGAATTAGAACAAACTCCAGAAAGTCTGTTCTAGATACTCTTAACATTCACTGATTTAGGCTTTTGTCCATCGAACTAATGTGAACAATGTCCTCTTTCAAACCTTCAGGGGCTAAATCATGCAAGTAGTTTTGAATAGCTTCGAATAAAGCTCTATTCCCCCTTTGGGTAATTGAAAAAAATAACTTATTGGCACTACAATAGAAAGATCCCTCACCCTCAACGAAACCTAGTAATCAATAAGCAGAAACATTTATACTATGAAATGGCTCAAGGTCAAAGTAAACTCTTTTACTATTCATAGAATTAAGAATCTTATCTAACTTAGGTTTTAATTCCGAGCGAGCAAGACGGCTACTGTCTTGAGTATAAAGTGCGTAGGCACTGGTGAAGGCTAAGAAATCCAAATGCTTTGTAGTGTTTAAATTGTATTTAGCAAATATAGCAATTAAAACCTTAAGTGAACTTTGAGATACTACACTGAAGGAAGCCGTGGTTTCATCTTTCGATGTGTAAACACTTCCAACATCTAGTGTATGTTGAATATAGTGTAATACCTTTACATCGTCATGATGAAGAGTTATTTGATATTTAAATCTGTAACCACTAATTCCACTATTAAGACGAAACCCAAATGTACCTTCGGCATCGGTGAAACCCCGAAATCACTCAATAAATTCCCGGGACAAAACTCGTGTATAACTTAATCCTTTCGATAAGGGTAAGTCTACCAATACAGAACCGTCTGTTTGCTCTTTAACAAGGCAAGCTAATTGGTTTAGCAGTGGTGTTGGTCAGATAGACGAACCTTGAGAATTGGGAAAGAAGATGGTTGTTTCGGGGTTACCTTTAGCGGCTACATATCATCGCATACTATTGTGATTGTCCTTAAGCTGGTGTAATTTATATTTTGTAGCCCTTCCTCGTTTTAAAGGATAAACAAATACAGGTAGCATAAAGCCAAGACTATGTTCTGCTGGAGCAGTGTAAATTAATGTTGAAACTGAGTAGTGTAAACCATCTAATAATGAAGAAGGGTATATACCAGTAGAAATAGTAAATATACCTAATAAAGGTATTATTAATAAAAATAAAAATAACATGGATAATCAAAAAAAAAAAAGGACGAATTTACCTACCGATGTTTTTTTTATAAAATTATAATATGTATGATCTTTACTAACACCACACACAACTGTATAGTTCACATACTATTTTATATATAAGCTATAAAGGGTTCATAACACTACGATGAATAAAATAATAACTTTCATACCTCGATAGAAACTAATTAACCTTGTAGCAGATCTATCATATAATACCCCTCCAGCGCAAATAAATAAACCACTTGAAACAAATCCGTGTGCTAACCCTAAAGAGCTATACCACCTTCTATTCCTTGGATTGTGTTACTGAATACACCGATAAGATAAACAGCTGCATGTGATACAGAACTATAAGCAATAAGTTCTTTAACATCTATTGTTCTTAAAGTACTAAAACTAGCGTATATTATAGTTATAACACCTATAAGGGTAGATTATATAGGTATAATCTAAGGAAGCTTTAGGTAATAAAGGTAGCATAAGTCTAAAAATACCATATAAACTTAATTTTAAAACAATAGCCATGAAAATTATACTACCACCTAAAGGCGATTCTACGTGAGCTTTTAATAACCATATGTTTAAGAATATAGTTGGAGTTTTTACAGCAAAGGCGGCTCGTATAAATATTTGCTTCCCTAGACCTTATTGCCTCCTAACATTTAATCTAATCTACCTCTATTCACACCCGCTTTAATTGTACGTATGGCTTCTAACCCTTCTTCTGTAAGATGAGCTTTGTTTTTAACTAGCTCAAACACTCTGTAAAAATCCGCGAAATCTTTGGCTTTAGAACCTTTAAGTGTACTATGTTTAAAAAACTCCATTATTAGCTCAAGATCAGCTAATTTGGAAACAACCAAATCAGCACGATCTTTACTTAAATAGACTTGCCCACAATTTAAATAACTAGTTAAACTAGCTAATAGTTCCATATCTTTAGCGTGTTGAGTTATTTTAAACATCAGTGAAACAGCAAACCCGCTTTTGGTTGTAGCTTTAATAATATTAATAAAAAAACAACCTTCAGCTTCAACAAACCCGGCTATTCATTGAGAATCTACGTTATCCGGTAATTTAACTTCAGGTATTAATACAGGCAAGATATTAGGAAAAGCTTCCTTTAATGCAACCGATTGACCCTTATTCATAGAAGCTTTTATAGAAACAAATTTTTCTATACCTTCGTGTGTTAAGTGTTCCTTACGTAAAATTAGATTAAATGCGTCCAAAAACAAAAGATAGTTGGCTCTTTTTTTTGTTATTAGTGGATACGCCTCAAAATGTGCAATGACTACCTTCAAATCACTCACAGAACTCACTTGGTATGAAAAAGAGCTCTCTCCATGTCTATGTATTACACCTACTCCATTAAAAAATGCTTGAATTTGTTCAAGCAATGGAAGATCTTTCTCTAACCCTCTGCATTAATGCAGAGGGTAGTAAATTAATACCAAAAACGCATCTTACTTGATGGATGACCAAGTAGGCTTTGTTTTTTTTTGTATATAAACCGTAAACCAACTCTCACCGTCACAAAACCCAGTTACATAACTAGGGTTTAGGCCACTAGCTTATATCTTTCCTCGATTTAGATAAACCAAGTACAGGTAAAGCACATAATACTACTTCTGAAGGTACATCAGATGTATAAATTAATGTTGAAACTGAGTAGTGTAAACCATCTAAGATTGGGCTGGGATAGATACCAAATAATACAATTAATAATACTAAAGGTAATAATACACAGAACTCTCTTAAATTTAAGTCAGGCATAGATTTCTCAAAATATTTAGAGAAAGATCCTCCAAATACAATACGATTAAACATAAATATTGTGTACGCAGCACTAAATACAATTGAAGATGCAGATAAAGCTCCCAGAAGCGGTAATCTTTCAAATGCACCATATAGAGACATGAACTCACCTACAAAATTTATAGTTAGAGGTGTACCTGCGTTGGCTAGACATAGTATGAAGAATAATATAGAGAACACAGGCATAACCTGAGCCATACCCCTATAATACGTAATTAAACGAGTATGTGTCCTGTCATAAAGAATTCCACCTACACAGATGAAAAGTCCGGACGATGCTAGACCGTGAGCTAAACCTAAAAAGATTCCACCTTCAATACCCTGTATAGTATTACTGAATACACCTAAAACATAAACAGCTGCATGACAAACAGAACTGTAAGCAACCAATTCCTTTATATCTGTAGTACGTAAAGTACTAAAGCTCGCATATATAATAGTTATAACTAACACTAAATAAATTCAAGGTGTACATGCTAAAGAAGCTTTAGGTAATAGAGGTAGCATTATTCTTAGTATACCATATAAACTTAATTTTAAAACAATGGCAGCCAATAATATACTACCCCCTAATGGAGACTCAACGTGTGCTTTTAGCAGTCAACCATTTACAAAGATAACGGGTGTTTTAATAGCAAAAGCTATACAAACACCGTAAAACACAAACAACTGTGTAGAATAATAAAAATTGGTTTTGTATAATGCATCAAAATCTGTAGTTCCCATTATTGAAGATATTGTTAATATGGATAACAATAAAAACAATGATCCAAACAATGTGTATAAAAATAAATAAAAGCTAGCTCTTACTTTGTTATTTGATCCAAATAGACCTATTAGTATGAATAACGGAGGAAGTATACTTTCAAAAAAAATATAAAATAATAAAATATCTAATACTAAAAATACTGCTAGTAACAAGCTCTCTAATAATAGTATAATTATAACATAAGATCTTACATTATCTTGAATAGATTTTCAATTACTTAATAATGCTATAGGAGTTATCATAGTTGTTAATAATACAAAGTATATAGAAAGTCCATCTAACCCTAAGTAAAAATCGAAAGAGCTTATTTCATGATATTCTTGTACAAATTGGAATTGATTACTACTAGCGTCGAATAGTATAAAAATTAAAAAAGAAAGGAAAAGGTTTATAATAGATGCAGTTAAAGCAATTTTTTTTATACGTTTAATATTTAAATCGCTTAAGTTATAAGATATACCCGTAGAAATAGTAAATACACCTAATAAAGGTATTATTAATAAAAGTAAAAGTAACATGGATAATCAAAAAAAAAGGGACGAATTTACCTACCGATCTTTTTTTTTTATAAAATTTGCAATATGTATGATCTTTACTAACACCACACACAACTGTATAGTTCACATATTCTTTTTTTTTTCATCCTGTGTTCTTCTCTCCTCCTCTAATCTTTTTCCCCTTTTTTGGGAAAGCTCCGCAAATAATTTTATTACTACATAGATAATAAACTTGCCTCCCCTCCTACCTCCTCAACTACAATTTTCTCCCCTTTTTTTTAGAATTAGAAGTTTATTATTTATATAGTATAAAATTATTTGCGGAGCTTTCCCTGCCCCCCCTCACCAGCTTGCGCATTGACGGGGGGGGAGCAAGAAAGGCCGGGTAAGGGGAGAAAATTTGAGGAGGAGAGAAAGGGGACAGAAATACGACTTAAAATGCTAGAACCCTTATAACTATTCTACAATCTTCTGTTTACCAATGATCCTTGATACTCAGTCGAGTTAACAGTGAAAATCATAAAAGAGAAAAAGGACAAAATAATTATGAAATCATACCTAAAATAATAAGTATTCCAGGGCGGTTAATTTTTTCTCTTTTTTTTTAATAAATAATAATTTTATTACGTAATAATCAAATTATCATTATAAAAAAAAAAAGAAAAAATTTTAGGGGCCTTGACATAGTTATCTGCCTTTTTTTTTATAGCTTCTAGATTTTATGAACACTATAATAACTAAATATTATAGCCTTCTTATTTTAGTTTATAAAAGGGCTTTAAACTGCAAACAATGCTTCTCCCTTTTATATGTCTAATAGTAAACCTTCTAGCCAACATCGAGGTGCCAAACTGCGCACTCAATTTGTACTCTCTGGCGCAATTAGCCTGTTCAATATTTGTTAATAAAAGAAGTTTATTTACTTCTTTATTTCCATTTTTACAAAATGGTTCAGACTATTCTTCATATTTATTTTCTGTATATAATGCAACGCTAAAATATAAAAATCCCACATTAAAATCACGCCATATGGCATCCGAATCTGGTGTCTAAACCTTTAAAGCTTTGAAGCTTTAAAGCAACTAAACAAATTTACTCGCATTCACTGTCCATAAAATCGAACGGTTCAGATTGTTGTTTGTCCAGAACATAATCTAAGGGGCTCCGATTGTCCGGAGTAGAATTGCCTTGGCTTGCTGGATCACTATCTTTATATGCTGAATATGCAGATGCATTACTAGTAATCTGGCTAGGGTTTTCTTTTAAGTGTTTTGAAGAAGGTTGAGTACTAGACTCTACATCTTCTTCAAATATTCTTTTTTTTCCTGAAAATGTCGTGCGAATATTCTGATTTTCAGCGGAAGAAATACACGTAGAACCAGAACTAGAGGCAGGTCATTCGGGTATTTTAGGTCGAACTTTTTCTGTCATTTCTTTCATACCCAAAACTTCTCCTTCACATACTGGTTTATATTCATTTGTTACGGACTTAATTATATTATAAAGGTTACTAGGATTTTTCATTTCATGGTTATTCGGCAGCTTGTCGTATCTAACCTTAACTTCAGAGTACATCCATGACTTATACCTTAATTTCAGAAATTCCTTATCATTATCTAAGTCCGCATCTTTATTATAATCTACATAAAATTCCACAGCTCGTTGTGATTCAGCGGCCAATACTCGATCAATATTTTTGTAACCCAAAGGGTTATCCTTAGTAGACTTAACCAAAGTAGGGTTATTAAAAGGATTAGAAGTAGAAAACTCTCTAACTTTAGAAGACCGTGCTATTATATTTGCTGCACGAGGTAAACCTTGAGAAGCTACTAAACACGAAAGGCGAGCGTTAGCATAAATTTTATTAGGTTTAAATTGTCTCTTCATAGTTTCTAAATTATTTTTTTTTTTGCTTTATAATGTTTGCTCATGCTCAATATTTAATTGAGTCTATTTCATTAATATTAAGATTAATATTAATTATTGTTGAGTTATTTTACCCTTCCCCTTTTTTCTCTCTCTCTTTCCTCCTCTTATTTGGGGCTTTTTTTTTAATAAATAGTTCCTTGGCCCCGGCCATTGGATCATGGCCGGGGCCAAGCCAAAAAATATAAATATTTTTTTGCAAAAGCCGGCGCGCCGGCTTTCGCTTTATATTTTTTCTCCCTTTTTTATTTCTTATGAATTCAATACAACGTTGTATTGAATTTATTTGAAATTAAAAAAGGGAGAAAAAATAAGGGGGGGGCTTCCCGCGACTTATTTTTTTATTCTAGGCTCCGCCTTGCTTTAGCAAGGCAAGCCTAGCACAGCTTTTTTTTAATAAATAATAATTTTATTACGTAATAATCAAATTATCATTAAAAAAAAAATCAAAAAATTTAGGCAAGCCGCGCAGGCGGCTTAATTATTATGTCGTAATAATTAAATTATATTCTAAAAAAAGGCCCAAATTTAACGTTGAGGAGGAAAGAGAGAAAAGGGGCTGAGGATAAAATAGTTTATATACAGGATAAATAAATATGTTGGGTTTAAGAGAAGGATTATTGTTAGCCTACTCACCCTCTAGTCGTTGAACGGTTTTACTTCTTTATCTTTTTTTTTTATTTATTTTTTTTTAGACATAAAATTAAAAAATAAATAAATAAAAATAAAGATAATGCTTAAGTAAATTTCGCTTCAAGTGAACTTTAGAAGTTATTCTTGAAATTGACCCAATAATTAACCAATAGATTTACTACCTAAAATTTTTAGAAATAAAACATTGGAGGACTAACATCCCTAGCGTAGCTTTTTCAAAAATCCAAGACCTTTCCTTTCTGCATCTTGTGATCATATGCCCCGCTTACGCGACTGATAGACGTGTAAGTCAAACAGTAAAGCAAGATTAAGCCATTAAACTTGACAAGTAATAAACATAATTATATAAATAGTGTAATTTAAACTAATTATATAACTAAAAACATTAGAAAAGTCTTTTCAAATTAATGTTTTAATTACATCTATTTTCCATATAGTTAAAATCTTACTTAAATTAAAATATTAATTCTAACTTAATAGATATATAGTTGGATTAGTTATAGCTTAAGCTAAACCAATAACAAACTAAAAATAAAAAAAAAAATAAGGGTATATAAATTATACAGTATATAAACTATATAATTTTAGACCACTACTAATAAAACATTCACCTTAAAATTTTTACTTGTTAACCCTGGGTGAATAATTAAGAAGCAAAAGGTATAATAAGCGCCCCTACCTTCGCGCTTATATGTGACTAACAACCCTATTAACACTAAGATAATAATATAGCCTCCGTTTATAACCTTAAACCTATTATATATAGGGTATTATTATCTTATAAAAAGTCATAATACCCAGCCTTATTACCTAGTAAACATACCATAATGCTTTATAAAAGGCTACCTAATGATAGTCACATTCCCTAACTTATCCATCATGCTTAGTTGGCTCACTAACCACAGTCACAAGAAACCAATCACATTCCTAACAGAAGGACTATTAGTACATATTTAACTTTGTAAAGGTAAACTAACAAATGCATGAGGTTTAGGGGGACTAGTTAATGCTCATTCTAATGAGTTATAACTTCTATTTAATAGTGTTTGTAGACTATCACTATAGAACTGTGGTGTTAATCAAGGATATCTTGTTGTAGCTTTACCTTCAACTAATTGTATGTATACAATATATAAGAATAACACTGTAGCAACCACGCTAATGATACTACCAAAACTACTTATTAAATTTCAACCTGCGAAAGCATCAGGGTAATCACTTATTCTTCTTGGCCAATTATGTTACCTTAAAGGATTTACCCTTTAATTCCCATGTTCTCACATGGGTTCAGACTATGTCATCGTCTGACTTAAAACCATTATGTCATAATGTTTATTAAGTTTAATTGACGGAGAATACTCTTCCCCTCTAGGTTATTTTTTGGAATGCGTTTTTTTTATAATTATAATAAATTTATATATATAATAATTAAAGTATAATAAAAAAAAACGCATTCCAAAAAATAGGAAGGTGTTATCATAAATACTTTCCTTCTAGTCGTTGAACGTTCTTATTATTAATTTTATATATTAATATAGCTTAAAAATAAGCTTCGCTTCAAGTTAATTTTATAATCTTTCTTGAAATTCATCCTCTTTTTACCTTATATTTATTAGTTATAAGGGGAACTAAACCTAATTCCTTGTAGCTTTATTATACAATCTGTCAATATAATGTAAATATACTATTTACATTATAAATTTTACAACAGTATCGTGATTAGATACCATATTAACCAAATAACTATACCTCACAAGAGTTGTAAGGATCTTTCGAAAAGAAGTATTTACCATTATGTATTTCTTTATTATTTACCCTTTTTTTTAAGGTATTGTTACACAATTTAAATAAACGAGTACACATAACAGTAGGATACACCCCTAATAATTTATAATCTTGTGTAACATCATACACAAAAATCATTTTTCTTAATTTAGCTAAAGTCTGTTCAGGCTTAGTCTTACCAAACATAGGGTTGTTTTTACCCGATTTATCTCTAGTTTGTTGAGCTATAAAAGCATCGGATTTAATCTTATTATACATAGGATTCCTTTCACCTTTTTTAATTCACTCATTTTTAATAAATCTTCTTCCTTATGTTTGTAACCCATACTGGACCCTGGTGTGTTAAGCATATTTAAAATAGCCAAACCATAAGTTTTTAAAGCCCAATCTAAGTAAAATTTATCTCTCTCTAATATATGATCCTTAGAGACAGTAGACGTTTCTCCACAAATCTCTAAAATAAAGACAGAAAAGTTCTCATGTCCATATTTTAATATACTTTGATATATTAAACTATTCTTTCTTAGAATAGAAGGCTGATAGTAAGTACTTAAACGTTTAGACCCATTTAAAGCACTACCTATATATACTCTACCTGTGATATTATTAAATCACATGTAGATTACAGATACACCTTTTAAGTCTTTACATATATCAGGCTTAGAGACACAGGCATCATGATACACCTTCACAGGAACATGAGGGTAAACAGGGGATTTAGCTAAACTATTAGAGTTTTCTATTTCATAAGATTTATTTGGTTTATTACTTTCTGGATCTTTTTTAGGAGGCCCTGAAGGATCTCCTTGTGTACTCTGACTAGCATCAGGTGTGTCAGATATATTTTCGCTATCTTGTCCTACTAAAGATTTATTAGATGAAGTTGAAGAGTTCAAAAGTACAAAGACCGAAAGCATGTAAAACAGGTATAATAAAACAGACAGTAGCTTTTAATATATACTTACTCTTAATTAAATAAGCTTATTGCAATTCTGAATATAAGTACTTATCCTTATATAATTTATCTGTATCTAAAGACTTTTATTCAAATTCAGAACTACTATACAAATTTGGGCGATTAGATTCAATTGAATATTGATTAAAATCTTCATCACAAGCACTCTTCAGTAAGATCTTGTTACTATAGTTATAAACTCATAATTTATAAGGTAACAAGGTCCACATATAAGTAGTAAAATATATATAAACATATCACTATGTTATTAGGACTATATCTTCAACTTTTAAGTTGCAACACGCATAGTCTCTGAGGATTCTAAAGTTAATATACTTACATACTAACTAATAGATTACCTGCTAGTTGTCTATTCATAGTGCCTACTATCTAAAAGAGTTTCTAGCACACAGTGTTGTGCAAAATTTCAGATATTTATGAAAAAGGGCCTAATTAACCTAAAAAATGTTGCTCTTTATTGGCTTATTTTTTCCTTTTTTTTTAATAAACAATTTGATTACTACGTAGTAATATAATTATAATTATAAAAAAAAAAGCTTCCTAGCCTGCTTTTATTTTTCCCCCTTTTTTAATTTCAAATAAATTGGCTACAACGTTGTAGCCAATTCATAAGAAATAAAAAAGGGGGAAAAATTTAGGAAGCAAGGCGGAGAGGGGGGAGGCTAGGAAAAAATTTAGTACGCATTGTAAAACTATAATTTATCTTTATAACTGTATATTTTACCATCATAAGAATTTCCACTCTCGATCAAACTTTTTAATGTATAATAATTAACTTTAGCGTATTTCAAAGCTTTAGTTATACTTTTTAATTCATTTATTAATTCATGTGAATTATTATCAAATACATAAATGGTTTTACTAAATTTTTGGAATGCGTTTTTTTTATAATTATAATTTTATTACTACGTAGTAATAAGACTATTTATTAAAAAAAAACGCATTCCAAAAATAAAGGACACTTCTCTGGATATTAGTAAAAAGTCTTGATACTCACCTTGGGCTATGGCAGCTCTTGCTACTTTACCATCGATTTTGAAATAATTAGCCATTTCTCTACCAGATTTAAATTCTATTATTATCTCATTGTTTTGATTATAAACAACAATATGTTTTCTAAGTTGATTGTCTCCTGCAGGTTTTTCTTGATATTCAAAAAATTCTCTACAAGTAAAGGTTCAAAAGATAATATAAGACTTGAATTATAAAGGTATTTATTGTTAATATGATTTAATAGCGCACTATGACTTATTTGTAATCCTTTCAAAGCCCTGTTTATTGAAGAATAAACGATAGGATCTTTATCTGGTGAATTCACCAGATACGCAAAAACTAAAAACAATAATATTTATTATCTGTGTCTTCAGATGTGTATTTTAAATGATTAGCTGTTTTAAATGTTTGAAGAAAGACAACTAATCTATTATAACCTTCAGAACCTTTAGAGAATAATAATAATAACTTTTCAGTGGTTAATTGACGCATTATCTAAATTACCTCATTGAGGGTTTACCCTTGGAATAACTTTATAGTGACTATTAATAGTTGGTTTATGTTTAATAATAGCATATTGTTCAAAAACTCGGAAAGTTTGAGGAGTAGTAATATATATAAACTTTAAACTTCAATCTAAAGCTGAAATTTTGGATATTTCCAGTTCAGAAGCTGAATGAGGATTACGTAAACCTTTAGTTAATTTATTATACTCCTCCATTCTTCTAGCTAAGTTAATAGAACTACCTATATAAAACGACAGCTAAAGCGGTCATTTTTAGATGTCAGTTTATAAACACCTGAAATTCCTAAGTATTTGAATTTAATCCGTTCACATCGAAACTGGCATATATTGAGGTAAAATAGTTATAAATTAGGATAAATTGTCAGAAGCGCTACGTTGTGTGAAATTATACTGATAATTATCTAATTAAATGCCTAAAATTATTCTTATAGACTTAAGTCTTATCGCTGTAACTAATAATAACGTTTTTATTGTTATGAGTAAAGAACTCAGCCCTTTTAATTAATCTACTTACAGAAGTAGGAGATATAGATAAGTATCTACCACACTCAGAAATAGATTTAAAAGTGTTAACTAAATTACCCAGGTCATCCCTAAGTTCAAGTGCTTTAGATTTACCACCTTCACTTTGAAACCTCGCTTCAGAAATAATCCATACTCTCCCTTCACGCAATTCAAGGTTAGAAGGCTTATTTAATAATGTCTGAATTTTAAGACTCAAATTATCTCTATCAACAATAGGTTTATTAGATGTAGATAATCTATTATTATTCATTTGAGATAAGATTAAATCTATTAAATCTTTACCTTGTTTAGAGTAATGATGACCTTTTTCCTTCAAACTTAAAATAGCTTGAAAATCCACGAAGTCTAGATGTTTTTACCGTATCATTGTTGAGCATTAAAGAATGGAATCAAAACTGATTTCAAGAAATTAGCTTGAGAAATAACTAACTCTATCTTTCCTCTAGAATGACCAATAGTACCCTCAGAACGGTAAATTCTAACAACTCCGTCTGATCTAAAAAAGTTAGCACCAGGCAATTGATCTAAAACTCCGCAATTTTAAGCATAACATGTTCATCAATAAGAGCTTGACCAATAGAAATACTTAAAGTAAAATCTTTCTTGATACAAACACACTACCTTCACCTTCAAAGAATCCCATAAATCATTGAGGAGTAATATTGACAGAAAAATTTGAAAGGCTAAAATCAACTCTTGAATTATTCATTTCAGCTTTAAGATTAGCGATAGCCTCTAATAAATTAGGATCTTTAGTTACTCTATAGCTTTGTAAAGGTTGAATCCTTTAGCTCAAGCATCAAAATTTAAACGTTTTGTCGTGTTTAAAGGGTAATGAGAAAAAATATCTATTAATGCTTGAACCTCACTCTTCTTAGAAATTTCCAACACACCGTTTAAGGGATAAGATCTAACATTACCCATCTTTAAGTTTGATTTAATAAAGTGAAGAATATTCACATCATCAATATGGAGTTTGATCTGAAAAATAAAAGCAAAAGTGTTATGATCTCGTTTAATAGAGAAGTTTCCTTCCCCGTCTACAAAACCTCTAAATCATTCAATAAAATTAGGACTAATTGCGCGAAGTTCAAGAGAATCAAACTCAATTGATTCATTATTATCTATATTACTAACTTCAGATAAGGTATTAAAAACAGAACTAGTAGAGTAAGAGCGTTTTGGTTTCATAGTTGCCAAATTTTGTAGCCGAAGACTCAAGTTATAAGAACTAGATCTAAAAATTTTAGGTGAATCTAGATGAGATAAATTATCAGTGCTTATTTGTCACCAATAATTTGTAGATCATATCACTACCAAACCTAAATAAAACATTAATTATAAAGGTATCAGGTACTTGGCGTATGATCGTTGAAGCCGCTTTACTTAGTGTAGCTAAGAAAGATTGCCTGCTGATTAGTCGTAATAACTAGGTATAAGATTAGACGTCTTTCCAGCAATTTGCCAAGTTTTCAGGGAGTTTATTATATCTCCCTTTTACGCTACAAAATTTCTAAAGTAGGCCCCCAACCTAAGAGGGAAGAATGTTACATTACAAAAATATGATAAAATTGTTATCATATAAACGTGGACTATATCTTAAGCTACACCGTTCCGGTATAACTTTCCTTTCATGTAGTCTCTAAGGATCCCGCCAAAATAATCTCATATTATCTGTACGTTTCCTGCTGATTATCTAGATATACTTAAAATTGTTACTTATTAATTACGGAATAATTAAGTATTTAAGCCTTGTGAGATTTTCCAGCTTATTGAAAGGTTGAGAGGGGCTAATGTGACTTAATTTAACGAGCAGGACGAGGTAAAGATTGTATATTTCACAGTTCCCCGTTTAAATATATTGACTGGCCGGTGTCTAGACTTTTTTTATAAGTGTTCATCTAACATGGAAATGTTGTTTAGCTCCATTAATGGAAGGGAATATTAATTCTTCGCCATTTTGGTTATAGCAAAAAACAGATTTACCACCAATACCATACTGGGGAGAAAGTTTACCTTTTAATCCTTTAGAGGGATGACTATGAGTAAGGTAAAATTCTTTAATACCCTGGGCAATGGCATTTATTGTTTCAGGGAACTAGCAGTGCCGTATTTTGGGTGACTTTCTTTTTTGAATTGCTCTTTTAGTTTATTTATAGTATCAATAGAGTGACGAAAACCTGATGAATTACCTGCAACTTTTAATACATTATATCTAGGTTTATAATAATCCATTCATTTTTGTTCTAATTCCGAACAGACTATAGTATCTGAAGCACAAATTTCTAATATACCCAAAGAGAAACTTTTTAATTCGTACTTTCTCATTGCTCTAGCCAATACTATATTTGTAGCCTTATCGGAGTTTGCAAGGTAAAAATGAGAAGTCATTCTTTTAGATAAAGTAATACTACTCCCCACATACAAATCATTAGTTATATTATTTATAAATAAATATACTCCAGATTTCCCTCTTAAAGTTTTATAAATAGCTCTTTTACTTTCTTGAACATTATTAAAAAACATCACAAAATTATTATTAGGTGAACCACCAGGACCAGCTAAATCATGATTAAATCTTTTACCAGACATCATACTAGCATAAAAAAAAGACATTCTTCCCTTTACATTAACCCCTATAAATAAAATTCAGAAATGCGCTTTACCTAACATTTTATTATAATCTAAACCTAATATTTTAGGTATTCAGAAGTATCATGCACTATATAGTGCAAATACTGCACCATACTTAAAACGTAGTGAAAATGAGCTACGACATAATAAGTCAATTTATATCTTATAAATTTTGATTAAACTTTTTAACTTTTTTTTTAATTACGCATTAATTTATCTTTATTTTATGGTCAAACACTTTTGTCGCCCCCCGCAAGCTAAAAATGTTCCATTTTTTGGTCGCCCCACAGGCTATTTTTTTCTCCCTTTTTATTTCTTATGAATTCAATACAACGTTGTATTGAATTTATTTGAAAATTAAAAAGGGAGAAAAAAAAGAGCAGTAAAATTTTTCAAAAAATATTCCATTTTTTGAAAAAATTTTAGCTTACGGGGACGATAAAAATTGTGAGAGTCTGCTGCATTTATACTACCTAAGATAGGAGAAGAACTTGAGATAGGATTACCGGAAATATTTCAGTCAGGTTTCCTAGAAGCAATTTCCAGTGGTACCTCTTCAATATAGGTACCACTCCCTTCTTAAACCCCCTCCCCACCGTGGTATGTACCCAATTTTACAAACTTCAGGTGGAGAAGTCATACTAACTGAAAAGCGACCTAACACTATAGCTGATATTAGATCACTTTCTAATCCCAAATCCAGAATTTGTATCTGCATAGTAAATTTGTCCAATTGTGATATAGGTCTAATTACATTTTTACTTAAAACTAAACCTACCATATCTTTGTGACTATAGTATTTAACAGTAAACCGTGTAAATCACCGAAGTTTTTTTGATATATAAAATAAGATACTTCATTGGATTTAGCACATATTACAAACATTCGATTTAAATTATAGGTATTACATATTTCTACAGCATATCTTCTTCCTTGGGCTACTAACATGCTTCAGCTATCACCCCTTTAGATTTTACTTCTATACAACACATAGGCTCAAACCATACCCTTATAATTCAAACCTTTAACTAAAAAGTCTACAAACTATCTACTTTTTGTCTGATATTCAGGTACAACATTTTGATACTCTTTATTTATTAACATATGATTCAAAAATAATTTCAAAGACCTTTAACGTGAGACTCTTTTTAGCTTCATTGTCAGGGGTCTTCTAAAGGTTTTTCAGAGCTAAACCCTATTACTAAAGCAAGCTCTTCATCAAGAAGTTGATATTGCTTAGCAGACACTCCCGTAGTATCCGTTCTATTCAAAGGTAAGTCTACTTCTGCTTTCAACCCTTTCATCATTAAAAAATGTTCTGAAAGCAATTTATTAACTAGAACAGTATCTACATACTTAGTACCAGAAATGTTATATAAAGTTTCCTTAACCAAATTTTCTCTGTCTAAGTTATCTAACATATCTTCTATTAACTCCATATTAGAAGCTTTATCATCTAATTTACCTAACCCCCAATTTTTTTTTCCGATTTTTTATTATTATACAATACTATTTGTCTCCCCTCCCTCCTCCTCAAATTTTCTCCCCTTTGGGGGGGGGGGGGGAAGAAAAATTGCCTTTCTTCCCCCCCCCCCCAAAGGGGAGAAAATTCGAGGAGGGAGGGGAGGAGTAATAATTATATATTTATAACTAAAAAAAAAAGCTTCCTAGCCTGCTTTTATTTTTCCCCCTTTTTTAATTTCAAATAAATTGGCTACAACGTTGTAGCCAATTCATAAGAAATAAAAAAGGGGGAAAAATTTAGGAAGCAAGGCGGAGAGGGGGGGAGGCTAGGGAAAAAAAGGCCTGCAGGGGGTTAAGATAAATTTATTATAAACCTCAGGTAGGTAAGCAAATTTACCCTTAAACATATAACCCTGTTCTTTTAATTTGGCATGTTCCAACACCCTTGAAAGAGAAAACAGATAATCACTTGACATATTTGTGGATATATCTTCATGATTAACTCCTTCTCGCTCAGAATTATCAATAGAACTAGCATAAATAAAAAAGTCAGGAACTATTAATAGTTCCTTTCTTTATAGTATATCTATTCGACCCTATTTTAGCACTTAAGCACCAAGAAAATATACGCCAAACTAACATAAATAAAAATATACATAAAAATAATCCTATGCAATTAATAATACATGTTATTGATGTAATTACAAATATAGATATACTTACATTTTTACCTGTAATATTTTCTAATCATACTCCCCTCCTACCTCCTCAACCAGAATTTTCTCCCCTTTTTTTTTAATAAAAATTTTTATTAAAAAAAAGCCTGCCTTCGGCATGCCGCACAGCAGGCTGCGCAGCGCGCGGCTAAAAAAAAAAAATATTCTATTTTTCTTTTTTTTTTTGCAAAAGCCGGCGCGCCGGCTTTCGCTTCCAGCTAGGCTTGCCTTGCTGAAGCAAGGCGGAGCCTAGGGGAGAAAATTCTGGTTGAGGAGGGAGGGGAGACGAAAAGTAATCCAATTCAATATTTATGTTATAATATATATTAGATCTTAATTGTATTGATAAACTTATAATACAAGCTCCTGGCTGTAAACCTGTAAAAATGCTAATAATAGGGAGATAATATAGGGTGTACCTATAGTAAAAAAAATAATCTATAAGGGGAAACCGTATATTATAAGATATTAAGTATATAATAACTAAAGAAATAATGCTTAATAAGGGACTATTTAAAATGGTTAGAAAGAAATTTTCTATCTTTGCTACAACACTATCCTCATTTATAGGGTTAAACCATATAAGGGTAGCAGTTAAGGACCATACTATAAATAATAATATGTTTTTTAAGCATAAAAATATACCACTGTTAACAATACAATTAATGTATACAAGTACACAACTAATTAATACAAATAAAGAAAATAATTTAAAGAAAAATTCACGGAATAATTTTAAGAAAAAATCCCGGTTTAATTTAAAGAAAAGATATATTATATTAAAAAAAAATAATAATATAAGAACTTGAATTATATATTTAATGCAAGTCTTTTAATATAAATTAGCATATAGCTAGTTTAATATAATACATATTAACACCTTCACAGGGTGGATCGGACTACAACTTATCTAATGATTTAACTTAATAAACTTTCGACTGTCACATTTAGTCTCTACGGATCCTACTTACTAATCAGCCCTTAAATTCCTATATATACTCATAAATATAATAATTTAAGCTTTTATTAGCTTTGGTTTCCACGGTATTGCCTTATACTTTTTAGCATATTTTCCGCACTAAGAAAACACATAAGGTTTCACCGTTAGCAATAATTAAATAATTTAATTACCACCGAAAAGTATTTAAATACTTTTCATGGTGACATGACCACACAACACTTATTTTTTAGTTTTTCATTGAATTTGTTTAAAGACTCTAACTTTTCACCCAATAAAGGATAGTTAGTACAATGAGTGATTATTTTTACTAATACTTCTTTTTATATACCTCTAAAAAATAGAATTTACCATAAGGATTCCTAACTTTATTTGTTATTTCAAAATACTCTTTAATAGCATCTATTAAATAAATATCATCATTTTGACCTATCGAAAAGAAGGGTTATTGGATTTTCTTATGGAAAAACAACCTTCAGCTTCTATAAAACCTGAAATCCATATTTTGAAATAATTAGGTATCTTAAAATTAATATTAGATTTTATAATAGCTGATTGTTTATTATATTTTAAATCCCTATTTAATAAATAAGTTTCTACCGAGGTTTTAGTTAAACATGTTTTTAGGTATGCAAGCTGACAAATTTTTTTGAAGTTAAAGGAGGATAAGTCTCGTAAATTTTTATAATTTCTTCAACCTCTGGCTTTTATTAACCACTCAAAGAACATCTGCCCCTTTACCTGTAATTCTTACTGTTCCACCTACTACCTTAGCAATTTTAATTAACATATTATAATTAGATTTAATATTAGATAATTTTATAACTAGTCTGTATTGCAAGGATTGTTTACGTCAATGATTTACTTGAATGCTACCATCTCCGTCCATTAACCCTACTCAAAATATTTTTACATACTCATAATAATTATTGTTGGTGGCTAGGCCGGAGGCCAAGTCTACAAATAAATCAGTTGAGGCCAAGTCTACAAATAAATCAGTTGAGGCTATGTTATAATCACTATTAGTACTAAAACTATCCATATAAGATGTTTTAGTAATTATAATCAATAAACTCGGTATAATTATACCAAATAAGACAATAAAATACGTATCGTGGAATGCAATATCAAGAGATGCGTTCGCTAAAATTACTCCACTTACGTAAAAAAATATTCATTAATCCATTAATCTTTCATAACTAAATATATACCCTTTATAAGCACCGCCTACCTTAGCGTAAATTTTTAGAGTACTATGAGATATATTTAAGGCTCTTTGAGCATCCATTACTCCCTCGTACTTATCCAAAAATTTTTTATTTATATCATATACAAAGACTGCTTTTCTAATATGACTATTATTGCTCATATTTAAAACTAATTCTTTGCATTCTTTTGAAGATCAATCAGCTATTAAAGGTGTATCACTTATATTATAAGGTATATTACTTAAATATCATTCACCTCTAAATATTGTTTGTTCTTTTATAATATTAACTAGTGTAGGATGATTTGATTTAATCAACTTAGCTAAAGTTAAAACTGAAGGGAAAATAACTAATAACTCTTTAAAGGAATTATAAACATAAACAGAGTAAGCTGAATTAGCTTCAATCATTCTTATCTTACTTTCAATAGAATGACTTTTATTATAAAAGGATTATTTTCACCAGTTAAAGCCCTAGCTATTAAACCTTTAGTTTTATCAGAATGTGTTCTATTACTAGCTAGTTCTGATAATAACTTCTTAGTCTCTTCTGTATGTTTATAACCTATAGAAGAATAACCTTGTTTTAATACATTATAATAAGGCATTACATATGTTATATAAAAGTTTCTTTAACAGTTAAAGATTTAGGTTCAACATATTCTAAAATTAAAAGAGTAAAGTTGGATTGATCATCTTTAAGTAAAGCTCTTACAATTGGCATATTAACATTTTGTTTACTTTTTAAAAAGTATTATTAAGATAATTTCTCATTCTAGAAGCTAAATTAATAGAACTTCCTACGTAAGTATGACCGTTTACCTTATTGATTAAACAGTAAACACCTGATTTATCTCTTTGTTCTTTGAGTACATTAACTCTATTTTCCTTTAAGCTATCATAAACACTTACAGCCTTTAAATTTTGTAGATTATCTTGGTTAGCAGGCTGCTTATTACTAAAATTAGAATAAGGTCGAGTTATGACTGTGTATCCATGCGTAACAGAGTGCCTGCTACTTTTAGCATAGCAATCCCGCCGAGAATTAAAAATTAATGAATATTTTCTTACCTGGACTATATCTACCGGAATGAACTCCGAGGACTACGCATAGTCTCTGAGGAATCCCTCATCATATTAACACGGTTAATAGGCTGCAGAGTACCTGCTAATGGTTCAAAATTATGCTTTATTACTGGAATTAAATAAAACCCTAGTATCACAATTGTCAGAAGTTCCCAGCATATAGTAGTCGTTTCTAAAATATAGAGGGAGGGCTAAGTGGTTATTTGATAACCCTCCGATTGTAAACATGAAAACAAAACCTAAAGCAAATAACATTGAAGGAGTTAATTGTAAAGATCCTCCGTAACATGTAGCCAATCAAGAGAAAATTTTAATTCCCGTAGGTACAGCGATTATTAGTGTGGCAGCTGTAAAGTAAGCTCTGGTATCCACGTCTAAACCAACTGTGTACATGTGATGCAAAATGTTAACAGATATTCCTCATATCTGCCCGCTTAGCTATATGACTATGCGCTCCTTTCACAAGAAGAATCGGACTATATCTTCATCTTTCAAGAATAATACTAAGGATGCGCAGATCCTAGTTTTTTTCGTCATACCGTTTTCAAGATTAATCTGTTTCTGTAATACTCTAACTTGGGCTAATCCTTCTTCAGTGAGATGTAATTTGTTAGAAACCATATTATGGATACTAAATCACTTCTCGAAAGATTGGGCCTTTTAGTAAGTAATGGGAATGCTTTAAAGTAAGATATTACATCGTTCATTGATTTGAAGCCTGTAACTGTGTAACGATAAACACCGTCCGTTTGGGATCTAAGGGTTACTTTACCAAACCCGAAAAGGTTTTGTATGGCCATAAGAATAACACTATCCTTTGATCAAGTATATAACGCATCTTTATAACACTACCTAATGTATATCTTGCATTGGATGTTATAGATACATTAAAACATCCTTCAGCTAAATTTTTCCTTTTTTTTATAATGACAATAAATCTATATAAATAATAAAATTATTTATTAAAAAAGCCTGCCTTCGGCATGCCGCACAGCAGGCTGCGCAGCGCGCAGCTGTGCTAGGCTTGCCTTATAAAGCAAGGCGGAGCCTAGAATAAAAAATAAGTCGCGGAAGCCCCCCCTTATTTTTTTCTCCCTTTTTAATTTCAAATAAATTCAATACAACGTTGTATTGAATTCATAAGAAATAAAAAGGAGAAAAATATATAAGCTGCGCGGCTTGGCACGGCAGCCGCCCCGCAGTAAGAAGAAATATGTGAGGGTTATCTACAATTAACCTATAAAAGTCATTATTGTCACCACTTTTCCCTTGTGGAAAATGCTTAACTTGACCTATTCCTAATTTTTTCTGAATATAGAAAAGGATAGCACTTTCCTTCTGAGTAAGAACAAAACGTACTCTTGTACCGTTCGCATACGTTTGAATAGCACCGTCTCCTTCTACAAAACCAATAAATCAAGTTAATCAGTTATTCGACAGATGTTGCGGAGCATTCCCGAATAG
The DNA here is from genome assembly GCA_025389075.1 of Sclerotinia minor. Lineage (NCBI taxonomy): Eukaryota > Fungi > Ascomycota > Leotiomycetes > Helotiales > Sclerotiniaceae > Sclerotinia > Sclerotinia minor. Next base: position 6,705 of record QRFH01000017.1, on the reverse strand, counting down.
CGTATTATAATACAGATTAAAAGCTGAAAAATTAAAAGATGTTTCGCGTATAGTCTCTGAAGCACTCTGTATATTACTCCTTGCTGAGTACAGGGACAGATTGCCGGCAGATCTGGTATAGCTAATTAGATTTTTACAGTTCAATGTACTAATTAGCACTAAACCGTTCCAGCTTATAGCGAGATAAATAACATTAATCCACATATCACTATGTGGCGAAGCCAAAACTCGACTTCAAACAACAAATCCTAATACACCTATCGACATCATGGCATAGCAGTGTTTTGTATGTGAATAAACATATTAAAAGTTTTTATCTCAATCTATTAGAATTCATTTCTAAATTTAAGGACTTAATTTTATCTAAACCTTCTTTAGTTAAAGGTTTTTTTTCTTTATTTTTTTTCTCTCTCCTCCTCACTACTAGTAGTGAGGAGGTAAGAAAAAAACGAGTAAAAGAGCCTCTTTAAAACAAAGAAAATCTTTTGGTTTTAAGTTCAAAGAGGGTATAAATCAAAATGACTTATTATGTATTCCAATAAAAAGAAGTATCTTGAACTATAAAATCACACCGAGGAGTAGATGTACTAGATCTAAATACAACTTGACCACAATTAAAAATCGAATAAACAAGCGCATTAGCTCAATATCCTTAGAATGTTGAGCTATATGAAATCTACAATATACTTTTTCCCCTAATACATAATCCTTAGCTGGTCTAACATATATTGAAAACCCACCATCGCCTGCTGTAAAACCTGATACTCACTGAGGATTTAAATTGTCAGGCAAATTTACAATAGGTTTATTTGCTGGTGAAATATCAGGATAATATTTCAAAACTTTGCTTGACACTCCCTTGTTTATAGATGCATAATAAGAAAGTATGTTAAAAAATCCTTCTTTAGTTAAATGATCTCTTTTAGATATAATATCTACAACTTTAGATCATAATAAAAATCCGAGGTCTTTTTACTTATAAGAGGGTATTTTGTAAAATGAGGAATTATAACATTATTTATATAAGTAATATTTGTCACTCTATACACAGATTTTTTCTATCCGGTCTATGATATATAGCACCTATACAAAAAAAGATTGTATTTTATATAAAATGTCTTTATCCTTTTCATAAGTTTATTTCAAATGAAACTCTTACTTTCCATTTGAAATCCTCGTATACCCTATTATTACGGAAAAACAACCCTCAGCGTATACAAATCCTGTTATTCAGTTAGGATCAAGTTTATCTTCTGCTTTGGCCGAAGCCCCGAAGCAACCCTATAATAGGCTGCGCTAGCTAAGCAACGACTTGTAGAGAATTCTCTCTTTAATACTTTAGATACATATATTAATGTAGGAAGCTTATACCCTAATTTAATACTTTCACAAAACAGTGGACTATATCTTAAACACCCTAATAAAAGGATGCCCCTCCCTATAAAGTCTCTGAGGTACCAAACTACATCTTTAATTATTTGTATTATTTTTAATACATTAATATTTATGATCTTAGATAAGACTACCTGCTGGTCATTCATTGTAACAGTCTTAACATTGTAACTATAAAGCATAGTATTTATAGTATTTAAGATACTAGAACTTTCCAGCATTTTAAGGAGATTAACGTAATGATTAATTAACGTTGGCCTATTTTTGACCATACCAAGATAACCGAAAACGCTCTTATTAGAACTAGCTGATATTACAGTACTTATTATACCAAAACCTGGTATAATTAAAATGTAGACCTCAGGGTGACCGAAGAATCCATTTCTTCAAATTTAACTTATCTTTTTAAAAGTCTCTTATTAAATTCAGGTACCGGTAGTGTAAACTCCGGGCTTGTGTATCATACATCTATGATAGAAGAAACCGACTGTACATTAAGCATCATTTCAGACACCCACCAGTGAACCAGTCTGTAGCGATCACTTAAATAACCGTCGGTCTTTAAGTGAGGAACTTGTTGACCGTAATTGCACTAGCATCGCTAATATTTTATTACTTTTCCTTGTATTTATAAAATACGTTTAAAATCTTATATAAAAGAATATAACCTTTAAACTTAAGAGTTGCAAGTAATACTTATATATATTAACTAAGTCTCAGGTATATTCTTATAATAATATTCACTATTTCAGATCTTATATCTTTTTACATCTGTCTTTATAGTTTCATAACTTGCACGTTAAACCTTGACTTTTTTCCCTAGTAGTTTGATTTTGTATTATTTGATTTATTTATCATCTTAGTTCTTTCAATCATTTCTCGTCTTTTGACTCATCTAGATGATCTTTATTAACAAGATCATTATGAATATCTTTTCATAATTTATAGGATAAAGACTTTTTAGTATATAATGTATATTTATCAAAATAAGAGAAGACATTTTTACAATTGTTTACTCCACCTAATCTAAATTCATAAGTATTCTCTTCTGAATGTCTAGAAACAATCCCATTTTTAAATAATACACCGAAATGCTCTAATACTGTTAGATTTATTTCTCACTTTTGAGAAATATTAAAGTTGAAACTAAATCCTCTTTTTTCACCAATTGAACAAGTAAAACAACCTTCTCCGTCAGTAAATCCTGCAAACCATGCATCGTTTAAAGTAGGTAGAATGGGTCTATTATTAATTACTACAGGTTCTAATAGTATTCTACCTTTAGTAACTCATTTATTAAACCCTTCAACGAAAAGATCAAATATTTCTTGTCTTTTGGTAAAACAAGATTACCATTAAATAAACTAACTAGAATATCTATTTCTTGCTTATTTTGTGTTACATATCTACTAGTTATAGCCGATTGACGAATAACTTTCCCAAATCCCAGAATTTCTTGTATAAATTCTAAAACTTGTTTATCTATTGTAGCTTGTGTAATAACAAATGCCAAATCTCCTCTATTGTTTACTATAAAGAACCTTCTCCTTCAGTGAAACCTACTAATCATGTTAAAAGTTTTCTGAAGGAATTTTATTATTTGGCAAATGAGTATTGTATTTTTATAAAATGCAGAAAAATCAAACTTATTGTTTAAATTAGAATTAAATTTAGATATATATCTTTTAAAGATTGATTGGTTAGAAGTAGGAAATATAAATAATGTATTGAATATATAATAATCTTCAAATACTAGTCTTGAGAAAAGATGTTGGTAAAGTATTGGATCACCACCTCCAGCAGCTTCAAAGAATGATGTGTTAAAATTCCGGTCGGTTAAGACCATTGTAATTGCACCGGCTAGTACAGGTAAAGATAGTAATAATAACACAGCAGTAACAACTACAGCTCACCCAAATAAAGCTAGTTTGTGAAGGCTTATACCTGGAGCTCTCATATTTAATATTGTAGTAATGACACTTAATGATTATATCTTGAATACAACAAAATACAACCAATATTGCGGACTATATCTTCAGCGCATCTATTAAATGTTGTCTGCCTCTATATTCTATGACTTTTTTTTTTTCGCCCCCCGCAGGCTATTTTTTTTCTCCCTTTTTTATTTCTTATGAATTCAATACAACGTTGTATTGAATTTATTTGAAATTAAAAAAGGGAGAAAAAAAAAGGGGGGGCGACAAAAAAAAAAATAAAAAGTGAAACAGGCACTTACGCTCTTCTATAGTATGAGCTTGTGCACAACAACAAACTGTTTAGATACGGTGTCTAACGTGTAGTCTCTGAGGATCCCACTAAGATTATCTAATGACATCTGTGGGTTTCCTGCTGATTGAGCATAGTTTATCCGGTTATAAATAATTTAAACCTATAAACACTAATGCTGTTCCAGCATATAGTTAGAAGTTTTATATAAACCCCATTATGTATTGCTAATTCTATTACATATAACTATACTTTATCTTGTCCTCCTTCACTTTTGGTGATTAGAGGGAAGATTTACAAATATATCCTTTCCCCTTCTTTTTCTCCTACCTCCTCAACTACAATTTTCTCCCCTTTTTTAGAATTAGAAGTTTATTATTTATATAGTCTAAAATTCTTTCTTTCCTGCCCCCCTCACCATTGACGGGGAGAGGGAAAGGGAGAAAATTTTAGGAGGAGGAGAGAAATAGGACAGGTAAGCTATATTTGTATTCAAATGTTTAACCAATGTTTTAGGAGACGCGGGTATATTTTTACTTTTAAAATATTCCATACATTTACCCAAACTTTCAAAAGAATTTCTTCTTTACTTTCAACATCCATTAATATCACAGATTTACTTGAACTATTCACGGCTTTATTTTTATTGAAGTTAACTCTATCTTTTGTAACATTAGAGCTATATCAGGTAGAAGCATATTTGTAACCTTTGCTGTATCTACTTGTTCTCTCAAAATAAATATTTACCTAAATAATAAGTACCCTTAGTTAAGTGTTTAGTAAATGTGAAATGGCTAATATTAAGTTTAGATATAAAATCTTTTGTTGTGTAGTAAAATAATAAAGTCTAGATTTGGTATGGTTTTTATTAGAGAACCCACCTCCACCCTCATGAGTAATCGGTCTTCTTACCATTAATAACAGGTAAAACAAGCTCTAGTATGGGATAAATATACCACGCTCGCTGATAACTTAAACTAACTACACTTCAATAATAATAAAAGAGACAACATTAGGTAATACATAAACAAACACTAAAAGTCTAGTTAAATAAACTTCTAATTAAAAGCTGCTTTGCATATTATTATAATACTACTGACCTTTCTTTTACTTTGCCTATCTTTTGCTAGTTTTAGTGCAAATTCGGATACAGTCATTTTACGATTTTTAGACGTTGGAACTAAATAATTAGTAAATAAATATCTACCTAAATAATATGTACCTTTTTCTAAATGTTTTTCTAAAGTAACATAATGTATATTAAAATCTCGTAAAAATTTATTTCTGTTATTTGTATAAAAATATAAAATAGACTTGTCTCTATTATACACATAAATAGTATTAATAGGTAAACGATTAGAAAAATCCCTTTTTTACTGTTCCATATCCCCTGCTTTGTAGGATAGGGAAGAGTCTTCACACGTCGTTTCCTGAGTATTTGAGACCTCTTCATTCTTATTATAAAGACTTAATTTTAATGCTTTTATTTGATCTAAACCTTCAGGTGTTAAATGTGCTTTAGATTCAACAAGTCTTAGTATTTTTGACCATATTATATAATTAGGTAGTTTACTACCAGCTAATTGAAATTTATCAAAGTGGGGTAATATATAATTTACTAAATCTGAAGCTCCTGTTACATAATAACGAGCTATTGAACGTGCAGAGTATACATTAACATTACCTATGCCTGAAAAATTCTTTTAGTTTATATAATAAAGGAACTTCTCTGTCATGAAGTTCTATATTATATACTACCGTTACTCGTTTTAGAATAAATATCTGAACATAGAATGAAGAATCTCCCTCAGAAAACCCACTAACTCAATAAGGATCTAAAGATAAATTTGATACCTCAAGGTAGGCCTATCTAAAGACTTAATGCTCGGGAATTGTGCTTTGATCTTTTCACTCAAACCTCAATTAAGTCTAGATTTTAATGAAAGTATTTCATTTAAGCCACTATCTGTAAGATGTTGTTTATTAACCATCATTTCTATACATCGAGCTCATAATTGAAAATCAGTAGATTTTGCACTTATTAAAGGATAATTATTAAAATGAGGTATAATAATATTAACCAAGTCACTTAATTTAGTTATAGTATAATTAACTGTATTAGTGTTTGTATTATGGCTAAAAGAACCTATACCGTTAAAAACCTGTTGAACCAAAACCAATAATGCCAAATCTTTAGAATTCATTCTCATTTGAAAGAAGCTTGCACGATTCAATTATCTTTTTCAATTTAGATCTTTGTCTAACTGAAATTATAAATGAACCCTCTGCATCAATAAGCCCAGAGATAAAATTAGGGTTTAGCTTCTCAGTATTGTTATCTTTAGGTAAGGTAGAAGAGCACCTTTACCTAAAGAACTCTTCATTTGAATATTGGTTAATCCATAAGCATAGATACTATTTACTCTTTTACCTAAAACGGGCCGCCCCCCAATTTATCTCTGTTATACATGTATAAAGGTTTTGCGGTAGATCCACTAGGATTATTTGAAACCTTTATAGTATTTAAATTAAAAGAAGGGTCCAATAAAAATATTGTTCTAAAACTATTTCAGGTTTAAACTCAGCGTAATAGGGTAAACAAACTACTTCTAATTTAAAACAAGGTAAACCTTTTTCTTCAATTAGAGGAATCAATTTACCAGAATTCTTGTGCGTTTTATTTAAATAGCCTCTTAATCTCAAAGCTAACTCTGAGGATGAACCCACATACTTTTCATTTGTATCTGTACAAGTAAAGATATAAATACCACGTTGTTGTATTTTACTATGAGGTAAACCTAGTTTATCATCAATTAAACGTCTAGTTTCTCTTTTTATCTAAATCAGTAAAACAAATCTAGGCATAGTAATTAAAGAATTTAGTGTATCTTCACTAACTAGCATATTAGAGGCTAATATTTCATTTAATAATTCCCTACTGTTACAGGTGTACCTTTTAATTTGAGCTTTGGCTAACTCATGAGCATAAGGTTATTACCTTTTCTACCCTTTTTTTTCTTTTTTTTTTATAAAAATAATATATAGATATAAATAAAAAGTTATCAAAATAAAAAGAAAAAAATCGAT